>OZ022593.1:19201682-19721106 GCA_963669155.1 Arbacia lixula | reverse complement strand
CTGCATGAAAAATGAACGCTAGTGGCTAGAACAAGACAGATACTAGTACATGTATCGCTAACACCGCGTTCACACGGTCCCCCTTGTCGCGGGGTTTCCCCCGCGACGCGGGGTTTCCCCCTCGAACTCTCTCGTGTGAACGGTCGGGGAGAGAAGTCCCCTCTCCCCCTCGACGGCTGAGGGGTTCGGGGGAGAGTTTTGGAGGGGAGAGCGACCTTGGACGCGTAATTGATAGCGCACAGCTGTTTTCACTGAATGTGCGCATGCGTGAAATGCCGATCGGGAGAACTACTACCGCCGTGTCACATCGTGGGTTCCACAAGTAACGTAAACATTCGCTCTGTACATGTATATATGTATACATGTATACATACAGTACTGTACTACTGTGCGTGCAACATGCATGCTGAATTGCAATGTTGATCCTGCATTCGACGTTCATCCATCGACTTATTTTATCGTAGCTTTGGTAAACTATCTCATCTGTACGGTGCCCGTACGTTGTAGTAATTATTGTGAGCTGTATAATTTGTATCATCAATATACATGAAATTCAAGAACAAAGAAAGAGAACTGGTTCCAACGTGAGCGGACTCCAAAATCGTATAGACACGCATACGTACATAGCATGCAAAAAACAAGCTGGCCCGAGCTCTAGCGCGAGCTAGCGAGCTGTGCATGTTAGCGTACATAGGGCCTGGCGTACACATTTATAATAGCGATAGCCCTGTACACGATCGCCCCACGGATCGCCCCCGTGGAACGGGGGAAGTCGATACTCGTGTGGACGGTCGGTCGTAAAAAGATAAGTATCTCTCCTGACTGCCCCCGCGACTCGGGGGACCGTGTGAACGCGGGGTAAGTAGAGTGTGTGAGTCATAGACGAGGCTATAGCAGTCGAAGTCGTATGCCCAGCTGGTGTACGGAGAACTTAGTTATGTGACGGAGAAGCGTCTGTAAATAATTACGAGTGACTGTGCAGGCATTCGATGGTTTATGGTTATGTTGTACTTGTCAGAGAGGAGGAAGGGATAGGAAAGAGGTGGTGGTGGTGGTGGGGGGGGGGGGGGGGGTGGTGGTGGTGAGAAGTGTGGTAATAAAAGGGACATGCAATATGAAGAAGAACAAATATTCAATATGACACATTAGAAAATTGGCAATACTTCACTACTGACCTGTCATATTCTGCCATATCTGTCAATATCTGATAACGTCAAACCATAGTTGACACAACTAAATTAATCGAAATCATTTCGTTTGGAGCGTACTTTTATTTCGTCCAGCAAAAATTGATGAAGACACTGTATGGTCTAAAGAGGAGTAAAACCAAATATTATTGTCAATGTACTATTTTGCAGATTTCAAGGACAATTTCTAGCAGGATTCTGCATAACTATGACCTGAACATTAGGTATTTTGTGTGAGGCATAAATATGCCCACTAGTAATGCACAAATTACAGATGTGTCATTCATCATTTTGTTCTTTGCAAGGAACTACATGTAGTATTCAAACCAGTGTATATCCGGTAAAAAAGTGGGATAGGGTGTGTACGTGTGTGTGTGTGTGGGGGGGGGGGGGGTGGGGGAGGTGGTGTATGTTTATCATAAATATTATATCATGCATATAAGCATAGATAGATATATGTTTATCATAGACATAAATCTACTCAACATAGGAGAGTTGTCTGCCACACTGTAAATCAGATATTGAATACTTTCAGCATATTGAAATATGATTGGGACTAGTGTACAAAGGGGTTGAAGGGAGAGATAGAAGAATCTACATTTTTTATTTGTGGTTTCATTCTTTATTTTCCTTGGAAATTATTTGTGTAACACGATTTGTAAAAACCATTTCTTTCAAATAGGCCTCATATCGCTCGTGCGGTGAAGATAGACGTGTGTTTAAAACAAAAACAAGGCTTCATTTAGTCACGTCTACCAGTACATTCGTTTGCTATAGTTAAGCTGAACATAGCCATGCACTGTTATTTATGTCACTTCGATACTTCCAGTCCACATCATTCAGTCATTGAGACATGGTAATCCCGTGTGGTCTGGTGGTTAGGATTCGTGGTTTTCACCCACGCGGCCCGGGTTCGATTCCCGGCACGGGAGTCAACATTTATTTTTAACTCTGTTTGGTAAAGATAGGACGAAACATGGTGTGTGCGTCCCTGGAAGGTGGCGGAAGGGAGGATCATTTATATCATGAAAAGTTTTACTCATTAACATCGTTGTTATCATCACCAGAAGCATTAAACTGGTTCCTGTGGTATCGAAGTAATTACCTTTCACTTTTGTTCAGAATTCTTGACAACCTCTTTCCATAATACAAATGCATAACATTCATTAAATTATTCTATCGTTTATGAAACAATAATATGATTATTTATCACTTCATGATACATATATACATATTGAGATGTGTTTGTATAGCATTTTGATAACATTCTGACCACCAAAACAGCAGCTGTGACAGCAATACTTTCGAGAATTTCACTCCACATCATGTAGCAAATGAGACATGGTAATCCCGTGTGGTCTAGTGGTTAGGATTCGTGGTTTTCACCCACGCGGCCCGGGTTCGATTCCCGGCACGGGAGGCAAAATATATTTTGCTTCTCTTTAATTAAAAACTTCGTTGTTATTATCATATGAGGCAGGTTCCTTTCGTATTAACTAAGTATATATTTCATATTATTTTGTTCTGTTTTTGACAACCTCCTTCAATATTTTAACAACAATGCATGATATTCATTCAATCATTTTATTATAATATGATATAATATAACCATCATCTATCTAACTTTGTAATATCAGTGATCAGTCAGCCATCACCGTGTGCTGGATAGAGACGTGTATATATAGCATATTAGTATTACTCTGCAGAGTACTGCTATAACAACAACTAGTTTAGCAACAAAAGCACCAGCACCACAGAAATCAGAAACAGCAACGATGATCATGATAATATTCGGAATCTACTAGCTATATCAATACTGATAATGAAAAATGGCGTTATATAATCATTCCAGCTCACAAAAATGTACAATTTCTTCGTTTCACTCGTAGCCACTAGCATTTATCCAGCGCTCATGCAAATCCCGTGTGGTCTAGTGGTTAGGATTCGTGGTTTTCACCCACGCGGCCCGGGTTCGATTCCCGGCACGGGAGGCCATCTATTTTGTAACACTTTCTTTTAACATCAAGAAACAAAAGCACAATTTTGAAAAAAAAAATGTCTGTGTAGCACTTCATCCCAGGCAATTGAGAGAACATCTCAATTTGAAGCTGTGAGCGAAATTTTAAGCCAGATGGTATTATTGAATTACGTTTTATCAATTAATGATTACTTTTACAAGTATTGAGCATAGACTATACATAACATTAGTAAATGTACATGCTTGTGGAATCATACCACAGTTTGATTTGCATATCATCATGAGTATAATCATATTCAAAATTGTATTCCGCAACATATGTGTTGTGGAGAGTAAAAAAAAATAAAACATAAAAGGACGATGATGTTCAGCGAACCAGTATATCAACTTACTGTACCATATTGTCATGTGATCAAATATCATCATGCTCATTATCAGTGTATTTTCATAACTCCACTGCACATAGTTTCTGGTCAAGAGTATCTAAATCCCGTGTGGTCTAGTGGTTAGGATTCGTGGTTTTCACCCACGCGGCCCGGGTTCGATTCCCGGCACGGGAGAAAGTGTTTTATTTTGCTTGAATTTCATTGTGTGTCTGTGTGTCTGTGTGTCTGTGTATGTGAGCGCGCGCGCGAGAGGGAGAGTGAACAATATCAATGTGGTAAGATGAATGTGATCCCCATATGACAATTTAATGTGAAATTATGTGTATATATCATTGGAATTCTATGATTTTCTTACTAAATAAACATTTCCTAAATGACAGTGTAACGCTAACCCATCATGTATATGGTTTAAATTTTACCTTAAAACTGGGTCTCTGTACAGTTGTTTCTGCACACACTGCGTGTTTTCACTGTCAATGTCCCACACAATATGAACCCAGATGTTAAAAAAACATGTACATGTTTTTGTTTCTCACACAAATCGATTGCTGTATAGGTCCGTGGTTGGTGTGCAGAAAACACACTCCCCTATCCAGCCTGCAGAAGAGATGATTATTCAGATTCAAAGCGTGAATGTATACGGGGACCTACCCGGGTTGGTGGTGTGTGTGTGTGGGGGGGTGGGGGGGGGGGTGGGGGGGCACCGTTTGAGTAGTGAATCCTTTCCATTTGATCGATCGTGATAGGGTACGTAGGGTCACTCTTGATAAGTTTATCCTTTCCCTTTGATCGATCATGATATGGTAAGTAGGGTCACTCTTGATACATTTATCCTTTCGCATTGATCGATCATGATAAACCTGTGTCTCATCAACTTAACTGAATATTCAGTTAATTATTAGCCTAGAAGAATATTAATTGATTAAACGTCTGCTTTAGAAAAATGACATCCTTATGACATAACGATGCATTAATGTGTTGCATTAATTAGTGTTTAACACCTAGAACATACATTCATATTGTAACGAAAATAGGGTTATTTCCGTAGATCGATTATATTATCGATTATCATATAACGCGCAATCGATTACAACGTTATGGGGGGGTTATGGGGAGGTGTAGGGTTCAGGGCCAGATGCTGTTGTTGTTGTTAGAGGATATGAAATATTTGAGGAATGAGGCCAAGGTGGGGAGGGGGGGGGGGGTATGGAAAATCCTTGTTAATGGCTTCAATTCGACTAGGTTGTATTAATGATTGGCTTTGTGTATTTGGAAAATTTGTTATGTTATGAATATTTTGACACTACAAAAAAATTGAGTACGTTGAGTTTTATTAGGTGTTATTGTAACACTAAAGGAAAAAAGAGAAAGTGTAAAGTGTTAACTATATGAGTTTACAATGTATTCATATATTAATTTGTAAGGATATATTGTATTGCCGTATGTATTTTATTTTGTATATCACATGTATGAATTGAAGTTGTTGACATATAAAAACTTCTTAATACAAAAAAATTTAACGGTTCACAGTTTTTAGGTCAAAAATTGATTATTGTAGAGTAGGTGGAAATTGTAGGATAGTTCGGATGGTAGGGAGTGTTAGAGGTGGTGATGATGGGTTATTTGAGATAATTGACATGTAATGGGGGTGATTGGCAGTATTATGAATCTGAGGTTTGATGTATAAGGGAGATGTAGTGAGTTGTCTAACCAATTGTTTTTCTGTGATTTTTATGTATAATTGAATAAAGAAGTTCACATATCGGGAGCGCAGTGAGAGGGTCACTGGCCAGGTATACCCTACTGCTAGTACGATAAGTGCGAAGCAAATGATTAAATTGATGTTTTGCACATATCTTTCGCTTGCGAAAGATAATCGGAGGCGAGAGGGTCTCTGGCTAAGTATACCACCGGTATACTCTACCCTACCACTGGTACGGTGTGCGAAGCAAATGATTTAAATGATGATTTGCACAACATCTTTCGCTTGCGAAAGATAGTCAGGGTGTTGAAGGTTCCACACTGGTGGGGATATTAGTGGCAATTAGGGCCACTGATAGCCTTGGAATCGCTTTCCTCCGGCATTGCGGGAGACTGGTATGGTCTACCAGTACCAGAGCTGGGGGGAGCAAGACTGGTAGGAGAGAGGAACCAGCCTACCAGGCCATTGGATTGTGCCTTGGATTGTGCCCCCCCTGGATTGCGACTGGTAGGAGAGAGGGACCAGCCGGTTTCCAGCCTACCAGTGCTGGTGGATTTGTGCCCCTGGATTCTTGCAGTGGATTCTTGCTGTTGGAATTGTGCCCCTGGATTCTTGCAGTGGATTCTTGCTGTTGGAATTGTGCCCCTGGATTCTTGCAGTGGATTCTTGCGGGTGGATTTGTGCCCCTGGATTTTTGCTGGTAGATTTGTGCCCCCCTGGATTCTTGCTGGTGGTTTGTGCGTGGGATTGGTGTTTTGGATCTGTGTGTTGGATATCTACCTGTTATGGAAGGAAAGGGTCACTAACAAAATCGGGTATCAGTGCTCCGGACACGGGAACCTATTCAGAGGAGTGTGCCGCTTGTGCTGATATCCCCGTCCATAAACCTGGTCGTATATTGCGACCAAACGGACTTACAGCCTACACGCTCGGCAGATCATCTTTGACTTGGGTACTCGGCGCGGGGAACGAAAAGGGAACGGCGTCCTGACAAACACCATATTATTCCCTTTCGCCCCCGGTCGAGCAGGCGCCCTACCTATTACCATCAGGGGGACCAGTCAACAAATACCCAATTTTCGCTACAATATATACACACACACATGCATACGTACGGTTACAGTTCGACATTCCGAAAGTTCGTCAATCTGAGGTTCGTTATTCCATGGACCTATCATGGATGGACTGCACACGGATAGACTTCCTTTGATCTATGAGGTCCGCCGCCTCATAACAATTCAAGACATTCAGGTGTTTTAAACAATTAGCTGTATTTCTAATTAGGTAGTGCTTTCCTCTGAATAACTAAATAAAATCTGTTTTGAGAAGTATGTCAACCGTTCAGCCTTCGCTGGGAGCGCGTAACTGATCTTTTTACACACACTGTGAATTAGTTTTAGGGTAAGCGAAGGGAAATTTTGAAAAAATTGTAGAAAGAATTTGGTCCGTAACTTTTTCGGACACCTCCGCACACGAAATTGAGCTTGTTTCCATGAAAGATGAAACACTCAATAAACGATTTACAAGATATTTTTAAGGAAATATGATTCGGAAATGTGCGATATGGAGGCATTTCTCTGGCATGTTTTGTACAGTATTCTCCATTTATCACAAAAACGAAGCAACAATATAATCTGAAATTCACAGAATCGTATCTTTATAAGATGTAATACTACTGCACATGCACTTCAGTTCATGAAGTGGTTCTGAATCTTCTGCGCATACAGAATATATATTCCTCTAAATGCATCCTACATTTTGTCATGCTTGTTTGGCGGCGGATCTCCCTCGATCAAAGAGCCAAACGCGTCAAATATTCCATTGTGATATCAATGCACGCGACTGCTGTAGGAATAAATTACACTTCGTGCTGACTCCATTCCTTACACCTCTCTGGTTATTCCGAAGGTTCGTAATTCTGAAACACGTTAATTGCCTATACCTCGATGTTCGTTAGTCCGAAAACGAAGAAGACGTAAACGTTAATCCGAGCGTTTGTGGCGTTATTCCGATGGGGGACTGTTTGGATCAAAATAGAAACGATTAAAGGGCATATAGGCCTACTGTACTGGGAAGGCAAAAAAGCCTTTAAAATGTAATTGTTAGCAATCTTCTTGCCAATGGTCTTAAATTCATGTATTGTCTATGTTAGAAGCTTGCAGATAAAATAAAAATCAAGATGCTTGCTCTACTCCACTTCTTGACGCAATACATTCTTTGGCCACAAAATACACATGCATCATCCTCCGCCGAGATTATTATTGCATGATATCCTATTGTGGGTTTTTTTTTTCATTACAACACCGTTTTTGCTACTAAAATAAGTTGTTTATTTCATTGTCGGAAAAAGAACCTTATTTTATTTTCGGACTAACGAACCTTTTTAAGTTTTCGGACAAACGAACCTTCGGAATAATGAACCTTATTTCGTTTTCGGACTAACGAACCTTCGGAATAACGAACCGTCGGAATATCGAGTGCTTCCCATACGTACATACACTGTCGCATGATTTCCCCTCAGACAATACAAGCATTAAGATCGAGATCAAGATCATTGCCAAATACGTATGCGATGTTAAACTTGAGTCAGGGACAGGGATAGAACATGACGTCAGTGCGTAATCTATGCTTTCAGGCACGAGTTCACCACACCAGCAGCACGGTATCCTCGGAAATTATAAATCATACACAATTAAAACCTAAATACGCTGATTTTAATGCAAAATAAGCTTGAATAGAACAAATATATCTACATTAGGCCATAAAACCCAGGGAAACAACTCCATTGTAGTGACAATACTCATAATTACTTACAAACCTCAATTAACACGCCAGTATAAGCTAGGTAACCATGGTAACTGTGATGCGGGGCGATATAGATTTTTCAGGGGATGTGTCGTGATGTCGAGTATAAAGAGCTAAAAAATAAGAAGTGGCGTATGAGCAAATCAGAGCAGGGCTTAAAGAAGGTATCACATAGGAGAAAGTTAGAAACATAATATTGTGGAGCTAATTTGCTTATCATAATAGGTGTACGAGGTGTCTCTATCTTCTATATATTTTCTAGATAAGAGAGTGGATAAATTGTACCAAAACAAGCCAGCTCATGATGTCTTATAACCTTTCAACCCAGCACCCCCACGGACTCTTAGCATTGTTATGGACTTTCGAGAAGTCCAAGTATGAAAGCACAGACTATACATATTTATTCATTATCATATTGCGTGGGCAGGGATGTCTTCTCGACTGTATATAAGCCGTCGCTGCACGACCGATCGGCAGACAGATGAACGTGTTGTACCGTACGTTCAGCGGGTGTCCACTACTGAGTTTTCTCCGTTGTCTTCTGCAATGGCGGACTCGAAGTGGCTTCTGTCTCGCACCATCGCTTACTTCGTACCGAGACGTGAACATAGACCTCGGTGACGAAGGTACCGTGCCCCCCGCGTGGGGGGCACCCTTTCTAGGGTGAGGGCAAAACGGTACGCGACTCGGTTCTCGTCGGTCCGCCCCCCGCCTGAAGCGGCCTCGCTGTCACCGCTTGCGGTGCTTGGAGGTTGGTTGGGGGAAGGTGGGTCTTTAGCTCCCTTCAAGGGGCTTAAGCCCGCCGAGGCTCGGCGAGGGCCACCTGGTCTAGTCTCCGCTTGCGCTGGAAGGTTCGGGGTTCGAACGCTGCAGAGTGTAGCTGTTTCAGTTACGCTCTAGGCAGATCGAACTCCGTAGTCTGCATGACATTTCCGGTCAAGTGGATAGGCCTGGTGGCATATACACGTCTTCAGTCATCATCGCTTCTTTAGATCGGCACCGGCACCAACCTAGCTCATAGCTCCTACCAGCGCTGGACACAAGATCTCACCCGAGGTCACTTTATACCTCCTCCAGGTCTTCATGGGTACTAGTACTTACCGACCAGAAATTGTGATCTCATCCGTATCAGCACCATAATAATTTGAAAGTATGTGTATGTGCATGTTTGTGTGTGAGTGTGTGTGTGTGTGTGTGTGTGCGTTTGTGTGTGTGTAGGTGGGGAAGGGGGGGGGGGGTACACACATGATATATTGTATGGTTCCATTTAGTTGTAGTTTTTTTGAGATTTTCTTTGTTTTCATTAAGTAAATGAATGTACGTGTCTTGATCATTTACATTAAAGTTCATTGTGTGAATATAATAGCATGAAAGAAAAATAATCAGATAATTTTCTTCTTTTTTATTTGTGAGATAATCATAGAACAAAGGAAAACTAGGGTATGTATTAAAATAATCTTTTATTTTATTTATCGTAAATGTATCGTATATGTGAAGAAAAATTGTGTAATACAGTATTACTGTATTTTTGTATTTGTGGCTGTATATGTTATTTGAAATGGAACATCATAAAAACTATTGAATAAAAAGTGTGTGTGCGCGTGAACGTGTGTGTGTAGGAATCTGTGAAAGAGATAGAGTAATAAAACAGAGAAAGTTGGGAGAGCACAGCAATATATCATATTACAAAGTGCAATGATATATGCCACACACACCTCAGTAATATTCAATACAAAGTCTCTTTTTTTTTTAGTTTTAATTAATATCAAGTTCTATGATCATATCAAATTCGCAATGCTGTTCTTTCATAGTTCATATCCAGTATAATAGACTTTTATACCATTTTTTAAGATAGTGAAAATCTGGTAAGAGAATGGTTAAGTTTAGTCTGTGTAATGTCTGAACATTGTCTTCATCCACAACACACATGCTGCTTTTCAGCTGTATACATGACATGTACCATAATGATACATTGTAATACCAGGGATGTGTTATGGAAGGATAGGAAGCAACTTTCTTTCTTTGAACCCATGTGTGTTCAGGTGTTTGAACAATTATGAACATGATTGTGTGGCAACGGTTTCTCAGAGAGAACAAAAGAAATGTACAGTCTCATTTCGCTTTTCCCGTTCTGTTAATGACATTAATACTTCCATGAGCACAACAGGTATCAGCAAACACAAATAAACAAGTTTTTCAAGTAAAATATATCTGCTTCACGCAAACACACACAAACTCCGTTAATGATAACACACAGCTTAATATATCATTTTGAGGGTGGTTGAATCTCCCAAATGCACAAGTTGTTGGAAAGTGGAGAAATTGGTCAATTTTGTAATTAATACAAATAGCTTATATGTCCGATTTTTAATGATTCCTCAATACTTTTCGAAACATAAGCAGAGTATTAGGATCTGTCATTACCTGCCGTTAACTTCCTTATAGTTTGCAAACGAATTTGTCAGAAACAAAACGTCTACAGACAAATGGGAAATTAAAGAAATTTCTTTTCAAGTTGACATCAGCTAAATGTCGGCTCGGCACGTGGAACATCAAAGCATTGTCATGATTATGGAATTCTTTTGACATTCATGAGCACGCTTACGAACCCATACAGATGTTTGAATGTATTATGCTCGAGTTTCTACTCCTTCCTATAACACTTCCCTGGTCTGTGCAATTGATGTCTGTTGTCTTCCTCCACACAACACACATGCTGCTTTTCAGCATAATAATACATTGTAATACCATAATCAAGTACATCCGCTGTGACACGATCTCCCTTGAGACGAGTCGTGAACAACACCAGAGAGACATTTATTGCGAGGTATGTATGCAATATTGAAACATCGACAGGGATAGAAAATGTCGTCAGTGCGTAGTCTATGCTTTCAGACACTAGTTCACTACCACAAGCAGGAAATTGACATCCACGCATCACGAAATTGCAAACCGTACAAAATCGTGTAAAAGCCTCAATACGTTGATTTTAAGTCAATGTCAACTTCATTAGAGCAGGTACTTGGTCTGAGTAAGGTCATGGAACACAGGGAAACAGCTCCATTGCAGCAAGAATAATCATATGATGTCTATAGCTTGCAGCTGCATCTTCTCATATTCTTTTCTTTATGCTAATTAGTCAATTATTTTTGTTATTTCCAATTGAGCCTCAATATCAGGTAGGTATCTATGCAGTCAGGGGGGGGGGGGGGGCTATATACTAGATTTCTCAGGGGATAAGTCGCGATGTCGTAGAGCTAGTGGTACATGCGCAGACAGAGCAGGGGTGCCATATTGAGAGGAGTTACTAATACTATGCATATAATTAGGTACATGTATATGTACATGTATGTATTATTGTGTATGTATGTATTATACATGTATGTACGTATTATACATGTATGTATGTGTGTATTATTCTTCTCCATAGAGATATGGATTAGGTGCACCAATAAATGGGAAGGATAATGAGCCCATGATTATTTAAAACCTGTCGACATCCACAGCTTCACGGACCGGCCACCTCATAATGTGAGTTAGCGTCGTTATTTCTTGAGAAATAAACAGTATGAAATTACAGACTACACATTAGTTCGGCATTATCAGACATAGGTAACTAGTAACAGTGCGTGGGCGGGGATGCTTTCTCGACTGTATATAAGCCGTCGCTGCACGACAACTCGGCAGACAGGTGAACGTGTTGTACCGTACGTTCAGCGGGTGTCCACATCTCGAGTTTTCTCCGTTGTCTTCTGCAATGGCGGACTCGAAGTGGCTTCTGTCTCGCACCATCGCTTACTTCGCTCCAACGTCCGTCCTTAGAGGTCGGTAACGAAGGTACCGTGCCCTCCGCGTGGAGGGCACTCCTCTCCTTTCTAGGGTAACATCAGGGGAAAACGGTACGCGATCGGTTCTCGTCGGGCTGCCCCCCGCCATAAGCGGCCTCGCTGTCACCGCTTACGGTGCTCGCAGGTTGGTGGGGGACGGTGGGTCTTTAGCTCCCTTCAAGGGGCTTTAGCCCGCCGAGGCTCGGCGAGGGCCACCTGGTCTATCTCCGCTTGCGCTGGAAGGTTCGGGGTTCGAACCCTGCAGAGTGTAGCTGTTTCGGTTACGCTAGGCAGATCGAACTCCGTAGTCAGTGTGACATTTCCAGTCAAGTGGATAGGCTTGGTGGCATTACATTTCTACAGTCATCGTGGATTCTCCTTCTCCTCTACAAAGGCTCTAGGCTCTACCACTAAAGCTCCTAGTACCAGTTCTGTACACAACATGTCACTGTACGTGGGTCATTCTTCCACTTTCAGGTGTTCATGTGTCTTCATGTGCATGCTGACTAGCTGTTATGTTGTCTGTATCAGCGACAGCACCATCATATGGTGTGAGTGTAAGAGAGAAAGAGGGAGAAAAAACTCTGCAAGAGATAGGAGGGAGAGAATGGAAAGACATGGGGGTGGAGAAAGAGGGGAAGAGCAGGAGTTGTCACACAGGAAAGATATGCCACCTTAACTTAGTAATATTCAATGCAACGTCTTCGCACTATTGATCAAGGAGCTGGTATTTACCTGTGATACAGTGCACTCAAAGTATGTACAGAACTAACGATATGCTACGTTTGAGATATGCAGAGAGAGAAAGGTTCTTGTTGCATATACATTTCTAACTATATTATATTCTAACCAACTGCAATTTTAAGTGCAAAATGCATTTTGACTGCAATAAAAACATTTCTAAGAGCTAAGCTTTATTGTTGTTGCCATGGTGTAGTTGAAATAAGTGGTGGAAAACTTATTTAAAAAAATGACCCTATAATTTTCAGCATTTGTTGATAACATGTTGTGCTAGTACCAGTACATGTATATGATATAGTTTTCACGTTTCAAAATACATCAAACTGATTTTCACACATGGTAAATTGTAACCGTACAAAAAGAAGAGGACTAACGATTAAAAATGTAACATTTAAAACTTTATCATTTTATTTACAAATACATACATGTATATTAACATTAATTACCATAGATTACAACATGCACCTTTGCTTGTTACTCTACCAGCATTACAGAATGTAAAGCAACTTCCATTTCTAATATTTAATGTACCATGACAAAATGTTACACACATACAACATCGGACATGTACAGACATGTAGTAGTAACATCTGTACTCTTACATACAAATTGTATATTGTTGTACATTGTTTGCTGGAATATCCAAAGTATATTTCCTACACAGTGTTTGATTTCATTGAATTGTTTGAAATACAAGAAAAAAGTGGCAGATATCCCCATAAAAGCTTACCAAGAGCCAATTCTTTTTAGAGCCCAAGTTAGTTATTCATGTACACAGTATTATGCTTTCCAAATATATACAGAGTAAATGTCCCATTTTCCTAATAGCAATACACCATACAGTTGGACTTGGTTTGTATTTATACCACATAATTTTTCTACTTCGAATTGTGGTTCTTCCATAGTTCATATCCAGTACGTAGGAGAGTTTGATATCATTTTTAAAATAAACTTATAAAAATATGGTTGGAAAATAAGTACAGCACATTAACTCTGTGCAACAAGGTTCTGAACATAACCATACAAAAAGTACTGTTGTTTTAGCTTTCTACATGTACAGTAAAGTACCATAATAATAATTCCATAGTCAAGTACTGCTAGTAGAAGTCTGACACTAGTCTGTAGACAGGCAGCCACACAGCCGGCCAATACCCCCAAAGCTTCCTCATTCCATGTATTTCTACATGTACATGAACATTGTAATCACACAAACCAAACAGTGTAAACAAGCTTCTAATGCCATGTTGAATGAGATGGAAACTAAGGAGGGCGTGCACAATTCCGAAGGGGCACAGTTCAATTGGGTACAAGGAATATTCATATGGAAAAGCAGCTGGAGCCGATAATCACTACTTGAAGACAGTGTAAACAAGCCTGCATGTCACATGGTGTTGAAAACAATTAACGGAAAATGAAAAGTAAAGAGGACATACACTCTAACCAAATAACAAAGTTCATTTTGGAGTTTAAAATACTGCACAAATTGTATCGTAAAATCAACATCTCACGCTGATAGGCATCTACATGAACATGTACTCAAGTCATGACTCATTATGTACAGAGAAATGTATAAAGCTGTACACACTACAGTGCATGTATTTATTCCACTGCAGTGTGCATGTTAGTACATTAATAATTATGTTTTTATAATTCTCATTCAATTCATACACGTCCTCGGAGATAACAAATTCGTAACCTTAATTTCAGTGCTGAGCTGCCCAAAAAAGTTATTAATCTGATGAGAGAATCACAATGTACATGTACTGGCAAGTGATGTCATGGGGAGTATTGAAGGCACACTACATTTCCTCAAGTTGTGCATTTACTTATCTCATTTAAAACAGGTTACAGGAAGAACAGGAAGAACTCTTTGAGGGCGAAAGAGGTATAAAGGTGACCCTATAATTAAAGGGCCGTGCACACACAGTGAATTACCAGTATGCTAGAAATGCTGGCAACGTCACGCAATCATTGCCAACACTAAAGTAACTACATGCACCCTGAATTATCCTAACAGTACTCAGCCTTCCAGCAGATAAAAATGGAAAATGAAAATGGTTTTAATGCACAAACTACATGGAAAAGATCATGTGTATCAGGGTGGGGGTTAATAAAAATACATTTGCAAGGATACTTTTCAACTGAGCCCAACATCATGAACAAAAAACATTGAACCATTCAATGCATTGTATGCCCTTGGAGGTAAAATAGGGGTTCTTTTGCATTTTGGAGGCTTAAGACCCTGAACGTTGGCATAAGTTAAATCATTCCCACAAAATACATACAAAATACATACAAAATACATACAATGGTACTACATACTAATGTTACTACATTACTTTGGCACATTAACATTTGATTACTGGTAAAGAAATTAAGACAGCCAAATCCCCTCAAGAGCCTTGTTTTCAATAAAAGAAGACAAATTCAAGAAACAGATTTTTGCCATTTAGATTGTACTAGATTAAAGGCTTCAGGGCTAGTACACATATGAGTAATCAACATTTTCAAACATTAAAAACTTTGATATTATCCTGATATGTACACTACAGCTCAAAGGAATTGGCAAAGGGAAAGGGAAAGGGAAGGAGCCGCAGTTTTAAACCGCTTTTTTTTTCTCCAGTTCAGCATGAAACATGATGGTTTAGCCTAAAAAGCATCATGTTTCATGCCGAACTGGACAAAATATACCACGGCTTAAAACTGCGGCTCCTTCCCTCTCCCTTTCCCTATGCCAATTCCTTTGTGCTGGAGTGTACCTTAGTGGATTTTTTAAGAACGCTTACACACCCTTCAGGTGCCCTGTGTGTATTGGTTTCAGCAGTAATGCATGTACATCCCATAGAGCAGCATTTCATCTGGCTCAGGAAGGGTTAAGCTTCCTCAGCACTGCTGCCCTACTCTGACAAAAGGAACTTACAAAAGAGACTTTTCTAGTAAATGAGCAAAATGTGTATTGTATTGGTATCAGTGTAACACCACATTATGTTAGATTGAAAATCTCGCAGCAAGATGCATATTTCTTGTCCAGATTTTGGCCGAATGTAGGGAATGCTAGGTTCAATCTTAGAATACCAAAAGCCCATATTTCAATGATTTGTTACTTGCTTCCTTTTGTCAGAGTAGGGCAGATTGTGTCTGTTGATCTAGCTGGAGATAGGGCAGTAGCACAAGCAGTCTGATGGTACATGTACCAGAGAAACACAAGGGAGCTTACAGCCATTAAGCAAAGCTGCACAATAGTGAATTGAAAAACCGATTGTGTAATGAAGAAATCTACTTAGAATGAATTTACCAATCAAGAAAACCCCTTTAAGTTTCATTTAATGTGACATTTTTTTCTTTCTGATTTCCAAAAAACTTTCAGCAATCTGCTTCTCCGATTTGTTTCCTTTTAATATACAAATCAACAAGTCCATCACTAGAATTTTGCTCTTTATGAAGAAAGAAAAGAAAATAGTCTAAGGTATACATTGAACTATGCGGCATATAAATGGGCAAAGATGGGCACACTTTTCTTGAATCCTTCAAGTCATCTTCAAATCAAACTACTTATCACCTTTCATTTACACAATAAACATTTAACTATTTTAGTATTGCAATTACGTTTTGAACAGCAATCATGAGTGATCTACAAACTCGTAATGTACCCACCTCCTTCTACACAATACTGGAAAACAATCTCTGTAAAAAAAAGCTTGAAAATGTCAGTATAAACATGAATATATTCTTGAATGATATGTTGTGCTGTTGTGCAGAAGAACTTTACACATGAAACATAGCTTCATAAGCAATTACACTACAGGATTACTTTAACAAACATATAGGAAGGACAAGAATTGTTCAGTTGATTATACAAAAATATTAATTCAATGCATCACATATTACTGCATGTATATTAATTTCTTGACAGAACTACGGTATTTCACATGTACATTTTCATTGAATTTACATCAAAAGAAACCCATTCTACAGTTCCATTCTAACACTGGAGTATAATAATAAACAATTGCACAATTATTTGCTGTGAATACATATCCCGTCTACCTTCAAGCACAGAAAGGAGTGTACAGTACTAAAGAAGCTAAAAGAATAAATTCAGTAAAGGTGTAATGAAAATCCGTCAAAGGATAAGAAAGTTATGATCTTTTAGAGTTTAGATTTCAGATGTCACATGTGAGATACTCTCACATATGTTGTGTAAGCTTCTTGTTGAAAATGTACAAAAAAATTGAAAGATATACATCATTTTACCTGTGCATTTGATACATCATTAGAGACAGTTTTACACACATACCTCTATGAAAAAAAAATTATGCCATTGTCAAAAACAGAAAAAGAGCAATTAATTGAATCATACAGCACACAACATATGAGAGAGCACCTCACACTTGATGTCACAAAATTTTAATTTTAAAAGATCATAAATTTCTTATCCTTTGATTTTCATCAAACCTTCACTAATATGTTTCTTTCATATTTCTGCTTTTATTGAAACCTGCTTAATTTCAGGGTGACCTAACCCTTTAAATATGATAATACAGTAGATTACATATTGATAAGTACTACAACTGTCAGCATTATAACAAAGTCCTTCAGTTACATCACCTGGAACCTAACACAGCCAAAAGATACAAGACATTTTTACTAAAGCACATACCTACCAGTAGTCTTTACTCATTAACCCCTTTCACAGATCCAATATTCACCTGTTCCTTAAAATCATCCAAATAAGTTTTTGTAGTTGGGTGAGAGGGCGCTCTTGCTTTTTACGTAGGCTCTAACAGCAGACTGAACATCTGCCATGTACACTGGCTGAATTGTGCACTTACAGTACGTAAAGTGAAGATGGTGCAAATTCTATGTCCGCATGGGCTTGAAACTAATCATGTAATTTCAGTAGAAGTATCTTGAGTGTGCTGGAATCCTGGATACATCAGTTAGACAGTGTTGTGATTAGAACATGCACATCTAAAACACAGAGCATCAGTGCTACAAAGTTGCAATTGCCTCTGCACAGATTCATTTTCAAGGCCAGTTAGCAAATCTAATTCATACCTGTTGTACACAAGTTTACATAACAAATACAACATCAAAGCTTGCCCGACATGGCAACAAGGATAAAGCCACATGCTTGTTATGCAGGAGAGTACTTGGATGGGTAGATAGGAGCACAGACTTTGTATAAGTGATCTCTAGTCTATATTATATAGATTGGGAAACATGCTGAGCTAACCATACCCTATAATAACTAATGTGCATGTTACACTACAGCTTAAAGGAATTGGCATTGGGAAAGGGAAAGGGAAGAAAGGGAAGGACCCGCAGTTTTAAACTGTGGTATATTTTGTCCAGTTCAGCTTTCAAGTTCCCTTTCCCTTTCCCTATGCCAATTCCTTGAAGCTGGAGTGTACATGGATTACTCTTTTTCTTATATAGAGTACCAAAATAGTGTGAGAGTTTCACTGGTTCAACATTGTCAAGCAGGCCAGTGTCAGCTACTGGCACTCTTGAAGAGAATCCCTGCTGTGATCACCGCATTTTTGCTCTTCCCACATCCTTCAGAACCAGTTGTCTTAAAAACATGCTTTTAATATACATTGTCATACTTCGGTAGTCTTTAGCATACTGGTACATAGCTGGCATCTCAAAACATGGAAGGAAGCATGACGAATACCCATGGCCCAATGTGGAGACCAAACAATGAATAGTACATTTACAGTTAGTGACTGATTGAAGAAGGCAATGTAAACTTACTCCAAATCTACAGCTCCCAATCAGGGCTGTGATGTGAAATGAACACTGACAAGATCCCTACACCCAACCATAGAATGCATGACCAGCCTGCCTCCATGCAACAAACTGGAAGACATTAATGCAGGCACGATAACAGAATGTTAAAAAGTGGAAGTTTCATTTACAAGTAGCCATTTGGTCTCCCACTGGTTGTTTTACTCCCCAAATCGTCTACCACCAAATGGGTTGTAGATGAAATGGCCTGATACCTACCCGTCCATCGGACAGAAAGTGACATCTCTAGTCAACACTTAATTTATACACCATTCACAATCAATACATTACCGCTCACAATCATTTCACTTCCTTTCTTTTCCAGCTTGGAATATCCAGTCAAAAAGGCACTAACACACGCCTACGATGAACATCAGGAAGTAGAGAGTGAAGTCTATTGTCAACAGTTCATATTTGCCATCCCCTTCCATCGCAATCAATCCATTGTTCTTTACTGATGTGATGCAATATTTTTTCCTCACATGCCGTCCATGAGTTTGTAGGACACCATAGCATCGACCTTGTGGATGGAGGTGGTGAAGGAGCGGAGTCGGACCTCCTCAGAGTTCTGGATGAGGGATGGGCCAGACTCCTCCCACTTCTCTGGAGTGTCCAGGTCCTTGTCTGTGTAGATCAGCAGGTTGAACTTACCTAGGAGGGGGTTGGAGGAGGGATATCAGTGGTTAGTTTTACAAGAATGAATGAAAGGAGAAGAGAATGTACTTATACTAAGGTGATGTACAGTCCTTGTCTGTGTAGATCAGCAAGTTGAACTTGCCTAGGATGGGGTTGGAGGAGGGATATCAGCGGTTAGTTTTACAAGAATGAATAAAAGGAGAAGAGAATGCATTCACTTTATCTGATAAGGTGATGTGTGGTCCTTGATGAGAAGGTGTAAATCAACAGGTTCAACTTGCCAGGAAGGGGAAGGAGGATGGATATCAGTGGTAAGAATGAATGGAAGGAGAAGAGAATATGTGTACTTATGATAAGGAAGTGTTTGGCCCTGGTAGTTTTCATTTAAATCAGCAGGTTGAATTAACCCGGGAGGGCTTGGAGGAGGCATGGTTGGTCAATCATTGAGATGCATTGTGATTAATTAATGAAAGTCAACAAATATTGATGACAACTTGATTTGCAGGCCTTTGTCTTGTCAGTAGATTGTTAGGTTGAACCTAGAAGGGAGGTGGTTTGGAAAGTGTGGTTTAGGTTGAATTATGAGACATATGATAAGTAATGCATTGATGACAAATCAAATAGCAGAAACTTTGATGTCTACAGGTTAAACTTATGCTGCTTTGAGCATGAGGACACAGTGGTATTTACAAGTAGGTTTTCTTTTTTTTTCTCTGCTTATTTTTAACAGAGTTTTGTGCGGATTGATATATTAATCTTATTACTACGGAGAGTACCAGCAAAACAAAGATCATCTATTGTATCCCCGCAAAACATTAATGTTTTTTAAACAAATATGCCTGTGTTTATCATAAGCTCTTTATGCATTTTGCGTCAGTGATGCACACAAATCCCATCGAATACTGAAGTGGTATCATCATATCCATTGTGATGCCGGGTTCTGGTTCTGAATAACATCACTCGAGTGAGAGTTTCACTGGTCCGACATTTTCTAGCAGGCTAGTGTCGTGCACTCACGATGAGAGTCCCCACTATGATCACCGACGTTTGCTCTTCACCCATAATTTAGAACCAGTTTACAACATTCTCATATGATGTCACACTTCGGTACTCTATAGAGCAACAGTGTGTCTGGCATAAAGAGGGTTAACATGACTTACAGGCTGTTTCAAGGAGAGGCAGGAAGGTGACAGAAGCTGTGATCTGCTTGATGACTGCCTGGATGCCCTTGTGGATCTCTGCCTGCGACTTCTCTCTGGGTTTACTGTCAAGGATTGTAATAAGGATTTTTAAATAAAGGTCAATCATCACTGTAAATAATATCTTGGGGTGAGGGTTTCAGAGCAATTTAGCCCATGTACTACAGCGAACCACCTAGTTTGATGATATCAAGAAATGGACAGGACTTACTTATAATGATGTACGGAACAATTGTTTGTGACAGAAGCAGATGGTGGTGCATAGCCGCCAGCCCCTTTCTAAGGGACGGCACTTGACGATGGTGAATACATCAAATAACCAACACAAAAATCAAATTAATTTTCCTCATAGGGCATTATGATTGACATAGTGCAGGACTGCAGGTGATCACTCATCAGCAAGGTAGTCAACAGAAAAAATGTTTTGTCAGAAATCTGTGCTGGACGCCTGGTACACAACTACGGAACCCATGGCTCAAAGAAAGCAAAACCAGAAAGAATGATAAGACTGATACTGATTTAACACAAATTAAGGTGCAAGTAGCACATCAGCCCTTTCTGTGCCAATGAGCCTTTTAGTGCAAAATCAACCCTGGTGAGAGCCTAAAGATCAAAGAAAGCAAAACCAGTAAGAATGATAAGACTGATATTGATTTAACACAAATTAAGGTGCAAGTAGCACATCAGCCCTTTCTGCACCAATGAGCCTTTTAATGCAAAATCAATCCTGATGAGAGCCCAAGGAGTAAAATCCCTACTGTTCACAGTAAACATAGTTAAACACAGTTAAACATCTTTTTCCGGACGGCCGCTGGTCCCGACGTGGCCAGATAAACGAGGTCGAACTGTGCATGTATTCAATAAAGGAGTCTCGTCCACCAATCGCATTATCATTTTTTTTTTTCTCTGGCTAAGTATAACTGGAAAAAGAGAGGAATGATGAAGTGACTAGTCTTATACTCATACTACACCCCAATAGATTCTATTTTTCAGTTTGGATTTGATAGGTCCAATAGCCTGGTAGCCATATTAGGTTGATCTAAAACACATACCTGTCGTGTGTCATTGTCTTGTCACACTGAATGTCAAACTGCCACCTCTCCAGAACCTCGTCATTCTCCTCACTGGAAACAGTCAACACCACTTTCTGGACGATCTTCAGGTTCAACCAATCTGTTTGTATTCAAATTATACGACAAAAGTCCAGTCATAGAAGAATTAATCCTCCTATGATACAGCTGAGTCTTCGACCATGGTACATGCACATTAAATAATTGACCTGCTTAGCTTATTCACACTAAGGCATTTTAGAGCAAAAATAAACATTATTTTAAATGTTAAATTGGCAACATTAAACATTGTTCAAGCCATTTAAGCACACTTCCCTTGCCTTGATGAATTTGTTTGACATGTGAGCTCCTCCACAGCATTGGTCAAATAAGGAAATCTATGTTTTTAAAGCCTCATCAGTAGTTCTAAGAATGTGTTTTCTTTTCAATGAGGTTTTTGAGGAATTAACTTATCCTGTCACACAACACCTACCACACGTAGTGAAATGTTTAATAAAATGAAAGGTTAACCTCCAAAAGTCCACTCCTAGTTCTTGTTACCCCTGCAATGATGGTCTTGGGGTTTTTTTAGGTGCTCTGTCAAATTTCTAAGATATGTCTTCAAAGACTCATCAGTAATTATGGGAAATGTGTTTTTCTTTCAAGGTTTTTGAGAAAACTAGTCATCAATGAAATCAAACTGGGGCCCCAAGGGTGATTTTGCACAAGCAAATAACAAGGGACCCTGTGGTTTAATTTCTTCCATAAAGGTATAATACAAAATATAGTGCAATGTGTATGTGCTTGAAATGTGTTTGAATCATGACTGCAGGCTTGAAAAACATCCCCCAAAATAAATCCCTGCTACTCATTCAGAAACAAAACCCCTTCCACAGAACATTAAATTGAATGTAAGTTTGACCTCTGTAAGTGTAACTCCACTCCAAGTTGTAGTTACCCCTACAACAACGATAGCGCTGCTTACCTTTGAGTTGCTCCATCACGTTTGTCAGATAAGTCTTCAGAGCCTCATCTGTGGTTGTGAGGAGGGGCAGCTTGTACATCTCACATCTTGCAAACGTCTCTGCTGGGTAGATCCCTCGCTGATACAGCAGGTTGTTAATCCCATAATCTAGAAAAATCATACATTGAGTAATGTAAAATTAGGTGTTTTTTTACACATATTTTGTTTTATATCAATATTTCAAGAGATGCCATCTTTTGTCCACATCCCCACTCCCCTCAAACTGTATGTGTATCTTAAAAGCAAAAGGAAGGTGCTGAAGAGAGCTGACACTGCAGTAACAATCATTGATAAATCATATTTTCCTAACTTGGACATCTAGAATAGGAACAACATCTTACTGGTTGGACCGTAGCATTTGTTGAACTTCACTAATGCACACCCAAACCAAAATTAAGTTCAATTGAATAACTCAAAGCACACAGATATTAACAAATATTATTTCAGACATCTTTTTTTTTTTTTTTTTTCAAAGACAAAGTCACAAAGTGTGTCGATGTAGTAACAACAGTACTCAGTAGTTTGTAAGTGGCCCATACTTTGTGTTTTGTTTTAACAATGTATAGATCTTCTTTTTTAAAGAAGTGCCAAATAGGATTGACAAGTAAATCTAAATATTATGAGGCACATTCTCATTCGATGATGACGTTTGTTGCCGGCGTTGCAACAATGCCAACAAACGTATTTTTCTTCTTCTTCTTCTTCTAGATGAGTACAGTCCACCATCTGGTGTATTCTCGTACTTGTTTGGCTGGCCGGTGCAGTGCATGTACAGTGCCACATAAAAAGACTACATGATAACTATGTGCAGCTAAAAACAACGGTAATCCCTTTTACCGGAGCTGGATTTCCTGTACCTCCTGCCTAAAGGAGATGGCAGAGGTACAGTTCACAAGATCTCCAGGAAGCGAGTTCCACAGTCTTATAGAGTCCGGGAAAAATGACTTCTGGTAGACTAGAGTCCTTGCAAAGGGGATTTGGAATTGTTGTGGATGTCCACGATTTGCTGTTGTTACCGGCAATAGGTTGGCATGAGGAATGTCTGTGAGTTGCTTTACTATGCGGTACATCAGCATCATCTTGAGTTGCGCTCGGCGTTCTTGGAGAGATGGCCACTGGAGTTTGGTTAGCATCGCCGTAACACTGCTTGTTCGATAATAATTTCCCGTGACAAAGCGAGCGTAGCGACGCTGAACCTTTTCCAGTCTCTGGATGTTGTCTTGGGTATGTGGATCCCACACCGTGCTGGCATACTCAAGGATGGGTCGTACTAGTGTGATGTAGCACAGTGCTTTAGTCTTCCTCGGGCAGGGTCTGATGTTTCGCTGCAGAAATGCGCTGATGTTGCTTGCCTTCTTGGTGACAGTTTTGATGTGGTGGGTCCAGTGTAATTTTTATTTGTGTAATTACTAAATATATAGGATTATAGCATCAAAGTGAGGATAAACTAGCTTATGATAATCTTTTCAGGCATTTTTGTTTACACCTCTGATCAAAAGTGCGAGGAGCATGATCATGTCATGACATGAATGATGATTGATATTATCATACGACTGTACGACTCTGTCGATCTTTCGACTGTCTGTACGAGGGCCGATTTGAGGAACCCGCACTACGCAATATTGAACATATGGGGCTGTACTGAGTAATCTGACAGAAAAAGACACCATGTGATTGCCACATTCTGCTGCAACCGAAGTGTAGATTTCCAATCCCTTTATACCCTAACGACTAAGATCACCATTCATAATATAAAACACAACTTACAGAAAAAATCAGCGACTATTTCACTGGATCCTTTCAAAGTTATAGTATTTTTCGTTTGTTGCTTCGTCCCCGCCATTTTATTTGGATTCTGCTCATGCAAATTTGTAGCACACAATACTTCAAGGTGATTGGCTGATGAGATGAAGCCATCGGTACGATATGGTAGCTCTCCATCTGTTTCACTGAACTATACCGTAGTGGTATAGTTCAGTGGTCATAACCCATAGGCTAGATACTAGTACAAATTTTGCATTTTACATCATAATCAATTTTGTTAGCTAAATATAGTCCTTGATCTTTTTATTTTACTTTAGATAGTTGTCAATGTTTTATTTAAATTTGGTTTGCTAATGAGGGGACTTTCTCCTTCACATTGTGCATACTTCGTGTCTTTTCATCATTTTCTCCAAGCGTTTTCTTCTTTTCTTACTCCTTGTCAATTCCAATTCTTCTTCATTTCCTATGTTTTTCTCTTTTTTTAACTCTGTAACAAAGATGTATTTAAAAAGAATACAACATATAGGAATAGACAAACAAGGATCTAATGTTACTTTCCTTGTTTTGTTTATACTTTGTTTTGATAAAAATGCGTAATTTGTGATTGTGAAGTTGGGAAGGTGTAGGCCTTTTGAACACCCTCCCCCGCCCCGCCCCGCCCCGCCCCTCTCCTTTTCCTCCTCCTTTTCATTTCTTATTCTCTTTATTTCCCTTTAACCCTTAACTTATCACTTATGGAATATACCACCATACATACCATTCCAATAGAGAAGTATTTTGTTTGCACACAGAGGGTTAAAAATACAAATATGTAATATTCAAACAAACCAATAAAACAGACAGATTTTAAATTGTTATTTTCGACGTTTGTTTGTCCATTCTTAGTCTTTGTAAAATGTTTTGTTGGTCACTGTGAAGTGAGGAAGTTGTGCCCCCCCCCCCACACACACACACACCCACACCCCTTATAACCCCTCTACCCTGACACTGCCTGGTGGTGTAAGCTTATTTTAAGACATGACAGGGAAATACAAAACTTGAAAGAGTTATTTCAATATGAGTCCGGATCAAAGTATCGTCCTTTTCCATATCCTCTCTTTCCAGCAATCATTGCCGGGATTGATGCAGGCGTAAGCCTTCTCTTAATTGTATTATGGGGGAGTGAAACAGTTTTAATGAATAGACCTACAAATTAGGGTCCTGATTTCATGATATAGCCAAGTATACAATTGTTATTATTTCGATATGATTCTTTCCTGCTATCCTATCCTGAATTCAAATGGGAATGGATTGGGACCCATGGTCATATCAGAATGGTACTCAAATAAGTGTACAAAGTCCCATTTTTTTAAATAATCTTTACCAACATTCATATTACTCCTTATCTTTAACATTTCACCAACAAGTCCTCTATATTTTCTTTGTTTGAGAGATTGTAGTTTGCAGAAGAGATACGTCTACACTACTACCTCAAACCAATGACACATAGATTACTACTTTATGGGATTTGTTTGTTTATTCCTATCTTGTACAAATATGTATTTTTTAGCATAACGAGACTCCTGCATGCCTGCTCTGAATGTAAAACTATGAGAGAGAAAAAAATGATATATGTGTAGCTGTAATTTCTATAGTTTTTCACGCTCACCCCCCCCCCCCCCCCCCCCCATATCGATCACTAAAAACTAGTACATGTAAATGTAAAGTTGCACGTAATGCATAATGTGATTGCAAAATTCAAGATTTTTAAAGAGCGCCATCACGCAGGAATGGAGACAACAACGTAAGCTCCTAAAAATAGACAAAAACGTTCAGAATAAATTTCTAGTTCAGTGGAATAAATCCATAATTCTTCACGGATGGACTGTAAGTGCGTTTTACTCATTTAGTATTATCTAGAAGAAATGTATCTTGACAAAATGGTAATTTTGTATATCTCAGTCATCACCTTATCAGAAAAAGTAGGAATTTTAACAAATTTTAACCGACTAGGTCTACACCGACTTGTTATGATTTCTCATTTATTTCGGGTCACTATCACAGTCCCACCCATGATATTTACTGTGTGTAGACTTCTTTCACTGTTTTTTCTGACATACTGCGCTATTGACTATTGTTGTTTTGATTGTAAAAACAATGTAGTCAATTCAGCACGCTCTCTCGAACCAGCAACCCTGTTCCAACCGACTTCTGTGCTGAGTTTGTAAATGTAACTTCAGTCTTACGTTTTGTAACTAAGTGAGTGGACTGGAATCGGAATGAGAGGATAGAGCCGGAGAAAAACTGAGCAGCGCAGAGACTGAGTGAGTGAGACACTCTTGCTCTAGTATAGAACCGCTGCTACTGCTAGTGTCAGTGAGAAGCTTTAGCTGGAAAACCCTTTCCATGGTGAGTGTTGTGGTTACTCCATCAACTAAGATTCGCAAGGAGACAAATGTCTTGTTTGATAGAGAAAGTGGTCCACAAAATATTGGAAACATTGAAACTGGCCACCGCATATTTCTTCTCAATGTCAATGCTATTCCCACAGACACCTACACAATAGTACGATGGAGACTTCACACCCCAGTCCATATCACCTTCATTAGATAGTAATCTAGTATTGCTATGCCATACTATGCATAGTTGCATACTGTGTGAACTCACCCTGGGCTGCATGTATCTCTCCTTATTCAGTGACCTGGAGCTGTTCCCACAGACAACTATAGTACGATGGTAGCCCAAGATCCCAGTCTAGAGCCCCAGCAGAGGGTTCGTCTGCTGGCTGAGCATGGCTCAAACATCGGTGTGGATATGAATGTCCCGATCAGGAGGTACTTCAGATCTGGCCAGGAAATGATACGAATGGTGAGAGACAATATTGCATTTGGGAGAGGCGGCAAACACATACAGTCTTCTTTTTTTTATCATTTTTATTACTTTATGTTGAAGGGGGCCAGAGGGGCTGTTATCTTCAATACGGCCCAAAAAGATTCATGTCAAAGATGTGGTTCATTTCAATATGTTTGTCAAAAAAAGTAAAATTGAAGCTGTTCTGTAGATATTGGAGAATACCCTACATATCGATACTTTTGTTTGTGTGAGTGATCTTTGACAAATATTTGAGTTGGAAGGGGGGGGGGGAGGGGGTTAGAGGTATTTTGCATTGTCTGCTTGCGTATAATTGATCTTAAACAGAGTTGTCAATCTAGGGAGTGGTACAACTTCAATTTGCCGTAACACTTTATCACAAGTCATTTTCTTTAAAGGTTGACACATTCAATCTGTTAAATAAACACCTTTCCTACTGAGGATTCCTGAATAAGCCAGAGAATAGAACCCTCTACTATTGGCCCCTAAGTATAGTATCATTATCACCAACCACATAGTAGGCTGGTGGATGATGTCGCTACCTGGCAAGTAGTCAATACAGGCTGAAGTCTCCTGATGTTCTTTTTCCTGACATATTGACCAATCATTCTTATTAATACAAAGAGTAACAGTAAAGCAAAGATCATATAGTCACATTTTGCTACCTGAATTCCCGACTTTTTCAGAGAGCAGGTTTATTTCAGGATGAACTGCTCTATTGATAATCTGATTTTACTAGAATGACAGCTGGGTCTCCGGAAGAATAGAAAAAGGAGCAGTTGTCTGCTTTGTATTATTGTGGTCGTTCATTTTTCTGTTTGCAGGCAAACGTTTACTTTGAAGAGAGTAACTGGGAAAGTGCCTTCATTCTCTACTCAAAGTATATCACGTAAGTTCATATCATTGCCCTAGACCTGTTCCGTGCATTAACGTCATCATTTAAGGAAGGGACCAGCTTACAGGGATGTTTGTGATATTGCAAAGCTTAAGACCACAACATTAGCCACACTGGGATTTTGGCTTGTTTTTATGAAGGAGCTTTCACCTTGTCAAATGGCCAGGAATTTGAAAACACTCTTTGGTTTCACTTTGTACTATGTTATGTAGTTTGCTTACCTTAGAGCCATGTTCCCAGCATATAGCATGTGTGGAACTATGTGGTCATGGTAAAGTTGTGGTAAAACGTTTACTTGTACCATTCACAAACTCACTTATGCAAGGCACTTACCAGCTGAAATTGTTCTAAATGTTGACTCCTGCTATCATGCTTTCTCTCCTTTCTTTTCTCTCCCTAAGGATATTTGTTGAGAAGCTACCTAAACACCCGCAATACAAGACTGCGAGGCCCGAAGATCTCAAGAGTGCCAAGAAGGTAGATTTTGCTGTTTTGAAACATGGCCACATTGGTACATTTTTTAAGTTGATAGTATATATATTATATATTACGTAACATAAAGCACAACTCCTTACTATATTATTAATCATTGAATAAATCAAAGTGTGATCTAAACAGTCCTACTAACCGATAAATATGATATTAAACACGTACGTATGCACAAAGTACTCTCAAAATAGGGCAGGACAGCGATGGAAAGTAATGTACATACTGTAAAGTTACAAACATACAATTCTAGCAGGCACATTTCATGGCCTATAAATTGCACAGAATGTCATGTACATAATTATTGATTCATCTTGACACATGTTAGCTTATTTATCATCTTAAATCTACATAACCCAAAGCAGATACCACAAAGCAGACATTAAAGGAAAAGAATAGAGGATGATAATGATAGGTACATCAAATAAAAGATTATACAGTTCTGCAAAAGATTAATCAACTTTTGTTGTTACGTGGTATGCTTCACCTTACTAATGACTCTTCAATTTCATATAAAGATGAAATGATCAATACATTTATATCTTTAAATTGACAACATTCAAGAATGTTTAAAGTACTTTTTTTGCTCTTCAAATTGGCACAATTTTTGCTTAAATTACCATTTAATTTATTTGTCTGTTTTATGACAAAAAGTTTTTAATAAAAGTAATGTTGCCAATTTGAAAGATGTAGTAATCATAATGTTTGCTCTAAAAATGCACGAGTCAATTCATCTTGATGTCTGTTTGCTTCTTCAGAACTTGAAATCAGCATTCCCCAATGCAGAGGGCACGAAGCAGAAGTTAAAGGAGAAGTATGCAGAGGAGTACAGCATTTGGCAAAGAGAAGAGGTCAGTAGCACATAACAAGTCCTGTACCTTCACAGCTACTCCAGTATTTATTTGAAGAGGGGTTTTTTCCCAAAATGTGCCGAATCCACTTGAAAACTTAAGAGATAAATCAGATTTCTTAATTTGACTGTGTACAGGCGACTGTGGGAAACTGAAATGAAAATGCCAAACTTGTTGGTAGTGCTCATCTGAATAATCTTATTCTTACTCCTTTAAAAGATTCAGTGCTTCTTGCTACTGTGCTGATACTGATGACTCAATTATGAAGAGAAATGATTTTTTCTCCTTTTGGAAGGGAGTATTTCATTTGTGTAAAGTAACACAGGCCCATGCTCCATAAAGCTTTGCAGTGGAGAATTTTAAATTCCATAAATGTTACAGAAATATTGGTTTATACAATTTTCAATACCAACTTTAAAGAATCTTCCAAATACCCACTTCCAATCTAGAAGGTGTGAACTCTAGCCCTTCTGGTCAGGAGTCAGAGGAATGAACCACTACATAGTGCCATTTGCATGGTGGTGTGTTTATGGCGATGTGAAATTGTGCATGTTCCCTAAATATATTTTTTTTTTCCCCATGACAGGAGGCGCGGCAGAGAGAGGCAGCTAGGCAACAAGAGGAGGAGGAGCGGAGGCAGGAGGAGGAGAGGATGAGGAGCGAGATGGCGGAGGCGGCCAGGGCGGAGGATGAGAAGAAGTGGATGGCGGAGCAGGAGAAGAGTATCATCGGCCAACAACAGAAGGAGCTAGACGAGCAGAAGGCTGCCCTCATGCAAGCCAAGCTGAGACAGGAGGCTCTGGAAAGCGAGCAGGTTAGGACGGTCCACCAGTTCAGTTATGCAGTGTGGTTTAAATCTGGCTTCAGTCAAACCTACTTCAGCAGTGTGTTTTCAAACTTGCTACAGTCAAATCTGCTCCTGCAGTATCCTGCAAATCTGACTATAGTCAAAGCAATGTGGGTCAAAGCTTGCTACAGTGAAACCTGCTTTAGCAGTGTAGTTTAAATATTACTACAGTCAAACCTGCTTTAGCAGCGTGGTTTTAATCTGGCTACAGTCAAACCTGCTTTAGAAGTGTAGTTTAAATCTGGCTACAGTCAAACCTGCTTTAGCAGCATGGTTTAAATCTGGCTACAGTCAAACCTGCTTTAGCAACGTGGTTTAAATCTGGCTACAGTCAAACCTGCTTTAGCAGTGTGGTTCAAAGCTAGCTACAGCCAAACCTTCCTAAGCATTGTAGTTCAAAATTGACTTCAGGTTCAAAACTTACTACAGTTAAGATCTGAATACAGTGAAGTCTGTTTTAATATTGTAGTTCAAAGCTTGCTACAGTCAAACCTTCTGTGATAATGACCACCTGGATAGAAAAGCTGACCTTTTCTAGGGACCAGTTTTGTTTGTCTCCCTTGTAAAATGTCGAGTTGAAAGCCATTATAAAATATCGTGTATGTAAAGAGCACCCACTCATAAAGACTCCATTTATTGTCCTTTTTGAGCAGAAAAAAAATATATGAGAATGAAACGCTGATAAAATATAAATTGAGAAAAAAAAATGAAAATCAGAGTGAACAATCTGTACAAATTTGAGAAAAATATGTGTACATTTTTAAACAGCAGCTTCAGTAAATATGCTCTTCAGTTTGTATGATTTTTTTCATCATTCGCAGATTGAAGCGCAGAGAAGAGAACAAGAGAGACAAGAGGAAGCAAACAGAAGACTAGCAGGTAGGAATTATTGGCTTTTCTTATTCTGTGTGGGTGTGTGTGTAATTTTTGAATGATTTTCGAAAATATGCATGTAAGTGATAGCCACAACTTCTAAGTGTGGATGTCCACCATTCTTAAACTTTGTTGTCTGTTTCAGCAGGTAATGTCAAGTTCTATTGATAAATATACTGAAATACTTATTGGTGAAGAGCCTGAGTGAGACTTCATAACTTTGTACTTCTAGAACCATGGCAAGGGGTCCACCCTCCGTTCATCCTGGAAGCTCGTCAATAATTTTCCCTTGACTATGTGTAGTAGAATTCAGGTGAACTCTTCTATAGCTAATGTTTAGTTTTCCTTTTGTGTTTATTTGTTTAATAACAGGAGGCGTTGCAACTCCATTTGTGGCCGGAGCTGCAGCAGCAGTTGCTGCCGGGTCGATGCCTGCTCCTCCAAGCTATGATGCGGTATCCCAGGGTTACGGCATTCCGCCCTCACAAGTCCCATCTGCTCCAATACAGCCTCCACCAGCAGGGTAAGGCACTCTTTTCATGAAGAAGAATGTAGAATTTTGTTTGAAATACCATAAAATATAAAAACTGATATTTTGGGGAAATATCTTCATTTTATACAACTATATAGATTCCTACTACCAGTAGTTTAATGTTTCAGTTTGCTTTTACTACTGCTCTAAAATGTGCATCGAATTTCGTTGCAGAGAAGAAATGTATCCAGTAATATGTCCTTTTAGGATACTATTACTACTGCTATTACCCTCAATAGTTTCATTTATATTCTTCTTATTATTCTTATCATGCTCATTTTCATTGCAGAGTACCGTTACCATCGGTAGATCGCTCGCTAAAGGTCGATCGCTCCACAAAACCCTCACAGATGCTCGGCATCGCCTCGACGACAGCAAACAAGCACGGGCTGCGAGACCTCTACGTCCCTGCAAACACAATGGAGGTGTTCCTGAATCTCGCTCATGCAAATACTCTGAAAAACCTAGAGACGTGTGGCATTTTGGCTGGAAAATTAGTGAGTAAACAAAGAAGTATTTGTGTATTTAAATCATAAAATTAGTCAAAATTGGGATGACATCATCTTATTAAAAAAACAGGACATAGTATTGCAACGGTATACCCAGTGGCTGCAAATTTGGTCCCAACAGTTGTGCGAGCCTTTGAAGAAAAAGGTTCTGAAATCTCTCAGTGATATCATTGCCTTGTATAATGATCGTGCAAAACATCTAGGCCTGATTAAGGTTACTATTATAATGTCTGTAAAGCACTGTTGAGTACTGGTACATCCATACACATGAAGCATGGTAATTGCACAATAAGATGATTTAATTTTCTCTTTCCCCTCCTCTTTACCAAACGCCTTAGGCACGCGATGCTTTTACCCTCACCCACATCATCGTTCCCAAGCAGACCTCAACATCAGATTCGTGCACCGCCCTCAACGAAGAAGATATTTTTGACTTTGTGGACAACAACGCCCTTATTACGCTGGGCTGGATTCATGTAAGATATTCTCTCATGTCAATCCCATTTCATGTAGTTCGTTTTGATTGATACATACATGAAGCACCGCCAAGTGTATTAACACATTCTGATAGTGAGTTACATTCCTTTTTAAGTCATGTTAATGATATTAAATGATTCAACCATTTTCTGATTGCAAATATTTAGTAGTTAAATAATGTATCGACTTAATATGATTCATCATGTCTTTGTGTTTTAAGTTGTCTTACTTCACTCATTATACCCTATGACAAATCCTGTGATTGCTTTGTAATGTTAGATAGTTTCATTGAATTTATGCAGTATTTTTTAAATTGAATAAATAGAGCCCTGTTTTAACTTAATAATAGGGAAAGTAAGAATTAGGTTTATGATAATGTTTTATTCCAATATTATTCCATATTATGTTTTCTACACAATGGCATTCATTAGTTCAATAGACATTTTCATTGGGATGGATAAAACAATGCGTCCACTTTGAACCAGTGAGATATAAGGATTATGTACATGATATATAATCATGGTTAACGGTAATTATTTCTTGTTTTTTCAGACGCACCCGTCGCAGACTGCCTTCATGTCCAGCATTGACCTCCATACCCACTGTCCATACCAGATCATGATGCCTGAAGCCATTGCTATTGTCTGTGCACCAAAACACAACCAGTAAGTTCCTCAATACACTATTATCTGTGCACCAATAAGCTCTTTAATGTACCACTGTCTGTGCACCAAAACACAACCAGTAAGTTCCTCAATACACTATCATCTGTGCACCAATAAGCTCTTTAATGTACTATTGTCTGTGCACCAAAACATAACCAGTAAGTTCCTCAATACACTATCATCTGTGCACCAATAAGTTCTTTAATGTACTATTGTCTGTGCACCAAAACACAATCAGTAAGTTCCTCAATACACTATCATCTGTGCACCAATAAGTTCTTTAATGTACTATTGTCTGTGCACCAAAACATAACCAGTAAGTTCCTTAATACACTATCATCTGTGCACCAATAAGTTCTTTAATGTACTATTGTCTGTGCACAAAAACATAACCAGTTTGTTCCTCAATACACTATTGTCTGTGCACCAACACACAACCAGTAAGTTCCTCAATACACTATTATCTGTGCACCAATAAGCTCTTTAATGTACTATTGTCTGTGCACCAAAACATAACCAGTAAGTTCCTCAATACACTATCATCTGTGCACCAATAAGCTCTTTAATGTACTATTGTCTGTGCACCAAAACACAATCAGTAAGTTCCTCAATACACTATCATCTGTGCACCAATAAGTTCTTTAATGTGCTATTGTCTGTGCACCAAAACATAACCAGTAAGTTCCTTAATACACTATCATCTGTGCACCAATAAGTTCTTTAATGTACTATTGTCTGTGCACAAAAACATAACCAGTATGTTCCTCCATACACTATTGTCTGTGCACCAAAACACAATGATTTAGTTCCTTTATACACTATCGTCTGTGCACAGAAACATTACTAGTAAGTTCCTCTAAACACTATAGCCTGTAGTAAGCTCCTTCATACACTACTGAATACGCCATATACTTCGCACGGTTTTTCTTTTTCGCGAATTTCGCAAATCTGGACTATTAGCGAATTTAACAAAATGCAAAATTATGAATACGACGTGCTTGAGCACATGTACTACTGTACTCCAAGATCGTGAATTTAACCACCCGCAAAATTGTTGTGAAGTCCTGATTCGTGAAAAATTAGACTCGTGAAATATATGGCGTATACAGTATCGTCTGTCCACAAAAACATAACTCAAATAAAAAATTGAAAAAAATATATTTTGTTTGTTAACCAAAAAACAAAAATAATGTTTGATGGTTCTTAATATCCTATAAAGCATATGTTGTATCTTAGATATCACTTCGTTTTAAGAAAATGGTACGCCTGATTGCCCACAGATGTTTCCCCATTTAATCTTCAACAACATCTCTCTTTTTCAATGTGTCTTGTGTTTGCATTTAATGCAGACTGAAATTTAACGACGTTACCATCACATCTCCATTCTCCTGTAGAACTGGATTCTTTTCCCTGACACCGGACTACGGGATCAACTTCATCGCAAACTGCAAACAGAAGGGCTTCCACCCGCACCCCTCCCAACCACCTATCTACGAGGAGGGGTCCCACTGTAAGATCACTCCCCAGGTCCCGCCAATAAGAATCGGTGATCTACGATGAGGCAAACAGGGGCGGAACTCTTTCAAAAGGAAGTCGATTTGAGCTGGAGTCAGGCCTTTAGATGTTCTCCAACAGTCTGGAAGAAATATTTTTGCACTTTGTGTATAGAAAAAGTCTCACTATGTGATTTTTATTTCAGAAATGTGTTATACAGCATAGTGCTGCAATAGAAGGAGTTTGAAAAAAATGTATTGAATGAATAAGTCAATGAAATAATTCATGAAGGACGGATGGAAGTGATGTTTATTTGAAAGAAATGTGTAAAAGAGTGTACTGCTCCTTTAGAGGAGTTTGATCAACTATGTAGAATGGATGGGTCAATGAATTCATAAATGAAAGATGGAATGGGTGTAGGAAGGGATGTGTGTGACTGTGTGAGTGAAAGAATGGATGCGTGAATGATACTGAATGCCTATACAGAAAGTTGACTGTGTGATTCACTGCCAAAGGGGTTAATGAAAGTCCAACACCGTCAGCAGTAGATTCTACCAGTGAGAATACTTTCTGTATTTAACCCTTAGAAGATCAGGCATTTTAAAGGGATCCAATGAATGAGCTAAAGCCCTGAGGAGCTCACAATAATCTTAGCCAATGCATGCCCGATTGCAACCCCAGTGCATATTGTATGTGGTATACAATAATGCATTGTTATATTTGAAAGTTACTTGTTATGTGCTTTAATTAAAGGTAATAAATTATGCAACTATGATCATTAAAAATTGAATGTACATCCATTAATCAGTATGTATGTAATATTTTGAAGAAGAAAACACTGCAACATTTCTGTCTAGAATTGAATAAGAATTCCTCTATTTTCTTCTCGTCACCTTCGTGGTGTCAAGTGAACAGGTGTCCTTGATATCAATCTCCAATGTTGCTCTTCTGTTTTACGTTTCATACGCTGCCTTATTCCACATATATATTGTCCTGTAAGATGAAGATTGACCAAGCATTATTTCTAGTACTGCCGCTGCGTTATTATCATACCTGTTCTGCATTCATATTTGATAGCACTTTATTATTCATGTAGAATATACTCTCATTTGATTCTGCAGGAAGTGACTATTGATGGGCTGCAGATTTCTTGTAACTCATCATGTGCCATGGGTGCATTTTCTCACCAGTAATGTACACAAATCCCATAGAGCTGTATATCATATGGCATAGAGAGGGTTAAGGTGCAGTACATACAGGTTGATTGCGACATGATTTAAATGGCTTCCTAAATTGTTCGCAAAGCAAGGTCCGGTCCAACAACTCTATGAATGTATCTTGCCATGTTGTTAAAATATACAATATTTTTTCACAGACAAATAATTGTTTTTTTAATTTTCTTCTTTCCTCCATCTGCCATTGATCACATCATACAATTGCTTACGGTAAATATTTTTATTCTTGGGTTCTTCTTCCTTCTTCATTTGGTCTGTGGTCATAGTTGAGTCAGCTAGTGTACCGTGGCCTCTCAATTGTGTATATTTATTCCTTTCTCCTTCTTCCTTGTTCATTTGGTATGTGATCATAATTGAGTCAGCTAGTGTACGTTGGCCTATCTTTTGATTTACTTTGCTATCACATGGCTCTCAGTAGCATACCAGAGTGAGTGTAAATGTTAAAATATTCATTGTTATTCTGATTTCAGTTTTAAAGTAGGCAGCTAGTGTAAATATTCCTCCTCACATGTAACCATCATTAAGACACCAGAGTGCCAATGTTATGCAATGGTAGTTTACTGTAGCTATGGTTACCTTTGTCAAACCACTTGTATGCATAGTCAGTGCAGACATGGAACAATGTAGCAATGCTCCCAATTTGACCTATTTAAAAATGCATCAGTTATTACAATCATTATTTAAACAAAAAATGGTATAATATTTAAACCTCTGTTTATTACAGTTACAATATCAGATTATGTTGGAATACTCTTTAAAACATGTATATCCACACTTAGCACATGATACCTACTAAAGATGCATGCATATGCCTATAAACTTAGCATGGTTAATAAAATATTGTGATAAAGGATTGTAATAGAAATATTTAAATGGCGGTATTATTTCATGGATCGTGCCATGTTCATGTATACTTTTTACCATGTCTGTCCAAGAACAAGTAGTAATGTATTTCCATGCTCTTACAAGAAAAATGTGAAAAATGTTGTTTCTTCACTGTATTATGATCAAAATTACACTTTGGCAGGTCAAAAAAGTAAAATGGTGTAAAATACAAAGGAAAGTGGAAGAAAATACTGTATAGAAAGCTCCCTTGTAATATTAGAATTGGAATCTGGCTTAAAGTAGGATTATTTTTAAGTTTTGGATGGGTTTTCTGAAAGTCAGCAGTTCCTTTAGCCTAGATATCCAGACCGCATCAACCCATATCACAGCTCTCTACACCGCAGTGGTACGATGAAGAAAGTAGTGAATCATTGATAGGTGCAATAGGTCTATGAATGTAGACTATGGTCATTATGAAACGGGACATTTCAAAGCGTAATCAAGGAAAAATTTTCACTTTTCCTCAAAAGGTTATTGAACCTTTGACTGTAATATTCCATGCATGTTATCGTTGAGGTATACCATACTGCTTATCCATGCCAAGTTTTATGACTTTTAATCCAAAGGCTCCATTATCTTACAGGGACTGTGTAGTCTGTATTCATTAGGATTATTTGAGCAGTAGTTGTGCTAGAAAAGCTGAGAAACTGTTAATCATCATTATTATTATCTTCACTGAAAAATCAGTTCATTTGGCAATGTTATCATTTATATCTAGTCTCATTATTGATGTAATTCTTAGATGAAATATGCTATGTTTAATTGTTTCATTAGCATGTGAAAATTATGTAAAGTTTGTTCATTTCCAATGCAGTGCACCAATGTATAAAGACCTTTGTTTAGGTGCTTGCATAAACTTAAGAAATATGAGCAGCATTTATTGTCCCTATTTTATTGTCAATTTACACTAATTTCTGTATGTATTGGAGCGTCTATTTTTTTTATGAAAGTATACCGGTAGAGAGATTTTACTTTATCACAGATGATACATGTATTGACATTAATTTGTTTATGTTGTAAATAAAAACAAATGATATTACATGACATGTGAGTCTTTGCCTTTTGAATAATGTGTACATGTACAGTCCTTTCATGAAGATCCAACGCAAGGGAATCAGAAAATCATAATCGGTGAGTGTGTGGTTGTGCAGTGATTGCTCTTTTGGTCAGTTTTATGAGGCATATATATACAGTGCAGAATACATTGGAATGATGGCATTCTTGTGATGGATAACTGGCTGCTCATCAATAACAGAGGATCAATTTGGGCCCTAGTTTTTTTTTTTTTTTTTTTTTTTTTTTTGGGGGGGGGATGTTTAAATATTTGAAAAGTGATCATACTCTCTGAAAATGGAAACTCAAGTATTGATTTCCAGAGACTGAGAGCAAACTTGTTTAGTTCTGAGGGTTTAGAAAGGAAAGGAGATTTACAAGAACAACAACAAAAAAAGGTGAATATGAATCGAAAAAGAAAAAAGGATGAGATGGGATGGTGACAGAGATTTGAAATTAATTCCCAGTATTGATGATGAGATACCTCGTGAAAATGAATTATTCGTGTTTTTAAGAAGGAAAACACTTGGGGATGACATGAATTGGCAGAGAGAGGGCGCTGCTGCAGGAAAGGGGATACCAGTAGGAAAAGGGGGAAAAGGATATCGAAAGGATGAACAGAAGTAGGTGCAAGGATATTCAAAATAGTAGGTCTCTCTCTCTCTCTCTCTCTCTCTCTCTCAACATGACAGCTAGAATAACAATATATATCATAGTGGCCCAACAACAGTGTGTCCATTTCTCTCCTTCTTTCTCTCTGTCTCTCTCTGTTTCTTTCTCTCTCTGTCTCTTTGTCCCTATATGTCTGTCTGTCTGTCTGTCTGTTTCTCACTGTTAATTATTTGTTTATCTCTCGCCCCTCTCCCCCCACTGAATGTGTGTGTATTTCTCTCTCTCTCTCTCCCTAGCCCCCCCCCCCCCCTCCTATACACAACTTCTCTCCCTCTATCATAAGGATCATTCATATCCCTTTCCTCCTTCTCTTACCTTCTCTCACTGCTGCCCTCTTTCATCTAACAATATGCTAAAGGCCTGTACAAAGGGCGTCCGTACTTTTGTTTCCTTCTCAATATTCAAAATATCCCGTTGCACTGTTTCTCAAGATAAGAGGCCTACTCATACACTTCAAGCATCTTCACAATCTACCATCTGATTATTTGTTGATGTGATGGAGAAATTTGATTGGAAGGAACGTCTAATTTAAGTCGCGTCCTGTGATTCACGATAAGACGTTTATAATTTCATCCAAACGGGGAGTTGCAGGCATCTGCTGAAAGGGATGTACTCACTATTTTAGTCCTGATAATATTTTGCGTCTTGTCACTCAAGTTGAAGCCCGAATCTTATGTTTCTAAATTGAGAGTCTTCACAATGATAGCCTGGGAAAAGCGTAAACGACGGATAATAATGAGTTTTGATGAAAAACAATAACGAAGTCCCTATTTACAGTTACAAACCCATCAGGAATGAAGTTATGACCATAGGTCTGGAAAAATGTACGATATATTAAGGTTTCCTTACTTGAAACAGTATTCGAATTATCAAAATGCCTTTTGAAGCATGAGTGATTAACGAAAATACTTATTTTAAATTTAGTGATTGAATAATTGTCGTAATAGGCAAACTGTGTTTGAAAACTTCTTATTAAGAGTTTTTTTTTTAAGCATGCAATACGGCGGCTCAGAAATCATTATAGTAGGTAGGGATGGCAACAATAATAACACAGAAACATACTTACCAATCATAGGAATATCAGTTGAATGATTCTTAATCTAAAAACATATCAGAACATAGAAAAAAAAAACTGTGGGTGCATTGTAGATACGGTAAATCTTACCCGATGGATTATTTATTCAAATTAACGACGAATTACGAATTAGGGGACAACAGTTGAGGGACGTGTGTGTGTGTGTGTGTGGGGGGGGGGGGGGTGGGGGGGGGTGGGGAGGGGGGAGGGGGGCAGGTTGGGTAAGGGGAGTTAGGGGGTTATACGCCCCCTCCCTTACCCCATCCCACACCCCAGCTGAGACACACGTGCCCTTGTAGAGGATATTATACATGATTATGGGCGAGAAAGGAATTCTGGTTTGGATTTAGGCCTACCGAACCTCGGAAGTTAGTCATGGATGCAGCGATATTGGCAGGGCACGTCATCTCTATGTACACACGCAATCCATGTACTTTTGTGACAAATTCCAAATTAAGACGTGGATTCAGAAAACAACCGGAGAGAAACTGATTTGATCTCGATTTTTATTTACTCAGCTGCACTTTTTGTGATTTTGATTTGTGTTTGGTCCATCAGAAACGTAAAATTATGATCATGGATTTGAGGAACTGCCTTCACAATCACGGTAACCGACACTCAATTAATAATTCTCTTTGTTCCTATTAGCCGAAAGGCCTACTACTCCTATTTGCTCCAATTTTCTATTAAAGCTCTGAATGACAATAATAATAATTAAAACAAATAATGAAAACGTATTCTTCACGCGGAATAAGCGTGAAGATATCTGGTATGGAAAATACTAGTGAGGAGCATGAATTATGTGGAGTGCAAAACGCTCCAAGAGTAGGGGGGGGGGGGGGGGGGGATATACCGCCCCACGTCTTGTTCGTCATCATGAAATACAGAGTAGATAACTAAAATGATTTCATGGACATACAAATTGTTGTAAGAACGTCGATATGTTTTTATTTGGCCAGCACAATTTTGATCATTCATCAATTTTGGAAAAAGTCTTAAAGGATCGAGAGGGCTGGTTTCACACTCTGTCGATTCGAACTATTCCGTAATTTCGTAATTTTCGTCAGTCTTTTGAACGGACTGGACTGCGCGTAGCGCAACGACCCGTGCCGAGCTATTATGACGTCGAAAGTTCATCCACGGTTCATCTACATATTCATGAGTCCATTTGACGAGTACTAGAATATGGCGACAGATGTAACACTAACTGGACGAAAAGCGTGGTGGAATTTATCATTTTTCTCAGCTTTTGTAGGACTGCTAAGCAGTTCTGTATCAGGTATGGTTTTGTCAGATATTTGTGTGATTATTCTATATTTCTGATTGCGTCATTTTCCGTGTGGAGTATCTCAAATTTTGCGATAAATTGTGTCAGTTTTGTAATGTTGTTCTTCGGACTGGTGTACGGCTTGAATGCGTGTAGAGTACGACAGTAGCCTAGCCGTACGGTCCGCCGTGTATCCACGGTGCCCAAGCCTGTTGTATGGCGCATAGCGTTTGGGAGCTGAGCTCGGAGGAGCGTAATCCAGCACTCCGTGTAATACGGCGATGCAGTGTTCAGTGCACCATCTCTCTTTTACATACCAGACAAATGCGTTCTAACTATTGAGACAGCTGACAGAATTAATGATGGTTTTATTCTGTAAGCAGGGTCCATTATCTTTGCATCCAATGAAATGTGTGTCGTCTGTAGCAAATACAGATGGCGCTTGCAAAGCTTGGCATGCTTGGAGAATCGGCTGCTCCTGACTTGCTGGTGTAACTTATTCTATTGTAAGGTCATGTTAACATTAGATCTAAAAATGCATGTCAAGCTTAGGACCCCATTAACCTTATTTACAATACAAATCATGCAATTAACTAGATCTAGAGATAGTGTGAATTTTGCTTTCATGATACATCTTCTAACTTACATCTTCTAACTTCTAACTTAGTAACTAACTTACTTACATCTTCTAACTTACTTGCTTTTAACTTACAATGTCAATTTTCTTCATTGATTCCACAATGCAGTTGATGACAAAGCCATAGACCTATGCTTTTTATTTTTTATGAAGATGAGGACTGGGAACTTATTGTATGCTTCTTAGTCCTTAGTAAGGTAGAAATGACAGTGACAATGCGTACTGACTATCCTATCAAGTAATCATTTCAAAACAAACTTCACAATGATTGCAACAATATTGGCTCAAAAGTAGCTCAAATTTCATGTCTAACCGATCAGAGTCACAGTTTATGTGATGTAGTTGGTGCAGTTGGTGAGGCGACGATAGATACTCATTCATTTCGGTCCAGAAGGTGGAATTGACAAAATGCTACCTTTTTTCCTAATTTCATGTAAACTAGGCCTCTACCAAAGATTTAACTTAGGGTTATTTCTTGTATGGGGTGGTGTCTTGATTTTGAACCCACAAAAAAATTGTTTGACTTCACTTTGACTCACCAATGTTTTACATTTGCAGCACAATTATACTTAATTTGCATTGGCAAATCATGGCATTTATTGACTTAATGTGCGTTGCGAGGGCTTCTTGGCATAGCACATTTTCCCCATAACCAGTGATCATAACCGTATACCATTAAGACCCCAGCAATTCAGAACCCTGAAATTTTCTACTCTTTTCTGCTTTATCTTTTATACATTTAAGAAGAAAAATATAAATAATTGACATTTGTTTTGTGGTACATTTAAATGGATGGTATGAATATCATATTTTATGTCTGTGGCTGGCCAACTGACGTGAACTGATCAAGTCCAGTGACTCCAGTCATACTTTTCTTTTCTGGATCCCCATGCTAGTCGTTTGTCTCATTTCTCTGACTTTTAGTTCTAGGGAAGAGACTACATGTACACTGTATGTACATTGTATTGCAAGCATCCATTCCTCTTTGGCTAAAGGATTTTCTCCTGATCTCCTTTTTTGCATCTGCCCTCCGCCAGAAAACTACTGTTTGTGGCCACTAGTATGATTATTAGTAGATTTTTTGAAGAATAAATTTTGATTGATAAACATATATGTACAAAAAAAAAAGTTTGGATGAGTGTTTGTTTTTAGCTTGTGATAATTTCTGTTAAAAAAGTTCCATGCATCATCATGAGAAATATAGCACATGAAAAAAATGTGAATATTTTGTTAACCTCCCCCATTTCACACATCATTAAATCCGTATTTTCAATGTAGGTGCATGAAGAAAGAACCCTGTATCTTCTTTTTGATTGGTTCTATCCATCACCTGTAGAACAGCAAGCAGAGCTGTGGGGTGATTCTCTGTTGTAATACATTACTTTAAGAAAGAGTATAATTTTTTCAAAGTTTGATTTTACCTTTGTCTTTAATACTTCCATCCCATACATGTATCTGTAGTGTAATGTTAATTAATAATTACATGTAAATTAAACAGAAACAACAGTGTAATAGTCTAACATTAGATCTACTTTCAGATGCAGAAAGGTACAAGGTTTGTCTTTTAGAGGTTCTTTAAAATGTGCATCATTTCAGATCACATGCAAAGTACTGTATCTTACATGTTAACCTTTAAGGGTTTGTAAATATGGCACTTCATACATGTTGGAGGAATCAATACATCTGTTGAATTGTCCTCTTGAATGTGCCCACAGAAAAATATTTATTGACCATTTATCTGTTATACTATGTCAAATTTAATTGTTGTCAGAAAAAGTCAGCTAACATATTACATTTGCAGGTCAATTTTTCTGTGGGTATATTCTGGAGTAATTTTTACAGAGTTTGAAGTACCGGTATTTCGTGCTTATAACGTTTTATACATAACGTGCCATCTGCATATAGAATAGCAAATTGTTTATGAACTTTCCTCAGAATGTAGGAATTGAAAAGGGACTTTCAATGGATTTGTATTGACTTTCACATTTAAAATTGATTTTGGGGCAAGTCTTCTTTAAAAAAAAACAGCACATTGTTTTTGAACTTTCCTCACAATGTACATGTAGGAACTAAAAAGCGACTTCCATTGGATTTTTATTGACTTTAACATTTCAAATTGATTTTAGGGCAGGTCTTCTTAAAGTCTTATAGTCTCAAACATTACGCTGAGAATGGGATTTTGAACGTCATGATCCAATACAAGAAAGGTTTCTGTTTTTTCGGTATTGTGCATTTACATACAGTACATTTGTCTTATAACCCTAGATGCAAAATGAAAGATGTGATTTTTCTATTTTGCTTATAGTCTAATCACAAAATTTGTGTCCATAGTGATGTACACTCCAGCTCAAATGAATTGGCATGGGGAAAGGGAAAGGGAAGAAAGGGAAGGAGCCGCAGTTTTAAACCGCGGTAACTTGTGTCCAGTTCAGCATAAAACATGATGCTTTTTAGGTTAAAGCATCGTGTTTCATGCTTGGACAAAATATACCAAGGTTTAAAATTGCGGCTCCTTCCCTTTCCCTTTCCCTATGCCAATTCCTTTGAGCTGTAGTGTACATGTACATGTAGTATTTCATTTGAAGCTTGACAGCTAACCGGCTGTCAAAGAGATACATATAGTATGAAGAGAGAATACACAGGCAAAGCAATGCAGCCTAATGAAGTAAGGTTTGTTGTAACCAAACCCTCCTCAACTGGTGGCTGTGTAAGAGGTGCAGGTTTTGAGTTACAGACAATGTTTATACTGGAAATGAGTTATTGCACAGCAGCTGTAAACTCTGCTTCTAACATCTGTGTATGGAAGAGGCTCTTGTGGCGTCACACAGAATGGACACAAATTGGCACAGAAAGTCTGAAATATCCACAAGGATGTGAAGTGCCACTAACTCAAATAATACAAGTTTGGACTGGCAAATGCCTTGATTTGTTATGTGTATCTTTATCCATGCATGATACTCGTAGTAGTAGTAGATTTATAATGTACAAAGCTAGACATTGAAAGTCACTGTGGCTGCATTAAATACAGAAATGCAATGTAATTAGAGCAGTGATATGGAACTGGGATTACATGACCTGTATCCACACAATTAAGCTTTTTGCACAAATTTAGATATTCTTCAATTTGATTATCGTTTTGGCCTCATTGCAACTGCTAAGTGATATTTGTGATAGATCTAGATGATCACCAATAAATTTGAAAGTTTCTACATTAACTCCAACTTGAAATTGTTTTCTTCATTGGGAAATAACCGTGGCGACGTTGAGATCACATTGTCGGAGGAAGCCCAATCTGCCTTCAATCCTTGGTGTCGTCGCCACAAAACGGTGATTGTCGGTGAGGACAAAATAGAAACTGGGGCATTGAGATATAAAAAATGAGTCTCATCATGAGATTATTTAGCCCAAGTGGAGTCGATAGGCAGTCATCTGAACCCAAGTGCGCATTAAGGCTATAATGGCGGTAGCCTTTTGAACAATCCTGCCCTAATCATTAAACCCTACATAGTGTACGTCACAGAAGTAGTGGTCACACTTCTAGTATATGGTTGAATTCTGGATTTTCCTGTTGTGTTACTCACAACTGCAGCCACAAAATATATGAAACATGCCGTACCACTTGTGTGCTCTGCAATGGCAGAATCTTCCTGAAGTTTTGGTGCTTTCTTGGATAGTCACTAAGGATGTGACCATCCATAGTTTCAGCACACACTGTTAGTCTTAATAGTGGTTCAGACTATTGCAACTTGAAGAAGTAAACAATTGGGACATACACTGTACACTTCAGTTTTGTTCAGTGTGACCGCAGCTATTGAGATCATCAACTCACATAATTCACAGGCTGTGTTCACATCATTGCTTCTTGGATGAAAGTTAGTGCTTGTATCACAGGAACTATATGAACAAAATAAGTATACTCATTGTTGTGGAAATTCTAAGCATTCATGAGGCAAAATATGAACATTCATCGAAGACACATTTACATAATTTGTATCACCATACTAATATACCATAATGACAACTTCATGAAACGTTGCTTCTAATGCGTGGTGTGAATGTGACTTCAGCTTTCTATGGTGTAGTGTGAATTTAGCTTCAGCTATGAAGGGGGAGAGAATGTGACCTTTTGTTGACGGAAATCAGCAGGATTTTCACCTGGGAGAAGGATCTTGCTATAGAGGAAGACTTGATAGCACGGCCTCTTGACCCGTAATTGCTGTCACTAATGAGGGGAATTAGCGAGCTACTAGGAAGTTTGATGCCGTGTACATGTGTAGCAGTAGCAGATGAGCTTGTTAACTCTTTGCGTGCAAACCACAACACATCCACTTACATGTATGTCAGTGAAAAAAATAATTTGGGCTTGAGAAGATTAAACCTCTGCAATGCAGTGCAGTGCAGTGCAAGAAAAAAAAAACTTACATAAGATAAAACAAACTGAAGACATTTTGCTTACAGAGTACAATGCAAACAAAAGGGCAAGTTGTTAATTTCATGACATGAAGCTTGAAAAGAGCCCTAGTAAAGTACTGCTTATTTTTCTGCCTGACCTATGCGTGTGCACATACACACATGAGAGCACACATGATATTGATATAATCAGGGAAAATTCTGTAAACAATATACATTGTAAGATTGATATTAAAAAGTGCAATAAAAACAACAAATGATAATATACCTGTACCCTGCTCATGTACATGTATGTCTTGTTGGATTTATCAAAATATTTGATTTGAAATGATGTGACATGCATGAAACAGACAAAATGTGAAGGGTGGATTTAATTATGATCTTGCATCGAAGGCTGCTCCGTCTCTGCCCCCTCCCTGCCCAATTTTGTGATTTGGTGAAATCTCATATCCTTGGCAATCCAAATTGGGCCAACCACGAATCGATAAAGCGACGCTTTGAGCTTGCCCAAGTGCGCACCGTAGGAAAATAGGTCAGGATTAATATCTAGCCAACTTGGTCTTCCCTACTCGTGTCCAAGGTAGCCATCGCAAATTACTTTTACAATTATTATTTTAGTTCTTCCTCAAAATAAACATATTTCTTATTTTAAAAAACATAAATAAAGTAAGTACAAGCAAAAACAACTTGTTTTTTATTGCTCTACTGTGTATGTGAAAGCGAAAATAAATTTCCATGAGCTTATTGTCACTAAACGAACACACTGAACCATGCTGTGCCACAGGTGCTAAATCTTGGAGGCATAGATGCGAGTATTACTATCGTAACTAAGTTTGGATACAGATTAAGCATCCTTACTCACTCCGATTTTGTGGAGATAAAGTAGTAGCCTACATGTGCATTTAGTTTTGGTTTCGGCAGTTTATCATGGAATTTCTATTTATGGAAGTCAAGGAAAAACAAAGGTTCTAGGGATATTTAGCACCCACAAAGCAAAATGAGCCCCCATGATTAAAAAAAAAAAAAAAGAACTTTAGAAAATTGATTTTCCTTACAGGATATAACGTACAACGTGGTTTAGGGTGTTCGTTTTGTGACAGTAGGCTTCAAAAGTAGCCCGCTCAAATTGTATTTTATTTTTCTCCAGGTTTACGGCCAAGAATCTCAAGGGGGCTCCATGCATTAGGCTTTCATGTTGTTTTCATGTAAACGGTGGGACATAATGTACCACGCTGCCTAAGATACAATGTAATTTGCCACATTAAGTGGACTAATTATTTGATATGAATGTACCGGTATCACAATGTACATACAAAGTGTGAAAGGGTGCTCTCTGACCTGTGGTCATTGATCAAGCTGATGTCGTCCATACCATCTGCTCGTTGGCTTTTGATTCTTTCTTCACTTGACTTCTTCACAATGATCTTTGTAAACATCACTGAATTAATGAGTACAATGGCTACCTGTATAAAAGGGCCCATGGTCGTTTATCATACTGATCTCGTCCAGACCATCTGTTTCTCTGTTTTTTATGCCTTCTGCATTGAGATCTTTATAATATCAACTGAGGAAATGTGCATGATGGTTATCTCCATGTGTGAAAGCGCCCAATCTTTGTGGTAGTTACAGAAGTTTACCCTACCATGTCATTTCCGCATCATTCTGTATTCATCTTTTCATAATTTCATTGAGATCTTTGGATGGGATGAATAATTTCCTATCCAGTTTAGAAGAGCCCTGTGAATGACTGAGCTGTGGCCCTTCATCCCAGGTCTTGACTATCCATGTCATCAACTTTTTCATTTAATGAATGCGTACAATACTTTCCTATCAAGTCTGAAAGGGCCCTGTATGACTCTGCTGTGGCTGTTTATCCTACATGTACATGTACATGTAGGCCTTTCTACAGTGTACATACTTTCTTAATAGAAATCTTTCTAAAAAGGATTGGGATAAATACTTTCCTATCACATGTGAAAGGGCCATGTATGACTGAGCTGTGGCCGTTTATCTAGGGTCTTTCCACATTACCACCTTGTCATCTTTTTATTCTTTCTTTATCGACATCTGCCTAAAAGTGAATGGGATAGATACTTTCCCTCTTCTAAGTGTGAAAGCTCGCTTTATGACTGAATTGTGGTCATTCATCCTAGGTCTTTCCACATCACCACCTTGTCATGCTGTCTTCATGGGATCATCACTTTCAGTGGGTTTGATAACATAATGAGGAGAGTGGGGGCAGCAACATTTGTATTGAATGTTGGACTTCAAACAAGACAATAGCCAGCGTGCATTAACTCATAGAGAAATAAGGCTTTTTCAGAGCAAAAATGATCATTATGTGCGGTACATGAAGAGATAATGGTTGCGCCCAGTCAAAATTGATATTTGAAGAAAAAAAACTGGTAAGATATTAGATGTACTACTTACATGTATATATATTATTATTATATCCAATATTATTCATTTTGCACCTTGCATGTAGTCAATGTTTTGTTGGTGTTCTGTAATACACTCCAGCTCAAAGGAATTGGTATAGGGAAAGGGAAAGGGAAGAAAGGGAAGGACCCACAGTTTTATACCACGGTTTATTTTGTCCAGTTGAGCATGAAACACATTGCTTTAGCCCAAAAAGCATCATGTTTCGTGCTGAACTGGACAAAATTTACTGCAGTTTAAAACTGAGGCTCCTTCCCTTTCTTTTCTTTCCCTTTCCCTATGCCAAATCCTTTGAGGTGTAGTGTATGTTGTAAATAAACACATGGACATGGTATTTGCAGGTTTACTACATTTATACTGTGTAGTGTACATGTATGTGGTAGAGCAGGCATTTCCCCCCTGCTTTCTACCAATGTCCACACACACTTCAAATCCTTCTTTTGTTATGTCCTTATCCCCAGTTTGTGTTAACATCCATTCAAATGACCATGGCATTGTCCAGTGCTTTTGTACACAGTCAGTGTGCATGGGAACGCTCAGTGCTGAATACCTGTGTACTGGGGTATGCAGTGGTAGGGTCTATTGTGAAATGTGTGCACAATGCATGCATCCTGTACTAGTACTACATGTAGATGTATATGTATGCAATGTAGTGAAGGCTTAGTAGTGGTATGCATTGTGAAATGTACTGTTCTACAGATGTACTTGTATACATGTATGAATGTACATGTACAGGTATGCTGTACATGTACAGTATGTGAACAGATAGTGTACAAGTATGGAAATGCATTGTACATGTATGTACAGGTGTACTAAAGGCAGTGGTATGCATTGGTACATGCATTGTGAAATGTACATTTATACCGGTATTCTTCTCCAAATGTACAATACATACTCTGTAGAATGTATCTAGCATGACACATGTGCGTGAACTGTACATGTGCACATACATGTACTGTACACACTGTACACACTGTACTGTACTGTACTGTACTGCACTGTACTGTACTGTACACACTGTACAATACGATACAATACTATACACATACTTACATATACAGGTGTATACATTATAAATGCCACACACCGTACATGTAGGCCTACCTGTACACAATGTATAATAATATACAATACTACATACATGTAGTGTACATGTACAGGATACTGTGTAGGATACCAGTAGCTCTACATCTTAACCCAAGTATGTTCTTTAATATTATGTACCTCCTGGATATCAGTTGCAATGTGTGCTATCTATTTATGTCTGTGTCCATATTTTTGCTAAAATAATGGGAAAGAGCCTCCTTCCTCTTCCCTCACTGATACCTCCTATGTACAGTATACATGTAGTGTACATGTGTGCAAGATGTATTGTGTACAATGTGTATAGTTTACATGTAACATTATCTTGCAGATATGGATTATGGTATATTCATAGTAGTATTCAATGTCCTTTCTTTTCTTTCTTTACATGTTCAATCCTCATCTTGTGGACCTGGCATTTCTCATTCGCTTGCCCAACATTTGTTCATGAAATTCAGGTAAGATTTTCATAAGGTGTAGTATTGCAGTACCTGAATGCTACCTTATATAACTTGATTGTTTGTTTGGTTGTCAATTTGACGAAACATATTGCATTATAGTGCAGAGTATAGTGTGTATGTTTAGTAGAGGTGAGTTTGTGTACATGACAGCTTTCTCGTGAAGATGATTTTCTTTGAAATTTGATATGTTATAAGTTCATATTAAGAGTGTTACATGTTTCTTACTAACTTTGTGAAATTACATTTGCCTTAATTGCACATACATTGTGCACTACTGAAATCAGTGCTTTTTAATTTTATTCTTATTTTGAATTGATTTGTTGTGTTGGTTTTTAGTAGTATATTTGCAGAAAAATATGTAAAATCAGAAAAAAGTAAGCATGACTGCAATGTACAATGTTCAGGTTTTATAGTGTGAACAATGTACTGTAAGATTAATGCAATGCGGGATCTACACTGTATAAAATGCGGAACACGACTGCAATTTATAAAAAGCACACAATTCATGTTTACATATTCTAAGTACATTTACATGGAACTGGTTAGTAACTGTTGCTTGCCGTAATGACACTCCTGTTGGACCATTTAAACGGAGTCTACCCATCTTTCAAGAGGTGGATTATCATTGCAGTCATGAAATTCTTCAATGTAGCAACTTCTTAACTTTTTCGCGGCTGGGAATTATTTCCGTCAAACTGGCTGGTGTTGTGTGAACACCTCTGCAGAGGCAGCGAGCGGGCCGTATATTTCATCACGTCTTCAGCAGCAGATTTTTCTCAAAGCTGGCAAGGAAACTAACTGTTATTTCAGTCATTTGAGGCAGTGGGCTCTGAAGGAAATAGTTCACTTTTAAAGAAATGGTTCTGTTTGTGTGACCTGTGAAAGAAGTGCCATTGGCCCAGATTTTTGTGGGAGACTGAGTCTTTCAAAATGTTGCAGCCCTGAAAATGTGTTTGTGACCTAGATTTTCACATAGGTAAATAAGGTCTGGACAATGTGCATCGAGGATGGTGATGGTAAGGAGAGGGACGATTGAAATGCAGGGAGAGAAAAACAAGGAGGGGTGGGGTGTTGCAGACAGAGAGCAGAGAGAGAGAGAGAGAGAGAGAGAGAGAGATAGAGAGAGAGAGAAAATAGGGAAAATCCATCTGCAGAGATAGAGAGCTTTACAGATATTATGTATTCAAGGATTCTGTGCTCTATGTAAGAAAGATACAACTTAAATTTTAACATGTTTGATTTTTCTGTCACTCCATTTCTCTCATTTTCCTAATTCTCCCTATCGCATATAGCTCTCCGAATCTGAACGTGTGTGGCGCTCTAATTTTTTTACCTTTAATTCTTGGGATATGAACTTCCGGTCCACGAACATTCGGCAATCCCGTACAATATAAGGGACCAGGGTATCCAACTAATTTTATGAATATTAACCCTAAACCTAACCCTGACATTAACACTAACCCTAAACCTTATTCTAAACCTAACCCTGACCCTAACCACAATCCTACACAAAATTTTCACTGCTTAATTCATAAAAAAAAAGTGATTTCTTGGTCACTTTCTGCCGACAACCAGCTCTTAAAGGAAGTATACGTCCCAAGAGCAATCGATCAGATATCGGTATCGTGAGGTGATATCGCTTGATATCGGCTATATGCGATAGGGAGAATTGTATGCAATTCACCTTATTATCAGGGTTTCATTTTTCTCTAATCACATGTCAGTAGAATTGTTATGAAGGACATTATTACAGTGTACTGTACATGCCTAGGTACACTGTATACGTACAGTTGAGGCCAAAAGTTGACATACACCCACGGAATTCAGTGAAATTTGTTCACTTGCCTAACATCGTAAAATTGACTATATCTTCAGAAATATAAATACTACCATGGCAAATTTGGTGTTAAATGAAAGAACATATTCAGCTCTTTCACATGATTGGGGTGCCTTTGGGATGAAATTATATTTCAGGTGGAATTTTCTTTGAAAAAAAGTAATATTCTTGCCAAATGTATTCTATTTTTTGTTATTATATTTTCACACATGTAAAAATGTATAAATGTCAAATTTATGATTTATCTTACATTTTCCATCATATGCCACCACTGAACAAAAAGTGTATTTGGAATGTTTGTGTTGAGAAGTAACTAGCACAAATGTGAAATGTATTTGTCAAGTTTTTATTTCTAATTTTTCTAAAATATGAAGAGGTTTTGGGGGAAAATGATACCTAAATAGTTTTCAGCTCCTTATGACAAAGCAATGTGATGAAGGGGCATGACATACTCATTTGTTTGATATCAAATTTGTCATGATAGCACAAATATTTTATAAAATACAGTAAATGTTATAATGTTTGGCAAGTGTCAACTTTTCTTTGAATTTCCTGGGTGTATGTAAACTTCGGGCCTCAACTGTACATGTATGGAAGCAAATCTTGTCTGGGTGGCATGGCTGGTTGAAACCTTTATTTTTTTCCCTTCACTGAAACTTGTACTGAATGAAGGCAATTTGTTTGACTCCATTCTTATTTGCCACATTTACTCAAGATGAGAAAGTAGCCCCTTGGTAGACCAAATCAAAGCACATAGTCTGCAGGAACAGACAAAATAAGCTGCTTTCACAAAACATGTCTGTAACATAAGGCTACTGTACATTGTACTGTACATGTAGTGCATTGACTTTGCAGTTGTGTCTCAATAGAGCATGTACAAAATTATGGGAAGTACATGTAGTCTCTGCAGTTCAGACTCAGTGACTCACTGACAAGCATTCGTGCCTGTATACCACAGGTATAAATGTACATGTATGTATGTGACTGGAGCTCACAAAACTTGTTTGGAAGATGAGACTAGCACATTGATTTTTCAGTTGTGTCTCAATAGAGGATGGCAGATGATAGCTAGTATCTGCAGTTCAGACTAACTGACTGACTAACTGACTGACAAGGGTTTGAGCCTGCATTTAAGTAACATGAGCTCTCAAAACATGTCTTTGAAGTTACATGTAGACTTAAAGATTGTCCGTCCCTTTTGCAAGCTTAAAATTTGAAATAGTGTATCACGATCGTAAATTGAAGAAAGTGTGATTCAAGACCATTTCTAAGAATATAGCATGTTGAAGCTTTCTGTATATGTAAAAAATTTCAGCCGTTAAATTTCAAACCGACTTTTTTCGTACTACGAAAAAAGTATTAGTCTTTGTTACAGTATCTATGTTGTTATTATGCGTGTGTGAAATCCTAATTTTATGAGTAACTACGAAACGTTGGAGATGATTCCTTCCATAGAACATTTTTTTTTTCATAATGCGTTTTATAATTTAATAAACAGATTAATCAATAGAGCAGATATTTCAACACAAACTGCTAAGAGCCTGAGGTAAAGACTATTCATCAGACGTTGTTTACGTGCATTATTTGAATTTTACACTACGTATCAGTTTCAAATTGTGAATATAGAGCTTGCTAACACTTCTCTATATGTTTTGCCAATGTTTCGATAGTTTTGTGGTGATCTGAAAAAGGGACTGGCTGTCTTTAAGTGCATTAACTTGCCAGATGTTTCTGAACAGAGCAACATGTACAATATTTGCTAGGTAGTCTCTACAGTTAAGACTCACTGACTGACTGATAAGGGTTTGTGCTTGCAAACGAGAGAAATGCACAATAAGTGGCAGGAGCTGACAAAACATGCTTGTAAGATAAGACTAGCTCATTGACTTTGCAGTAGTGTCTCTATAGCGCATGTACAGACAGATGAGAGTTAGTCTCGATAGTTCAGACTCAAAGACTTACTAACAATGGTTTGGACCTGCAAACTACATGCATGGATGTAAGTGGCAGAGGCTAAGGAGCTGTGGGGGGATGAAGGAAATGGAATAATGTATTGAGGGGCTGTCAAGAGATGGCACCAATTTCCGCAGCGCAATGTTGTTCTCCTGAAGGAGCCATTGACAGTGCAACCGCCAGCTCCCTGGGGTGACTTGTGGGGTCAACCTAAGCTGATTTGAAACAAGAACGACTGGACACCTCGTCTCTAGACTTCACTAACATCTGTCAAGTTTTTTACAATTTTTTTGTTTGCATGAAAAGGTTACTGAATCTATGACTGTTAGATTTCATACGCTGTATCATGAGGGTATTACCTACATGTACGTATAGGGCTGCAACCAATTGTTTTCAAAGCGGGTCAGCACGTCCTTTTATACGTCCTTTATATAATTTGTGGGGTCACCTTGATAAGACTTGAAACAAGGTGGACTGCACTTCTCTTCACTTTGTTTACCAACATCTGTCACAATTGGACAGGGTTCAAGATGTTTCTTTCATTAAATCAGCCTGAGAAGTAGACCCCGCAAATATTTCCCCCCTTTATTTCTTCTAATACTTTCTTCACTACCTCTCCTACATGCTATGTATATGTGATTTTTTTTCTTTCTCCCCCCTCCTACTTATTCGCTTCCTTCATTTTTAGCTTCTTCTTTTTCCTCTTCTTCTTTTTTCCCCCTTTGATCTCCTTCATTGTCTTCTTTCTCTTCATGTATACTGTATTTACAATGCATTAACTCTCTCAGTGCCATAGGCAATAAACTGTGTTCTATTCGATATGGGATTCTGGCTATTTGGTACTACCATTAGTTTCAGTGCATAAGCCCTGTGTTATGACAGGAGCAATGCTCAGTGTCCTGTCTATGCCCTAAGTATGAGACTTGTTCTGGAGCCCTGTCTCCAAGAACAATAATCTCTTGGCAGACAAGGATGGCCAGTGGCTACTGTCTTGAGATGGGATTCATTCAATTGTGTCCATGCTAATCACATCTCAAGATTCCTGGTAGATGTACATATACACACAAACATACATACATGTATGTATACACTCTAAACTGAGCAGTATGTGCCATTGTACCAGTGGCCCCATTGTGAAGGGTACTGCCAAGTAATCTCTGGCTTGTTTATTTGTATGCATTAGTAAACATGTACTAGTGTGTTAGTTCTACCCCCTACACGCACACATAATGTACTTGACCAACTACATTTGTACATTGTACCATGGTATTGTAGAGATTATGTACAATGTAACAGCAATATTATTGTACACATTATGCATGTACGATATACTGTACTTGTTACTGTACCAGCATTGTTTAGGTAGTAGCATAATTGTGTACACAAAAAGGGAGCCATCATCTTTCTAAGATTTAAGCTTGAATTCTAAAAAATACATCGGAATAAAGACAATGGAATACTTTTTTTGGGGTTCTTGCAAACTCTTGGTGCCGTCTGTTAACAAATACTGTACTGAAATTATGTGTATGAATATACACTAAGGAATCACACAATCACAGGGACTATGTCATTGTCCATTGGGGCATTTTGCATTGCTGGGTCAATTTGCGTGAACGCAAGTGTCATTTTGTCGCTGTTGTACAGTTATAAATACTGTTGTTGTTGTCGCTGTTGTTGTTGTTGTTGTTGTAAAGGCCAATGCACCTTTAATCCATTCCAGCAAACATTAAATTATAAGCCAAACACAGATTTGAGCATGTGGTACATTTGCCCAAACACGATCACGCATCACAAGAAATATATACATCCTGCTGGGAACATTTCTGCCATGATTATGACCAAGTTCCTATTTTTTTTTTTTTTACATTTGTTTCTTTTGTACATTATGTACATGTACATGTATGTAGGTAAAGGACCATACACCTTCTACTTCAATTTGTTTTAAATTTTGTGCATTTGTCAGTAAAGGCCCATACACTTTCACTCCATTCCATTTAACATGAAAAAAGAAGCCAACACCATTTTAAGCATGTGGTGCGTGTACATGAATACCCATGCACTATCGCTGCACCACAAGAAATACATGCTGCCTGGGTATGCAGTAAACCCTGGCAGCCGACTGTGAGTTCACAGTTTGAAATATTTTTTTTGAGTGCTGACCTTTTGCTTTGCGACACCGGGTCCAGTGGATTATACACACATGCCGTCATTTGGCTTGCATTGTATGGACGGCGGGGTGTGCTGATATTCAGTGCACTGCACAAGAGCTGAGCTGAGCTGGGCTGAGCAGCACCAAGCACAGAGCTCACATGAGTCCCAGGCTTAGTCAAGTTCACACAAGGTGCACTGAAGAGCAATTGAGTGGTATTGTGTATACATTGTACATTGTACATGTATGCACTCTACATGTAAAGAAAGTGTGTACTGTATATTGTGCGAACTTGTTTGGAAATGCACTTTTTGTATTAATAAACAAACCTCACAACCAGTGAAAACAATTACACAAGGTTACTCTGTAATGCAGAAAAGAGCCCTTGCGATTTACAGAAGAGGGGAAAAACAAATTATTGTTATGAATAAGGCAAAACATACTGGTTGTTTAGGGTGTACTTGTTTATGACATCAGGCTTTATGTTTTATGATTCATTTATTAGATTCATTCCATTGTTTTATTCAGCATTTCCCGGAACAAGCTCACAATAATATTTTATGTTCTGGTAGATTAAGTTTTATGCTTTTATCGCTGCTCGGATGATAATACCTGCACATTAATGTGATACTGCACATGTGCACGGGTATAAACAATAAATGTTAACATGCAGGCTGTTGGTATTGTGACTATGCTGATTCCCGCTGATTCATACATGTTGAAGAGACTAAACATAGAATGTGTGATGTGCACATGTTGATACTGTACCTGCATAATACTGTACAACAGTGCAAGTATGCTTGGAGCATTTTGGGAAAGTCAAAAGATTTTAACAAGGAGAGGAGAAGAATAACAACAAATTTCACAATGTGATAAAACAGCTGATGATAATGTTATATGAGCAGACAGACAAAGGCCGTGTTTATCAACTGTTCAGAAATTTAAACGCGTTTCCAAAGGCCTTTACAAACGCGTTTAAAAAAATGGTGCGTTTATCAACTCCAAAGGCCTTTACGAACGTGTTTTCAAACGCGTTTAAAAAACGGTACGTTTGTCAACTCGATCGCCCAAGTCGAAAACCAGCCTTGTCACCGAAAACATGTGGTTTAAACGCGTTTCAAAACAGCTTTGCGTTTATTTCGCTTCTTTAAACGCGTTTAGGATCGTACAAATTTGCGTGTTTCAAAACAGCTTTCCAAACCCCCTAATCAAAACACCTTTGCGTTTATCAACTCGTTTAAATGCGTTTAAAAATTTTTAAACGCGTTTGGAAACCTTAATTCTACCCAAAAAAGAGTTGATAAACACACCCTTAGAAATGAATAAAACCCAAGCTGATACTGGTGCTACGCATACTGTAGGTGGAAAGAAAAGTAGTGTATGTCAGTCACTTAAATTTCCAATGTGCTACAGTAAATACTAAAATTATCTATAGAAGGCAAAGGACAAAAGAGGTACATGTTTGCATTATTTTTTAAATGGACTTTAATCCAACAAAATGATACCCCATCACAGTCAAGATGCATGTTCATGTTTGTAAAGAATGTTTTTCTACATGTGTAAATAAAACATCTTAGTTTGTACAGTAAGTTCAGGCTGACTACAGTGTACATGTGTTGTACATGTAATGTACATGTGCATTACAACAGTAGGACAGCATTTCTTGAGACAGGGTGTTGTCATGGCTCAGACAAGATGATAAGGACAAGTACTGCCATAGAGGGCTTTTCTCAAGGCCTAGATCACTCATCACTCAGTTTGCAGGCACAAGCCCTTGACTGCCCGTCAGTCTGAATCAATGGGTCTGAAATGTAAAGACTAACATGTATAATGTGTTAGTTTGTGCCTAACTGGCAAGTTAAGATCTTACATGTAGACAGACGTTTTAAGTAGCTAATTTGAGTCTGTGACTGTAGAACTTGGGGACTTTAATATTTATGTGAAATATGAGGAAGTACTCTATAGATATCGTTCTATACGTGCGGTACTTGAGAAAGAGAGAAAGATTGAAAGAGAGAGAGGGGGGGGGGGAGGAGGGAGAGAGAGAGAGAGAGAGAGAGAGAGAGAGAGAGAGAGAGAGAGAGAGAGAAAGAGAGAGTGTACAGGTAAGAAAGCAAGAGAGGGAAATGGAGAGAGACAGAGAGACAGAGAGAAAGAGAGACAGAGAGAGAGAGAGACAGAGAGCGAAAGAGAGAGAGAGAGAGATTGAGAGAGAGAGAGAGAGAGAGAGAGAGAGATAGAGAGGAAGGAAGATCTAAATGTCAAGGATAAGAAATAGCTAATTTTAGCAGTGTATAAAGCATAAACAAATCGAACTGCATAGATTCAAAATCACTCTACTTGACAGCAGCAAAAATGGAAAAGAATGTTGGTTTAATGGAATGCACATTTACATTTAAAGAGAGAGGGTGATCCTAAAGAACAGGCTTACAAAAGTCATAAAAATCAAACAGCTAAGTTTGGAATGTTTGAACGTACATGTACTACATGCACATGTACATTAGTACATGAGAATGTGGTAGTAACTTACTGTAAGTGGTATATGAGATAATGGTAGGAATGTGTGTAAATATTGCACCTCAGAAAAAGCACCAAATTAGTTTCATGCTGAACTGGACAAAATATACCACGGTTTAAAACTGAGGCTCCTTCCCTTTGTTCCCTTTCCCTTTCCCTATGCCAATTCCTTTGAGCTGGAGTGTATCTGATGAATTCAACAAGTTGCGTGACATTAAGAAAGTTTAAGCAACTTCTGAATTGTTGGTGGATTCGTGCTTGTAACTGTTACAGTAGGGGTTGACAGTCTCTGTGTGGATAGAAGAAAATGAACCCTTATATCACCAGGCCAGGCCTTTAAAACGCCATTGGCTCACTATACACTTTGCACCAACGGCAATGAGAGAGTTAAGACATCTAGATGAACCAAAGCAAGAGTTAAAAATAGGAGAAGCAAGGGGAGAATTTTACACAAAGGTAATTTGCTGGGGGGTCCATTGTACTTACTATATCAAGCCTGCTGTTGTGGAACAAAATCTCTGACAACATGTATGCATGTAATGCATTATACCATATGAGGATTTTTTTCTTTACCAAGGGGCTCTTTTTTTTTATGCACTAGGTTCTTTTTCTTCTTTGTGGGGGCTAAATTGCCCTGATCCCTTGTCCCTGAGTAATGTTCTCTCTCACCAATATGAATTCAACAAAGCATGTGACATCAAGAAGAAGTGTGACAGCACAAAGGAGAAGGCAACTCTGAATTAAATTGGAATTTCCCATTACAATAAATTTAAGAACTCCACAAATTGTGTGAGTGTGACATTTCGAAAGTGGAAGCAACTTGAAATTGATGGTACGTGTAGGTAGTGTAGGCTGGTCGGCTGGTTGGGCGGTCGGTCTATGTGTGTGTGTGCGTGGAGGGAGTGACGGAAGAGAAGGCACAAATTAGCCTGGTTTTTCACGCCACGGCTGTGCCGGGCGCCAACCGGGCTTAATTCAGATGAACGAAATGCAATTACCCAATCATGGGGGGTTCGGTTGTCAGGAGGGCCCTGCGGCCGGCCGGAGCGGAGGGGACGAGACGGAGAGAGGGAACGAGATCTGGCGGAGTGGTATTGGTGGAGACTTGGCCTTCAGATTATCTCTCCCTCTTGTGTTCATGGTTCGCTGGACTGTGGGACAATTTTTTTAGAGGGATGGAAAGTGAAGGGAGGGGAGCCTAGGTTTTAGACTGCAGGTACAGGGTACTTATTTCCTGTACACTTTGATCACAAATTAGTGAATTTTTTTGAGAGAGAAAAAGTAAAAGTGAAGAAATAGTGGAATAACCTATGTTTTAGACTGGAAGTTCTTCTTTCTTGTACACTTTAATCAGTGAATAATTTTGGATGAAGGGAGTGAAGCATGGGTATATGTACAGTTTAACTTATGTTCTAGATTGCTTCTTTTCCCATCTATCTTTCCCGTCAAAGCTGACATTTCCAAGGCAACTTTTCCAAATAACATGTCTCCATATCTGAGCTATTTGATACGAAGCTCACATATTAACTTCTTTTTTTACTTTGGGAAGGTCCAGCCTATTCAAGAACATCGCATAGTAAAGTAACTTATTCCCATTGAAATGAATTGGCCATAGCCATATCATACATAGATCTACCACATGGAACATACACACTGCAAGTCAGGTTGATTCCATGCCGCAGGTGCAATTTTGCACCACTGATTTTGCACAAGTGATAGATAGTAGACTTATCCATGTGCACAAACCACATAGGACTCCATCTTGTCTGGCACAGGAGGAGGTGAGAGTCTCACGGGACCTGTTTAGCAGCACCCAATCTTGAGCACTTAATCATGATACTTTACACAGAGGATTGGGTAATTACCACTGTCATTACTCCTTAATTTGATGCACTTAGGTTTGACAAGGGGAGAGGGCCTTGGGGATTAGGCTGACACATATTTAGCGTCACATGTAGTACGCAGTAGCTTGTTCTTTTCCCCTCATTTGATTACTCGCACATCGTGCCAGACCATTGTCTCTGAGTACAGCACAAATTTGTCTGGTGTCCTTTTAGATTTCATTTGATATGTTCAATTTGATATAATGAGACATTTGTAGGTAGGCAAGGCAACCTGCTCATTTTCCCCATTTAGAATGAATTAATGAACTGGATCACTTCATCTACAGGTAATGTTATCTTCAGAACATAGTTACATGTACTGTATTTGTCCAATGTAAATCATGGGATCAAAAGATATCAGTGTTTCCAGCGTTAAATCTTTTTAGCGTACATGTATGTAAATTAGGCTTATATGGAGGATGGATTATGGGGAAGGTGGAAAGTACGTGATCCTGCATAAGGATATAAATGGTGGAACCAAAAAAAAAATCATAATTTTTCGAAACGGTGATTTTATACTGTAAATGAGCTTTTAATAGAGAAGATAACTTTATGGAAAGTTGGAATACATACATACATTGTACATGATTCTGTATGAAAATATGAATGATGGGACCAAAAAATTACAATGTTCCCAAACTGATTTTTTTTTAGTGTAAATGAGCCTAATACAGAAGATATGTACCTCCAAGCTACATCCATCTCTCCGTCCAAGCACACACACACATTCATGCACACACACACAAGCACATGCACACACACAAGCACAAGCACACGCACACGCACACGCACACACCCCCCCACACATACACACACACCACACCACACCACACCACGCATATGGCCGCTTGATCAGAAACAACAGAAAGGGCTGGGGATGTTTCTCTCACCCTTGGTGTGTGCCCTAACACCACCAGACTCCAGCCAAATCCCCTCCCCAGACTGAGGCAGATGCAAATCATTCTTTCTCTCTTACTGAGAAGCGTGGAGGCATTTTCATGCAGGACCATGTAGATACGTGTACATTCCACCTTTCCATAAAGTTACCCATGTCCTTCATATAATGCATGACATATATAGAGTTGGTGTTACTAGACTACAATAGGCCATGTACTGCAGCTGCTCTGGACAAGGGTTAGACTTTGACGGACTTTGACACAGTCAGGGAGAGTGGAAAAGTCTTTACTCAAGACATGATAGATTGCATTAAAGTGTCAAATTAGAGTCTGTGCTTGTAGACTAGCAGTGGATGGGAATAAGGTGACGACAGTATTCATTTGTATCCTGCATGTAACCCATGACCCCAAGAGCGTTTTTTTTCTTCTTCCTGGTGGATTGACAACATTGGAATTCTGTTGTACAATGTATGACATACACATGTTCAAGTAGACATGAACTGCTATCTTGATTTGGATGTTGTTTCAAAAGGACACATATTGGAGTTTGAGCTGCACAGAAAATGCTGAGAAGGTGAAGATTACCAGAACATTTTAACTTTTTTTCTCTATGGGAATATTTGAACTGAAGGAATTCACATATACATCAGGTTATTGGTAAGAACACATTCAACATTTAACAGAACTAATACAAGTATATTAATTGATGATGTATATGATCCATGCATGTTTGAAACTTACATGTTATGATAGTGTGCATTTACTGCATGTTATGCACATGTAGAAACTACATTATACAGTATTTAGCGGTATGCATAAAAGTAATTTTTATATCAAGTGAATTTTTATGATTATAGACAAAGGACTCCTATAATTACAGTATAACCAATTTAGTCATGGTTTTATCCAGTTTTCTGAGCTCGAATCAGTACAAGTGTGCCCCTCAATTGACCTTTAATTCAGTGATAGGTCAATATTCAAAATGACGTCAGTGAGACGATGTCTGACAATTTTTTGGATATGAAGAGCAGATTCTTACTAAAGTTAAAAATAATATTTTCAATTAGAGTCTGTAAACGCTGACCAAAACTCTGACTGTACAAAATTGACATGTACAAAGCGCCCTGATAGCTACATGTATAAGTACATTAATGCTACATAATGTTATGTTGTAAATACATTGTTTGTGCCAATGGGGTATTAGACAGTCTAGTTATAGCTTTCGTGCAATACCAATTATGCATAGCTGTTATTTCTGTGAAACATCAAGTGTAAATTCTGATATTTACCTGTCCATTCAAATGATGGTTATGTACACCTGCATGTTTGCATATTTGCTTTGAGTCTTGAAAATCTATAGTCCAATGTGTATTTACTTAGAAGCGTAAAGTGTAAATTCTCATCACGTTTACCTAGATTCTTTCAAATAAAGCTTTGTGTATTTTGTCTCTTCCTTTTAAAGCTTGACTATTTCAAGTCTAAGTGGATTAAAAAAATCTGCCTTTTAGCTGTGGTGGGCAAGGTCATACCTGTGTCATGGGTTGCTAGAGATGAGGAGGGAGATTACAATGCCTTTGATCCGATGACAAAAGAATTTCCTACTTGCATTTGGCTCCGACATTCATTTGCCTGCACCTGTGTTCGCTTTGAATGAGAAGCACAAGTAGTGCACAGTCAGTGTGATCATATTTGATATCCGATATGAAAAGGAGATTACCGGAACAATAGCCAACTTAAAAAACTTAAAAGTGCAGTGCACGTAACTGCAAAATTCTGTTTTGTAATTGAGATGTGAAACACAGATTACGTGAACAATAAGCATTTTTTTTTTGCCTTGAGAAAGCATACAAGTGTGGTGTGGGATACGTGTAGTGTAAATTCCAGTCGTGTAATTCACGCAGAGTGCTTTGTGTGATATTTGGGCAGGTTAAACTTGTTTGCCAAACTCTTCTCTTCATTAAAATGCAAAACTTTACTGAAGGTTCACAAGCGCAATCGATGACACCCATTTTATACGGACAAGTACTGGTAAGTAAAATATTAAATATGCCTCACATGTATGTTGCAGCTGTGTCATAGAAAATGTTGATAAACAATTTATGCAGTTTAAATGTAGAGTTATTATTCAGCAGTTACATTTCTCCTCTTCTGGATAAATGTACTGTTCTATAGTTAAATTTGGTACTTTCGTGTACAAATTCATTTCAGGACTTTTGTAGTACAATTATTTCAGAAATACATTCCAGGCTTTATGTTGATCTTCGAGATGGGATATTGATGCTCTCTCTTCATATCATACCCTTTCCATCCTCTTTTTATCTCTCTGCACCATTCTACTTCTCTTCTCTGCCCCCCCCCCCTTTTCTCACTTCCTTTACCCCTCCCCCCTTCTCCCCATCCTTTTGTCTACTTTGGTCTCTGTCTGTCTTATTCTCTCTCTCTCTCTCTCTCTCTCTCTCTCTGTCTCCCCCTCTCTACAGTCTACATATAAAATGTGCAATAGTCTTTCACATCCTGTCTGTCTGTCTCTCAATCTCACTCCGCCTCCTGCCTATCTCTGTCTCTCCCTTTTAGTCTTTGCATTTGCATGAACACATACAGTGCAGCATGCCGAGAGATCTCCACATATTTCATGATTTCTTTTTTCTTTCTGAGATGGGGGCCCAGCGATTGTTTTTTTGTCCGTTCTCTATCGAAAAGAATTTGTGAGGTGTGGAAAGTTGCTGACATGCCCGCTCCAGTCGGCTGTTGTTCTTGGTTCTCGGTGGGATTTGTGGAGAAAGCTCCGGTGCAGGCGACCCAATCCTCCCAATTTGAAACAGAATCGCTGTGGCATTGACCCCAGCCCCATGTCTGCTGCTGGCTATGTTCACATGCAAGAAATGTTCTGTAGTGGATGTGCTTCATGTTTTGTAGGTCTACATTATTCCTGTAAATGCAAACCTTTTTGAGGGGAGATACAGTAATGTTTGTAATGCCTACCATCAATATTCAAGTGGCTCGTAAAAATTTTCATTTTTATTTAGTCATTTCACTATTGATAGCTAGAATAATGCATGATAACAAATGATAATGATAATGGTAATAATTGCTAAAATCATAAGTATGATTATAAATAATGAGAATGTCAACAACAATATAAGGTGTACATGGTAAGTGTTAACCATCTCTGTACCAAGCCAATAGAATTATCTTCAGAAAATGTTTGATTTTGGGAAGGTACATTCTCGCTTGCACCTTCAATACTCCGATGTATGAATAATGCTATTATATGGCTAATCCTTGAAATTACTGCAGTTATATTTTTTTTGTTTAAGTGCAATTGATAATGCTGGAAAGAAAAATCAATGTTCAACGTGAAAAAGAAAACATAGTTTTAGGCCTTTCGGCACCAATCCAGGAAAAGCCCATTGGCTTATAAACACATCTGTGCACCAATGGTACTGAAAGGGTTCAGAAATATTGTGATGTTTTGGTGTTAGTGTAAACAGATCTTGTGCCCTGATTCCCAAACCGTTGGTAATGCAGCTCGTCTGAGCTGGATCACAGTGCCCCATCTGGATTTTGGTGGGTGCTTGTTAGGACACCTTCCTTCAGCGGTGGTAGTCTCGCAAGTCAAACCTCAAGATCTTTAAACATGTCTGAAGATCACAAGAGAGGTTTACGGTACACCATGTAAACCTCTCTCGTGATTGATCATACCACCACGCAAACCTTCAAACATCAAATGTCTGAAGATCTTTGATAAAGAGTGAACAGTTCCCATACAGGTACAATGAAAACACACATTTTCATTGTTTTTTAATAGTTTAAAAAAGATATACATTTCCATTAATTATTATCTACATACGTTCATCATTAACACAGATCACATAGATTATGGGTTTCCTCGATACTAGGTGCTAGATAGTGTCACAATGTCTGCTTGTATTTTATGCATCGTAAAAATGAAAATAACTTTTTAATGATTTTTTTTTCTTTCTCCAATCATAAATATAAATGTACCTGCACACGTAGCCGGGTCAATGCACACCACATACCATACACTACACGTACATGCAGCAATGCTATGCAGATGAAACCAGTGAACAAATTACATGGGGGCTCAGGGCGATTTTAGCCCCCGCGATTAAGAACTGAGCCCGTGTGAAATATTACTTGTCCTCATCTTAAATTATAATGAAAAACTAGTGAAGGGTGTCTGTTTCTAGAAATTAAACTTGAAAATTAGCCCTCGCAAATGGATGAATATTTTTTTTCTCCGGTTGCCTGCAGCGATGTTTTTTGATTGAAACGTCTGCAGACTTTTGTCTCAGACTACGAGGGCATACCTGCAGGTCGTATGCAGAAAGCTCACATGTGTTGCTGATACAGTGAGCTCTGTGCACGAAGGCTAGGGTGAGGAGAGATGAGAAAATCTGGCCCTACCCCCTGTATTGTTGTGCAGGTATGAAATTGTCCCCCGCTCTTTTGATACCATGATTCACCATCTTGTTCTTTGTCTGTTGCTTCTAAAGGTGAGAGGAGAGATTTTGTTTTTTGTTTGAAGAGAAAATTGTTCTCACCATGTAACTTAAACTTGCTCCGAACGAAGACTTTAAAATGGCTTTCATTTTTTTCTATGCTAGATGGAACGATAGGGTTAAACCGCTTGAAAGTGTAAATATACATTTTTTGCACATTTAGCAAACATTTTAAATGGTAAGATTAATTGTTCTTGTCAACTGAATAGGCCTTTTACACCATTTTATAGGTTACCTGTCACACTTAATCTGTAGAAGACTGTACCCTTGATGTCCATATACATTCAGTATCCTGTAATGCAACCTTCCTCATGCACTGGTCACACAGTCACTTAAAGCTTATGGGTCATGTAGGGAGCGGTCATACACGCACATAAAACACAGCCAATCCAATTGTCTCCGAAAATAAACTTTAATTACATTATCTGGATACAGACGGTTAACTTTTACATTCAGATCTTTGAAAAGGTCATATATTTATTGCAATGTCTGTATTGTACGAAAGTACTTTGTAGATCTACCTTTTTTTTTTTTTTAGTTCATTGTCTCATTAAGTGTTAAACTCAAAATATAACATACAGTACAATATACATGTAGTACAGTAGCTGGCTCCAGTAGCAATGGCCTGAGTACAGTATTTAGCCTAATGGGAGACAATGTGTATATTTGCTGCACACTCAATATATACAAGTACAGGTGTATACCTACAGTACAGAAATGTACTGTACATGTACATTTGATCATGTACATGTTTCCATCCATCCGTACACATTTATTAATTGTAACCATTGTAGTTACATTTCCCTCTTTGATGTGAAGTATGTACATGTACACAAGTGCTAGTGTTTTCCCAAAGCATGAGTACACTCAAATTGATTTAAATTGTTCTTTTCGAATCAAAAGTATGCAACATGATTGATTGTGATTTTGTGAGTGATGGGATTTTTGTGCTTGTATACGTGCTATGTGTTCCTAAAGGGAAGGGAGCAAGGCACTTGGAGAGGGAGGGAGGGAGGGAGGGAGGGAGGGAGGGAGGGAGGGAGGGAGGGAGGGAGGGAGGGAGGGAGGGAGGGAGGGAGGGAGGGAGGGAGGAGCGAATGAGGGATAGGGGAGGTGGGAGGGCAGAAATGGGAGATGGGTTGGCGAGGGGGGTGGGGGGGGGGGGGGGGGCTGCGTGTCTACAAGCAACAGACATTTATGTGCATGTTACAATGGAGTAAAAGTCTAAGGATGAGACAAGGGGAACACACACACACACACACACACACACACACATACACATACACACACACACACACATACACATACACATACACACACACACACACACACACACACACACACTCACTCACCCACAAGCATACACACACACACACACACACACACACAAATACACACACACTCACACACAATCACACACACACACACTCACACACACACACTCACACTCACACACTCACACTCACACACACACACACACACACACACACACACACACACACACACACACACACACACACACACACACACGTGCAGCCAGTCTGCACTGCCAGCCGCAGAGGTGTGAAACGTTTGCACCCTGCTATGTTGTCATAGCGTTGGTGCTGTTGTTTAATAAGGATTTCAGGCAACACTCTCTGGAGATCACTACCTGGTTTAGGTAAATACCAAGGAATAATCCCCCTCCAAGGTGGGTCCTCTTTCCAGCCAGGTATTCATTCTGGAATCTCATTTACCGTTCTCCCCGTTCTTAAGAGAGATCATACACAGCTCGCGAGTGAGTTGTGATATATTGGATATCAGTGTGCGGATTGTGAGGCCATCTCACTTTTTGTTTGTGAGCTCCTACTGTACTCTTGCAGGGTGGAAACTTGATTGTCTTATGTGGATGCTATTGTTTTAACTGCATTTGAATATTACAGTAAAGGTAGGTCAAATTATTCAGTTGTACTCATACTCGGTATGAACAGTCCTTTGTTATGTGGACAAAATTTCAAAGGGTCCCTTTCATTTTTTTTTTCTGCGTAACAAAATACCATGTTCATAGTGACTGCTTATGAGCATTTACCTGTATTTACCTTGATTTGATGACAGGTTTTTGCTATAGGATGAAAGGTTCCGTCTTATCAAGTCCATGCAGCAATCTAATTTTGAAGTGAGAAGGGGTGAAATGAGTGAAATATCTTAATATGAACAGTTGCTAGTGTAATTTTGTATACAATGTGGTTGTAGGAGTCATGGCACGTGTGGGTAGGTTGGGCAGGAGGGGAGAGGATAATAGAGCCACACTGGGTGAAGGCATCTGGATGGGTGGGCAATTCATTTCTGAAATACACTGTATATAAATATGACCATTCATTTTGAATATTGGTTACAAGAAAATATTTTTAGTATGATCAGCCCAAATATGCACTGTACTATATGTACATGGATATTATACATAGAACAAGTACACACATTGGCCTACTACATTTATTTCATTCCTTTTTTTTTTTTTGGCTCCTGTAGCTCATATACATGCACCTGTATTTTCAAAGCCGTGGACATACATGTAATTATACATGTATATGAATATGAATGTTTTTTTATAAATGTATCTCTGTATCAATAGATTTATTTACATGAGTAATATGAAATGTGAAACGCAGAAGAGCTACAACATAAGCGTGTGCTTGAGGTGAATGCAGCTCTTCATACATATGCAACATGATACAATGATTGGTAGACATTGTGCTTTAAGATGTAGACTCTTTGCATTCCACAAAGCTCTCGGAAGAGCATTTTGTTAGCACTTTCATTTGATGTGCACAGTCCCTCCTCCCAGCAGCTGTATTGCACTTGACTGACAAATTGCGTGATGATTTATGAGCCAGGCTTACTTGCCAGCTTCTCCACATGGAAGAATGGGCATCAGACCAGCCCAGTATACCCATCATGATGGCAAGGGTTATCTTCTAGTCCCATTGCATTCTAAGGCATTCTGGTATTCTTCTTTGCTTAAAGGGCATATACTGTACTGGGAAGGCAAAAAAGCCTTCGAAATATAATTGTTAGCATTCTTCTTGCCAATGTTCTCAAATTCATGTATTGGCTATTTTAGAAGCTTGCTGAAAGTTATTTGGCCTCAAATGATCTACATTCGGAATAATGAGTGATTAAATCACAAATCCCCCAAATGTTCGGCCCGAACATTTTGAGGATTTAATCATTAATCATTAATAACTCCATATATGGATCATTTGAGGGCAAATGACTTTCAGCAAGCTTCTAAAATGGACAATGCATGAATTTAAGACCATTGGCAAGTAGATTGCTAACAATTATATCTTGAAGGCTTTTTTGCCTTCCCAGTACAGTATATGCCCTTTAAAGACAGGGGAACCCTTTCACAAAAGTGATGAAACTTGACAGGAATCAGCAGTATACCATAAAGATAACGTGTTAAAAATCTCACAGTCACATAATCTCACAGTGACTATACAGTCACATGTATAGTAGTTTGACGAGCCTTTTCAGGAAAAGTGAAAAAAAAAAGTATCCCTGTGTACATTTGAAGCTCCCCTTTTCGAAGCAACGATACACTTAGTCTACATTCCTTTATAATCATATTTCTCCTGGTTGTGCGCCGTGCGTCCAGTCTCTAGGCTAGAAGAACCGGGATGTTTTGGATGACCCATCTAAAACCATTACCCTGTGTATGACACAAGCACAGTTCTCAGCCCATCAGGGAAATCAAAGAAAATTATTTCACTTTTTTCCAGTCAAGAAAAATGCCTCAAATCAGGGAAAAGTCAGGGAATTTTGATTGGCCCCAAACTTGAAAGTACATGTAGTCAGTCAGACTGTTATATTTTGTTGCATTTTATACTGTAGACGTTCACTGCAACAACATAGAAAACATGTGCAACTGGAAATGAATTGAAATAATTATCATGGAATTTTGAGACTTCATCAGGGAAAAATCAAGGAATTTCGTTTTCTTGAAATGCTGGGAACCCTGACAAGTAATACATGCAAATAACATACAGCACCAGTCTATCTGGCACACAAAGGGTTAATGGAACAGGACATGTGTAAAGCATGCTATAAAAGAGGTAGATTTTGAACACTTCTTTACAAAGTAGAGTCAGAGTTTTAATGAGTATGTTTCAGTAAAATGCATTGAGTGATTAGATTATTATCACAAACATGTTTTCAAATGCATTCAGAAACTACACAATGTACATTTGAAAAACAGCAAAATGTGCTTTTTGAATTATGTTTGGGTCAGTTTCATGTTGATATAACTCAACATACAACACATGTATCCAAATGTTTTCATAACATGTGAATGTACTTTTGAACTTCAATCGTCAACACATATTAATTAGAATCAAATTGTAATATTGATGATGGTTGACTGCTTTTTAATTGAATATTATGAAACTTGCATGTACGAAGAAATTGGATAATAGAATATGACATAAAAAACATGTATATCAAGGAATTCTGTTATTCAGCATTGATTACAAATACATTTACAATTTTGTGTTCGTGCTGGTTGACTTCACTGCACTTTGCTTGCATTTAATTAAATGTATCCGAGCTTTTATACTGAGTTGAAAAGTGCAGCTCATAAACTTTGTATAGTGACAATTAAAAAATTTATATACATGTACACTACATGTAGTTAAATCTATTTCTAGGCGTACTGTGATGACATACAGTATACAAATGATGCACAGGTTTGAGTGGGTCAGTAGGAATTGTGTACACAAGGTAGCTCTGAATTGCCTGAACCCACGAGGCGAAGCCGAGTGGGTTTCGGGCAAAATTCAGAGCTACCGCGTGTACACAATCCTACTGACCCACGAAATAAACCTGTGCATCATCTGTTTTATAGAATGGGCCCCAAAATCTCATAAAAAACGGAAAAATCTCTGTCAACCTCATTTACCGGATGCATGGTTATTGACCAATCAGATTGCAGAGATCCATCTTCAACATCAATGATCGTCAATGATTAGAATCATCAAAATCTGCCAAGACTAAAAATTATTGACTTTTCACATAGAGAAGTGTCCAAATAACACAGCTAAAATATGAGATGATTTTCTCCATAGACCATGTCGGGTGGAGAAATAGAGTGTGCATGTATAGAACTACCAAGTTCATCACGCTTTAATTTGATAACAATCATTTAAACGACGTAGTCATATCAGAAAAGAGTGAAAGACAGATTTACTGCGAATGTCCAGGGTGGCATTGAGTGCACAAATGAACGTATTCGCAATGCACGTTAGTGGGCAAATCACCGCAGCAACGTCTCACACAGTGCTGCGACAGCGTAGAATTCAGTCATGAGTTTGTCCTCTTCTCCGTTCGAAATATCTTCCAAATTTACGTGTTTCACCTCTGCAAAGCGTTTATATGTAGAAAATTAGTATTCGATTCTTCGAGTTAAATTTGTACTCACTGAAAGCATCTGAATCGTCCAAAATTTGTTTCAATTCTTCATGTCACTTTATCGGAGGTTCTCGTGATTCGTGGGTGCCGCCATTAGCGTAAGCAACATTGGTATCGATCATGTTAATTCTCGGTATCGCGATATCGTGTTGATATCGTGTTGATATCGCGTGCTGCCAGTAAAAAAAAATTACACGGCAATTACGGGTAATTAACCAATCAGATTGCAGAGATTCTGACACCCATTCTATAATAGATGCTGTGACTCCATAATGTACAGTACATTGTACACTCATGTATACATGTATTTCTTCAACGTTTTTTTGAAGTTTTATAAAAACAAACAAATGGTGGACTAAAGAGTGGACAGAGCCTTTTCTAATAAGAAACTGTAACACCAGTATCATGGATTGAAAGATCAGTGTATACATGGAGAAGGGCTGACAAATAAATTATATTTTTGCCATTTCTCCTTACAGACTTACATTTGAATGTCTATTAGAAGTGCACTGAAAGGTTTCTCAATATCAGCTACATACATGTATGTTATCATTTACTGTGGCATTTTTCTATTATGATTAGCAGCAAATTGCTTTTGTAAAACAGATTTGACTTAACACTAAAATGTATTTTTCCAGAAGTTTTGATCCATTATTTGATCATTTTTGGTGGGTTCCCTTATGAATGAATGCAGGCTCATGGAGATCTTTGCTAAAGCTTACAAATGCAAGTCTGTGACACTATTCATGTACTGTGGAACGGGCATTCACCCCACATTATCCTTCTCTATTACCCTTTCACTGCATTTAGACATGGCATGCAAGACTCAAGAGACGCCGTTGTTTAAATGATTGTAAATTACTTTGTTAGGACCAATTTTCATGGCGATGTGACGGATCTATATAGGGTGGTGTGATGCTGTTTGATTGGGGAGCACATTGACATTTTGTATGATCCATCAGACTTTCCTTTTTTTCACTGCTTTTTGACACGGCTATTAAAAGGCGGCAAAGTACAAGTGATCGTAAATAACTTTATTAGGACCAATTTATAGCTGATCCGACGATGGGGAGGTGTGATGCCGTTTGAATGGAAAGGAAATTCACATTCCATATTTTCCTGCTGACTTTCCTTTTCGCCACTTTTGGATATGGCATTCAAGATTCGTGAGGTGGCATTGTACAAATGAGTGTAAATGACATTATTAGGACAAATATCCAGCCAATCAGATAGATCTCCGCTAGGTAGGAAGATGTGCTGTTTTTGGACATGACATTCTATTATCAAGAGACAGCGTTGTGAAAATGATTGTAAATGACTTTGTTAGCACCAATTTCCACTCGATGTGATTGATAGGGAGGTGTGATGCCTTATGAATATGTTTCAAAAAGGTGATTTACTTTGCACATTCATGTTTCTGACTTTCTCTTTCACTGAGTCTTGGACACGGCATTCAAGATTCATGAGACAGCATTGTACAAATGGTTGTAAATGACTTGGTAAGAACAAATTTTTAGCCAATCCGATAGATCTACATGTAGGTAGGGAGGAATGATGCTTTTGGTCATGGCATTTTATACCCAAGACTAAGAGACAGCATTGTTCAAACGATTGTAAATGACTGTTTTAGGACCAATTTTCAGCCGATGCGACGGATAGGGAGGTGTGATATCGTTTAGCAGGTGTACTTGTTTTCATCTCGAGCCGACCAGCCAAATTAGTTAATGCACGGTTTCTGTGTGGGCAAATTGGCCCAACGTGCGGCACGCCGGTGTCGCTGGCTAGGCACTCTCTTCTCTCTGGTATGGGCCCAGCAGGGTGTCTGGTTTAGGTGTTCCGCAGAGAATTGGGTCTCAGTCTGGTGCTTGTACAACGCTGTGACATTTCAAAGGATCGTAGGGAATTTCCAGGATTTTAATTGTTTTTTCTTCCAGGCTGCTTCCTATACTGAGAAAAAAGGACAGGTGTAAAAGAGGGTTTGTACTCAGTATGCCCTTTGCAGTATGTACATGGATTTGGGCTACTAATGTTCAATGTATTATGATGGATCATACATTCACTTTTGTACAGCTGAATATAAGTACCACTACAACAGTGCACTAGGTACATGTACATGTAAGCAGAATTTCCTTGGGGACAAGTTTGAGGCTTTGTCTTTCAGCTTTATTCCTCCATGAATTTTATATGTAGAGCAGATGGATCACAAGCACATTTTTGTTTGAAGTGCATGTCATCATGATTGCTGTGATTACAGTTGTAGATATGTTCTTTATCTGGAATTCTCCCTATCGCATATAGCTCTCCGAATCTGAACGTGTGTGGCGCTCTAATATTTTTACCTTTAATTCTTGGGATATGAACTTCCGGTCCACGAACATTCGGCAATCCCGTACTACAATAACGGACCAGGGTATCTAACTAATTTTATGAATTTTAACCCTAAACCTAACCCTGACCTTAACACTAACCCTAAACTTAATTCTAAATTTAACCCTGACCCTAACCATAACCTTATACAAAATGTTCGCTGCTTAATTCATCAAAAAAAGTGATTTCTAGCTCACTTTCTGCCGACGACAAACTCTTACCGGAAGTATATGTTCCAAGAGCAATCGATTAGATATCGGTATCGCGAGGTGATATCTCTTGATATCGGCTATATGCGATAGGGAGAATTATTGCTGATTAAACAGAAAAGCAGAGTGATTATGAAAGAATTTCATATTGCAAAGAGCACAGTATACCAAACTCTCCTGAAATAAATAAGAGAAAGAAAAGAAATACACTGAAAAAGTATGTCACCTCTAGTCACCATACAAATGGGTAGATTTCAACAAAGTTGTATGGGTTGCATGCATAGCTTATATACTGTTCCATGGACTGTACCTTTGTGTGCACAAATATCCACATTTTCAGATGCTAATTTGTAGCTTTATTTCTAGAAGAGGACAGAGACACATGTAGTATAAGTACAGTGAGAGGATCGTGATGTCATCCCTTTGTCAGCTCACGTTACAATTTGACGACCCTTCTCACCCAGGCCTGCTTGAATGACCATCGCACCAGAAGTATCGTCACCAATGCAGCAGCCCATAATCTCAATTCTAGAGGCCTCACTGAATATGATACAAAATCTTAGTTTGAATATCAATCATGGTATGTGTGTGTGTGTGTGAGTGTGTGTGTGTGTGTGTGTGTGTGTGTGTGTGTGTGTGTGTGTGTGTGTGTGTGAATTTATGATTATACAGTTGTGTATCAATCAGATATGATGATTTATTTCTGGGACAGTCACTGTATTAAAGACGTTGCCTGGGTTCGAACTCTTGACGAGGCTATTTTCTAAATTCCTCAGTTACTTTTATTACATGCATATCACAACACATAGTCGACACTATCGGGTGTGATCACTAAAAAGGGAAACTGTCAAAGGAATCATAGGGTGCGTTTATCATCTCTTTTCTTGAGTAGAATTAAGTTTTCCAAACGCCTTTCAGGTAATTTTGATGAGATGATAAACGCAAAGGTGTTTTGATTATGGGGTTCCGAAAGACTTTTTGAAATGCAAAAATGCATTTATAGAAGTGAGATAAACGCAAAGCTGTTTTGAAACGACTTTCTACTTCGATCACAAAGCGTGCGCCGCACCTCCTTCCTCGGTTAAATGGCGCAGTACATCTGCGCAGTGACAAGGCCAGTTTTCGACTGGGCAACTTTGAGTTAAATGCAGCATTTTTTTAAATGCATTCGTTAAGGCCTTTGGAAACGCTTTTTGAAAGTGGGCATTGAAAGGCGTTTCAAATTCTGGAAAGATGATAAACACGGCCATAGTGAAAAAGCTAATGATGTTCAATGTTGCATTAAATTGCTTTACAAAATCTTGGTACATTCATTTATTTTTGTTTGCATGATGTACACTACAGTTGTACGCAGTTCCATGCTTTAACATCTTTATTCCTTGAACTTAGTTTTCATTCGGATATTTTCTTTGAAGTAATGCATCAGCCTGGCCTATGAAAATAATCCGTGAAAAAGGAAAAAGGAAGTGTGTACTGAATGATGGATCCTAACTCCTTGTCACTTTAATTGGCACTTGAGCAAGAAAAGGTCAAGAATTTTCTATTTTCTTGATATTAACAATGAACACTTGATGTGCATGAAGAAGGAACGAGCATCTCTTTTTAATTAAAAAGGCGTCCTGTTATGAAAAATGAGTGGGCTACAATGCACATGAGCAGGAAGAGAAGGGAAGATCTTTGTAGTCGGTTTAGTATGTAACGGCTCAATGTGATGGCAGGGTAATGAATACCAAATGCACCTGTTTAAATACTTGCTATCACGACCAACCTGTGTGACCTCCCCCTATGTTTGCAGGTGTCTGTCTGTCTGGGCCTGGACCAGGCTTGTTTGCATGTCAGTCCATCCTCTCCATAGGGGTAGGCAGTGATTATGTAACCGCCCACCTTTATGACAGGCATGAGGACCATTCACAAAGTGCTCTCACCTCTGTGTCAGATTGGACTGTGTAGGAAAAAACCTTCAGGGTTTGGGATTCAATTGTAAAGATTTCATCAATATAATTATAGAGTGGACGTTTCCTAGAATACAATAACCCAAATTCACAAAGAAGGCTGAATTTTCACCAACAAATGAACATTGAGCACTAGATCCCCTAATTGAAAATAACTAGATTGATTTAGTTTCCACACTGCGTATGCAGTTTTATGGAGAGATATGAACACAACAGTGTTTTACAACACATTTAATTGTTACATTTTGCTAGATACATGTAGACCTTTTTATTAATTTGAATGTAAAGGTTGACACTAAGCTTACAGCAATTTGCAGGATGTTTAGTTACCCCCTTCCTTCACCCATTGTTTGCCTTTAAAGTTGGGCCAATAAGTTCAGGGATACCATACCTTTATGTGGACCCTTATGCTCACAAACAAGTAGATGCATTTCTTGAAAGTTTGTAATTGTTTGGGCTTGTAATAGCAGATATTGAATATGCTTTTCATGGCTGAATGTGGACAGGCCTGCTCGGCATATTAACCAGGTACTGTAGTTGAAAGAAATTTCCTCAAAGTGGTATAGAAGAGGAAGGAAAATTCAATAGGAAAATGAGCAAGTGTTGGACTTGCTTTGAACTTTTGTTTCACATGGTTATCTCTCTCAATCTCAAACACACAAAAAAGGGAAGAAGTATACATATATAAAGAACAAAAAAAAGGTGGCTTATAAAGTTGAGCACTAATATTGGCTCGGCCAGCCAGGCTCCAACTGTTGACAGAGGTTGTTTGTGTCTAATGAATGTGCTGTCATGAGTAAATTTGTGCCTTCATAACCTCTCTGACATCTCACTGGTGTTCTTGTTTGCCCTCCAAATCATGCCATTGGAGTTAGTTTATTGCCACTTCTGACACGTTTGTACACGGCCGGGTGCGGATATGACAGACTGGTGCATTAGACTGGTGTATTATGAATCCATACTGCTTTGTGCGCGGTAGGAAATGCCTGACAGGCTGTCTTCAATTGGTTAACCCTTTAGTCCCATAGGTAGTAAACCGTGTTGTAAGTGACATGGAACTGACATCATTTGGTACTGAGAGAGCTAATGTATGACAGGTTGTACATGTCTAGAGCAATCTTACCCCTCAAAGTCCCATAGGTAACAAACTTTCACTGACATGGGACTGACATAATTTGGTATTGAGAAAGCTAACGTATGACAGGCTGTTCATGTCTTGAAATCTTAACCCCCTCATAGTCCCATAGGTAGTAAACCGTGTTGTAACTGACATGGGAATGACATCATTTGGTTCTGAGAGAGCTAATGTATGACAGGCTGTACATGTACCTGTCTTGAAATCTCTCTCTCAGTTCCACAGGTAACCAATGGTATTGTAATTCTCCCTAACCCATATAGCTCTTTGAATCTGAACACGTGCGGCGCTCTAATTGTTTTACCTTTAATTCTTGGGATATGAACTTCTGGTTCACAGACATTCTATAGCCATTGTCTTGCCTGTGTCTTTTCATTCTTTCATTAGTCCATCCACAATCAATGTTGAGGTAGGCAAAAACATGACTGTGAGTGATTGGTGGTATTTTTTTCAAGTCCTTCGTCCATGTAACAACCCTTCCATTTTAATATTATGAGGTTTACTAGGGTCAGAATTACAGATTCTGTGCGTTGTTGCGTGAATTGAATTGTTACCAAACTCTTACCGGAAGTATATGTCCCAAGAGCAATGGATCAGATATCGGTATAGCGAGGTGATATCGCTTGATATCGGCTATATGCGATAGGGAGAATTGACATGGGACTATTATCATTTGGTAGTAAGAGGGCTCATGTACATGTGCAGTGTATGAAGACAGTGTGTAGTCTACAAGTACAGACTCATTTGTGTGACACTGTCTTAAAGTGTGTGTCTGGAAGTAAACCTACATCTTGAATCAGGAAGCATGTACAAGTGAAGTAGGGCTCCTTTGAAAAGCAGTCCTCGAGACTGAAAGGACTACCCTGACTGACTACATAAAATGTGAAATAAATGAAAAATAAATAAATAATGATCTAATCTTCCATAAAGGATGCAAATATCGCTGATATTGAAGTACAAACCCTCACTTTTAAAACTTTCTAGCATTATTTCTCTTTAATTGATCTTCCTGATGGATGCTTTTGTAGCAAAAAATTTTCTGCTTTGCCTTTAGTTTTGCTATCCCTCTCACCTTGTAAGAGGGAGGTGAGATTCTTCAACATGCTTTGGCCATTCTGTCATGCAGGATACTGTGTGAGATAATCCCCTATAATCCATTGGATATTGAGCTGGCTCACAGTAAGTGGATTAGTGAATACCACTCTAAATAGCAATCCTGTTTACAAGCTTGTACATGGTACATGATGCATGCTGCATGCATAAGACACGCAGAACTCTCTCCATGTAACTCAAACTATAAAATTTAGCATATTGTGTGGTGGGTTTATATTTCATTTTTCCTTCTTATCTTAAAACTAAATATTGCAAACATAAACACATCCTCCATTCAATACTACCTGATTTGAAAACATTTTGTGTTTGTTTTCTAGATTTGCAATGAATGGAATAAGAATAGATAATAGTCTAAACATGTCAGGGCAAAAAATGATTCAACATTTTCTGGGGCTACTTTTTGAGCACAATTTTACATTTTGTCTATGGGAATTTGGGGGGCTCTCTTAACATTTTACAGGGCTCTGTTAAGAATATGGGGGGCGAAATCGCCCGAGGCCCTGTGTATTTCCCCCCCTAAAACATGTGTAATTTAGTACTGATTGGAGTACACTAGAATGCTCATTAAAAACATTATAAAAGAAAATAAAAAAGATTAGGGGGGGGGGGGGGGGGGTCTGAAGGGAGCGAAACCAAAGGACCAAAGAGCTGCTGTACTTTAGATCAGGACTAAAATTTCTGACGTGCCCTCGCCCCTCTACCGCAAAGGTCAATCCGTTTATACCAGTGCGAGCAGGCTGTTTTGTTACGGCATTTCTCTTTCAAATGAGATTAGTGAATTGAAACACATATGAGACGTGTTTGTCACTTGCGAACAATCACCGGATTAAAATGTGCTGGTTCCTCATAAAGGGGAATTGTGAAATGATTATGTTTGTAATTTTGTGTGGTATACATGTACATGGGAAAACATCCTAGTATTGTACACGTTCATGTACCGTACAGCTTACACAAAAGAAGTTTGATTTGTTCACATGTATCACGTGTACATTGTACATTGTACACTCTACGTTTGAACATGTGAAAGGAGAGGATTTGCAACAGGGGAAATGAAAATCATGGGGGCTTCTTTTCAATCTCAGTTATGAAACAAACATACATGTACTGAACCATGCTCTGCATTGCACCCTGTCGAGTTATCCTTATTAGACCGATGTGTTAGTGTTTTCGTTTGTCGGGGACATCTACCCCCAAAATGTATGTTCTTTTGTACATTGTAAAAGCAATGAAGAAACTGTATTGCTGTATAGGAAGAAACCTACTTTGTTAGCAACTAATGTTTATATGTATCCATTTATATGTATGGTACCATCAATGTATATGATATATATGTGCATGTATCTGCATGAGCAATGCTATAATGCAGGAACCAATAAATCAAATCAAATCAAATCAAAGCAAATTTACAAGTACAGTAGTTCATGTATGTCTGTTTCCATCAGCCCACGTGACTGTGGTTTAGTCATACATGATAACATGCATCACTGAATTACATAACAGAAACAGAGGGAAGGTAACACAATGCAATTTGCGTAATTCAACCACACATATAAATGATAAAGATATTATTTCATTATGGTCGTACAAAATGATGGGATATACATTTAAGCTGATGGGATGGTGTTGGGGTTGTTGCAAGAATTGCCAGTACTAGTCTGGTTGTGCATGTGGTACAAGAGACTTGGGATGGGATAAGGAGGATGAGAGATGGGAGAAAGATATGGGAGAGGATGGAGTAGGGTGAAAAAAATGGGTGAAGGGTTGAGATATAGATACATACACATGTACGTTCAGGGCAGTAGGAATGGAGAAAGAGAAAGTGTGTGTGTGTGTGTGTGTGTGTGTGTGTGTGTGTGTTGGGGGGGTGGGGTGGTGGAAGGGGGCTCTGCATTCTGATCTGTGATTGACAGGCGACTTGTGACACAACTGTTTTAATCATTTCGCTGAGAGCTCCAGGGTGCATGCCCAGGGTTTCAAGCTTCCCTCTCTTTCCCTTTCCTCCCTCCCTCTCTCTCTCTCTCTGTCTCTCTCTCTGTCTCTCTCTCTGTCTCTCTCTCTGTCTCTCTCTCTGTCTCTCTCTCTGTCTCTCTGTCTGTCTCTGTCTCTCTCCCCCCATCTCTCTCTCCCTCTCTCTACATCTCTCTTTGTGCATGTATGTCAGTGTCTCTCCTCCGCATTCCTCCCATCCAGAATTGCATGAAGGAGGATGAGACGGTGACAGAGATGATGTGATGAAAACTTGTCAGAGTTGACCCAAAGTACCCTCCTAATGATCAAACACTAGATGAGGCAATATAAAACATGCAAGTTGAAACACTTTTAATTCATCATATATCATTGATGCATTTTTGTTCAAGTTATATGTGCAAAAAAAATAAATAAATAATGTAGACAAAAAATTAATTACTACTTTGCCTGGGAAAATGAGCAAATCGAAAAGATTGATGAAGCACATCTTCAATATGTAGCGTGTAAAACTTTAAAAGTTCCAATGCTTTTTTGGCACTCATATGTAAAACAACAAAGACCAAAAAGTATGATTATACCTTAAAAATTCAAAATACATATTCTTAAGTTATTGTATATGAGTACATTGAGTGTCTAGTAAATGTGTAAACTGTACATGAACACTGTACAAGTACATGTGTATGTACGATGTGTATACATGAGAAAGGAATGTATGAGCTCTAACACACACAGTGGATGAGTCGAATGTACCGGCATAAATTGTGGGCGTATTAAAAGTGTGGAGGGGAGAGGGAGACTGTGGATGCGGGGGGAAGATGTCATCAGGCGATATGTGTTCTGAGTAAATACTTTGGCTGAAACAGGCATCTTATCCCTCCAACATGCTAGCCGGCCGTGTCAACAGTGGGCTGCAGCCCCAGAAACGTGTGTGCCAAAGAGGCTTGTCAATAATCTCACAAGGGCACCGTTCACACCCGAGAGAAAGGTGCCACATACATGTAGTATTCTTCATTGCGATCGCAATCGCGATGTTATGCAGTCAGGTGCATCCTCAGAAATGAACATGTACCGGGCATGTGTGCCAAAGAAACTTGTTAATAATCTCAAAAGGGCACTGTTCACACTTGAGAGAAAGAACCTTACTACATGTAGGTATTGCATTGTAAAGATCGTGATATTTTGCAGTTTTTCTGCAGCACTTGGAATGTGTACGTGCTAGAGATTTCGGCTTGTCAATAGTATCACAAAGGCACCTTTTCACACTGGAGAGGAGTATGAGAAATATAGTATCACTCCCATCTTACAGATTGTGAAATTATGCAGTTAGCCACAACCCGAGACATGTGTAGGTGATAAAGAGGCTTGTCACTAATCTCACTAGGGCATCGTTCACACTGGAGAAATAACAGAAATACATGTTAAGTATCGCTCCCTTCGTAACGATTGTGATGTTCTGCAGTTAAGGTTAATCAAAATACTTCATGGTATACATGACTGGGCATATATAATCTCGATAGATTGAACATTTTCGTATTTACTTGTAGTGTGAAAGGGGTCACACGTGTAAGTTCTCCATCTTTGCTTTTCCCTGCGAGGAGTGTGCGAGTGCATCTAAGAATAACACATTAATGTGAAACTCCAACCCAGGGAAATCTGCATTTCATTTTCCTTCTCTCAGGCGTTCCTTCTTCTAAGATGAAGTTAAGATTCTATTTTGACATCCACATGAAAATGGGATCCCTGCTTCCGTCACCCTTTCTCTTCCCTTCCCTTTCTCTTTCTCTTCATCTCTCCTATCTCCACTTTTTTTTTCTGTCTCTCTCCTCCACCATAATTGTCTCTCCTGGGCTCTAAATGTCTTTCTTCAAGAGCTCTCTGTCTTTACCTCTCTGTATACATTCAGTGTACATGTATGTGTCTCTCTGTTTGTCTATATCAGTCTTTCCATTCCTCTTTCTCCCTCTCCTTAGTTCACACTTTTTTAAATTCTGTTTCCCCCTCTTCCTCTACCCACCATAATTGTCTCTCTTGGGATCTCAATGTCTCTGTCTCTCTCTTTCTCTTGTTTCATGTGCAGTGTATGTGTGTGTGTTCTATTTGTCTACCAGTCTTTCTCTTTTCCTGGCTTTCTTTCTCTTTTCCTATCCATTTTAATTGGCTCTATTTCTTAATGTGCTAATTCTCTCTGCCTCTCTGTACCTTTCTCTTCATGTAAAATGTACACTCCAGCTCAAAGGAATTGGCACAGGTAAAGGGAAAGGGAAGAAAGGGAAGGAGCTGCAGTTTTAAACCGTGGTATATTTTGTCCAGTTCAGCATGAAGCATGATGCTTTTTAGGCTACAGCATCATGTTTCATGCTGAACTGGACAAAATATACCACGGTTTAAAACTGCGGCTCCTTCCCTTTCTTCCCTCTCCCTTTACCCGACTTTTTTGCCAATTCCTTTGAGCTGTAGTGTATGTCTCTCTCTTTGTGCTTTTGTTTTTCCCTTAGTGTCTCTCCTGATTCTTTTCTGGCTTGACAAATCAGTCGTCAGCATACAAACGCCCTGGAGAAACTTCTACAAAATGGTTCATTTAATAGAAATGACTCATTAATTTTTTGGAAGTGTCAGACACGTTAACACATTTTTAGAAAGTAATGAGCCAAATGAAAACCAAGCTAAAAATTGTCCATTTGGACATTAACCTTTCCGTCAGAAAATCTTAATGAGACAGCATAATTGTTTAATTTGTTAATGGGGTTAATTGCACTTATTGTAATGTTTTTAGTTATGTAATAACATCTCGGTTAATTGCGTTTCCTCTTATCAAAGGACAACATTTACTTTTGGCGAGAAGTTGAGGTATTTTTACAGTATTTTTTTGGTTTCTTTCACAAGCTCACTTAATCATTTCTTCTTTTTTTTTTTTTTTTTTTTTACTGCTTTTGGATGATCTAGATACATTTACAAGTGCCATCAAGCTAATACAGAGTAATTGAAAAATGCTTAAAAACCGGAAGCTTCTTTGCATTGTGTCCAATCCAGATTTTGCCAAATTGAACATAATTTTTAAAATACAATTTTATTTAAATTGTTTTGTGAGATGTTATAGAATTGCTAGTTTCAAAGCTCATAGAAAAGAAAATTTGACATGTTCATTTAGTTGCACATTAGAGCCCTGGGTAAAATACTAGGCCTGAGTCGAATCGATTATTAAGCCGGTGTTCGATCGAAGAAGTCGAACTCCGATTTCGTTTTGATGAATTCGATGCATCGATGAAATTACCAAATTGACTAGAAAACACAAAATCTTTTGTTTGATAGTCCTGTTATACACAATTTATCTTCATATTTTCACAATCTTAATTTGCTTACTTGGTTCCTACTCTCTTTTGTGAGTTTTGCAGGTAACGCATCAAGAGAATGAACAGGTCGCTTGATGATCAAGCAGCTACTACCTACTTGGATTTGATTCGTTCACTATTATATACAGCGCAACGCCACAGCAAACAATTGTCCATAGACTTTGTACAACGGATAGCATCGTGTGTTGTGAAAACCCGGAAATACAGTGGCAATCGTGCGTAAGGCTCATTTGCATACACGCTGCCAACGTACAGACTAATAGAGCGTCCGTACAGCGATTCGGAGACCACTGATTGGTGCATCGCGTAGATCACGTCATAACCACGTGGTCGCCAAAATAGTGATAACGATATCCAGTCACGTTGTCCGAAACCCGGAAGCGATTTTTCGACGCATTAGGGTTACGGGAAAAAAAATCGCAACCCGGAAGCTGATTGACTTTCTGCCCGTTGCAATACACTCTACAGATTCCAACCTACATACATGTATACGATGCCATATTGACGCTAATTTGTAAGATTTTGACGGAAAAACAAGAAGTAATCGAAATTCGCTTACATGTGCAGTATTGGTGAGAAAATAGATTCTCCGAGAATACCTTTCATAATTCATATAAAATAAAGGAAAGTGAAATTCTAGGTCGATTTTGGTACGAGGTGATAGAGAATTGCACGCTTGTTTTGGTGGAATACTATGTGGGGAAATGGAAGGATTGCACTGCGTATGCTTACTATATTTTCATTCATAAATTGGCTCTTGGCAGTGGCTGGGTGACGTCATGTATCGATGCATCGATGTTCGATCGGCGCAAAGCCATCGAACACCGGTTTCTGAAAAAATCGATATGACTCAGGCTTATAAAATACATTTGTCTCACATGTACATTGTGTATGTATTAAGTTAGTATGTAGCATAAATTTACTGTTGATTTAAAAGGAATAAGTAGACAGTAAGGACAACCCTTGTCATAAAAAAATGAATGACTGAGATGAAAATAAGATCAACCATTGTTATCAAAATTGGTGGTTTTACCAAGCATAAATGCTATATATAAAACAAAAGTACTAAATTGGGTAAATGCAACCGAGCATTAACAACTTGTCTGTTGTCATAGTCTCTGTATCAGAACCAAAGTTGAATTGTGCAAACAGGAAACGTTTGAATTTATTGCAAGACATGCTTGGCTATGCAGAAAGAAATCAATGGGTATCAACAATTACTGAGTCCCTCCCTTTCATGGTCTGTGCACATGAAGATAATTGTACTCTAAGAACCTGAATAACTTATGATATTGGAAGTCAACTTTGCTTTTTTGCAATCCCCCCCCCCCCCCCATACTGTTATTTTTATCACCTTAGAAGATAAAAATATCCCATAGCAGATTAGGGGGGATATTCATAACAATTACAAACCTACAAGTGCGTTCAACAGCATGTACATCTGTATTAAGTAACTTGCTAGTCAGGAAATATTACATGGCCCCTGGTTGCTTTATCCCAAATTGCAATGTAAAAAATACTTATCATTACATGAACATTAACCTATATGGTGTACATAACATATACATTGGAAACATTACTAAGCCTAGCAAACAGTGAAATTGCCTTCAACTACATGCATTTTTAGCAACTTGCTAGGCCCTATAGGTTTCATGGAAATGGTCCCTGGGTGCCTCACCAAAAAGTGCAAGATATATAAAACAAAACATTCCAAGAACATGAACATGAGGTGATCAACTTTTAAATACCATTAGATAATAGAAATTTACATGTGAAAAGGAAAGAAAAGGGGGAAGTGGAAGCTCGCAGGATTGTCGTCAATTGAAATTCACGGCTGGGAATTATGACAGGCCCGTTGCGAGTGATCAATCACCAGTCAATGGACTCATAATCTCTTAAAACGGTTTTGTCAAAGCGGGCTTCGCAGTCCTTTCATCAAAGAGAAACATCGTCAAGGGGATGATGTTTGCTTTCCGAGGCTGTGTGCAGTTGACACATGAAGTGTGGGGAAGTAGAAGTTGTGCATTCATTATTTCATACATCATAGCATTTAATAGTCTACAGCATGCATGCCCACATGTTCATGTTTATGTAGTGTCTATATTTGCGTGTACATTCCATTCATGTACAATTGTATAATGAATGTAGAGTGTATGCATGTCCCAAATATCAGAGCAGTTATTGTACATACATGTACATGTACGTATGTTAAATATAGTAATGATAAATAACTAATCAGGTAATAGGATTGTTGAGATATGATTTGGTTTAGACATGCCCAAAAGCCTTAGAAGCCAGGCTATATCACTGCATGGAAATACCTGCATTGTATGGATGGATGATGACGGGTGACCACGAGGGGGGCGAGGAGAGGGGCGAGATGGGGGTGGACCAGTGGAGTCAAGGAGAAGAGATACTTCCCCGCCGCCCCTCTGAAGTGGGGCATTATCATACGGCCTCATGCTTCTGCCCTATTTGCAAGTGCAATTTGTCGTTGAGCGACACTTTCTTGAGGAGAGAGAGAGAGAGAGAGAGAGAGAGAGAGAGAGAGAGAGAGAGAGAGAGAGAGAGAGAGAGAGAGAAGGGGAGGCAACAAGAGAGAGCGTTTACTCATGTTTCATCGCCTTTTTGCCAATTTCTTCATCTTTTGTGGGATCACTTTTGGCAGCGTGGAGAGTGTGACTAATACATCCATTTACATGGGGGCCGACCTTAACTTGGGCATTAAAAGTCCTCGTTCACACCTTCATGTAAGGTTAAACAACTGTGAATTTCTTTATTGCAAAAGGAGGAAAAGTATCTCGTAAGTAACAACACAGAATGCACTTGGGAGTGTGGATAACTAGATGTTTGTTTGTTTTTATTTCTGTAAATCAATATTCAACGATCAATACAAAATTTCACAGGATCTGGCAGATGGCCCATTTCAGTAGTAATGAAAAGTGCCAATGTTTTTCTGTGGGGTCCTTGAGTGATGATGTGATGCCATCATTTAGGAAATATGCAGTAAGTGCAAGAATTTAGATTTGACAAGTATTTATTGTAATTTTGGTGAAAAAGTTTATGACGAAGGGAAAGAAAATGTTACCAACACAAGAGTTCCACATGCACTATGCTTCAAACAAGATGCTTCTATGGATGTCTTCTAGATTCCAAGGCAGCAGCATCCAATTGTAGTGCAAATTATCATGATATTATTACAGCACATCATTGTAGCATGAATCTGATGGAAGACCCTCAAGTTCTGGATCACTATCAATTCTACTTGCATTAAAAACAAACAGGACAGGTCAAACGCAGGGCAAGGACTTGCACAAAATTTCAAGGTATATTATGTTATTAAAAAAACTTACCAGCAACTTTACAAAGTGTATGATTACATAAATCATGAAAAGACAAAAAAGGTTGGAATTGGATGTCAAGTTCTTTAAAGCTATCAATTTTACTTGCAGTTAAAAAAAAACCCAAAACGGAACAGGTCATACACCGTACCACAGGAATCCAGAGTATGTCATTAAAAAAAAATGCCAGCAACTTTAAGAAGTAAGTGATTGCGTAAATCATGATGATGATATTTAAAAAAAAGATTGGATTTGAAGGTCATTATTTAACCTTGGAACGACTTTAGGAGACCTTTTGTTGGTGATGGACAGATCTTCCTTTTCTCAGGCTTTCATAGGACATGTCCCGCTGCCGGCCATTCACAGTGACTCCCTCAGACTCGTCAATATGCCCAATGAGAATGACATGTCAAGCTGACTATTATAGCGGGGTGGCCGGGCACGGGTATTATAGAGCAGCGTGGAACATGCAACTATGCCATGCGAGTGCATAGTTCATGTTTTTGCCCCCCCCTTGCAATGAACATCAATACGATTATGCTCCAAACACTTCCTGATGCTAATTCCCCTGACTTTTGTCTGTCTTTTTCTTTCTCTCTTTCTTTTTGTGAAGAATGATTTGTTGCTTGGTTAGGGCAGGGACATGTCCCTGGTTAGGGTTTAACACTCTCCATGCCAAGTCATGGAAATCCTACTGAGTTATTACACATCTAATGAGTCTATGGTACTGCAGAGGGTTACTGTACTCTTCCAATGCACATGTGAACTTTAACCCTTCCTAAGCGAGATAGAATGCCGCATCATGGGATTTGTGTGCATCATTGGGAGCAGAATTCACACCTGGCACACAAAGACTTAAAGAGAGTCACGAAAAAGATGAGACTGCAAGATGGTGTGACTGTCAGGAGTAAGGAGTACGTGTAGAGGGGGTTACCAGCTGAGTGTTGGTTCATTGACGCTATACCTGATGTGTCACGATGCTCTCATGAATGGATCGTAGTGGCAGTAATGCCCTGTCATTGACGAGTGTGTGAATCTAGCATCCAGGGTGTTCTCTCTCTATTTCTCTCTCTCTCTCTCTCTCTCTCTCTCTCTCTCTCTCTCTCTCTCTCTCTCTCTCTCTCTCTCTCTCTTTCTCTCTCGCTCTCTCTCTCTCGCTCTCTCTCTCTCTCTCTCTCTCTCTCATTCTCACACACTCTCACTCTCCCTCACTCTCTCTATCTTTCCCTCCCCCTCCCTGTCCCTCCTTCTAACTCTCTCTCCCCCTCTCCCCTCTCTCCCCCCTCTCCCCCCTCTCTCTCTTTCTCTCCCTCTCTCTCACTCTCGGCCCTTTCCCCCCTTCTCCATCGTCTTCACGTTGCTTACAAAAGCATTGAATTTATGTATGAATTACTCATCGTTTTGGATTGACTTACAAGTAGTGGCGTTTGAATGAATGCTATTAAGGTGGGGACTTGCGCATATTTCGGTCAGTTCCTTTGGAGTTTTTCTTGCGGCTGCACACAGTTTTTGCTCTCCTAAAGCTGCTCGGAATCCTCTTATCGTAGGGATAGTGAGAATCATCCCCTGACTTGCAACCAGAAGCAGAGCAGAGGAAGATTGATTAGTGAATCCACCGTGTTGTTCGTGGAGGCTTTGTTTTTTTCTACATATTTCGGACGGGATAGCATCGCTTTCATTCACAATGTCGTACAAGTATATGCGATTCTTTGAAGGTACTTTCCATCATGCACGTGGATATCGTTGAGTGTCATGTTTAATAGTAATTAGTTTGAGATTATCTACTGCACCTTTACTTAAATGTGTTTAACCGAAGCTGAAAATTGTCTTCCTTCTATTCAATTGAATGTTTTATGGAGAGACAGTCAATGATATAATCTTTGTTTTGCTGTTACTTTGGAGAGGAACAGAAAAACAAAATAACTGTTTTCCTTTTGTCTCTATGGTTATAATAGTCTAAAGCGCACACATGAACATTCAAACCTGTCTACAATGGTCACTGTTTAAACCTTATCTGTTAAAAAGCCACTCCGCCTTTAGAGCAATTTGCATGTAATCACACCTGTCTATAAAGACCACCTGTCTGTACATATACCCCCCAGTTTGAATGCCTTGTGCAGTTTGCATGTACTGTACATGTAAGTGCACCTATCCATAAAGACCACATGTCCAGAAAGGTCATACTTATGGGGTCCAGAGTTTTAGGGCTCTCAGGTATACCAGGCACCTGCTAGTTACGAGCCTTGCTGTACTACAGTCCTCATGTTCATATGCTTCATTCAAGCATTGACTTCTCTGCTGATTGAAAACATAAATGTTTAATCTCCATGTTTTCTTTCTGTTCTCTTCCCTTCCCTTACAGTACTAGCAACCGAGATGATGTACTGCTACTGTGACGAGCACTGTCCGCCCGCCACACAGAACAACACCTGCTTCCCCAGCCCAGGGGGGTGGTGCTTCGCCCAGATTCAGGCCGGGGAGGACGGGGTGGAACATGACTCGCCCATCAGGTATGTACACATGCAGAGTGTGTTGGTGTGGTGAAACGTATGCCTGAACGTAGTTTTGGGTGTGTTAGCTTCCATTTGAAACACATCTTCACTTGACTCTTTATATATGACATTAATCAGTTCTTTGTTTGAAATTCATACCCTTTTCAAACTGGGAGAAAATTCAATGGGTTCTTTGAATCTCACGAGGTCAAATTTGCAGGACTTGGGTTTGTTGAAACGTACATCTGAACATTGTTTCAGGTGTATTCTGAATGCATCTTCTCTTTACTAATTATTTAAAACTTAGTCCATTCATTGTTCAGAGGCAGTGGAAAGAGGATGAGATGGAATCCCTTGAGGGTCAATGTGCAGTGTCGGGGTGTGAGAAGAAACGTGTTTGTGAACGTCGTTTCTTGTGCTATGGCTTCCATTCTGAACACATTTTCAATTTTCACTTTACTCCTCGTGTAAGATTCTCGTAAGTTCTTTGTTGAGGTTCAGAAGAAGGGGAGAGAGATAGAACCAACCTGCAGTGTCAAGGTGTGTTGAAAACATGTGCTTGAACATTGTTTCAGGAGTGCTATGTTCTATTGTAAACACATGTTCAAATTCATCATTTTATCTTTAGGATGTCTGTCCATCCATGTTCAGGACACCACCGGCAAGTCAGATGCTAGACTTGGGGTGTGTTTATCAACTCTTTTTTTGGGGTAAATTAAATTTTTTAAACGCGTTTAAACGAGTTGATAAACGCAAAGGTGTTTTAGTTATGGGGTTTGGAAAGTTTTGTATGATCCTAAACGCGTTTAAACCAGAAACGCGTTTAAAGAAGCGAGATAAACGCAAAGCTGTTTTGAAAAGTGTTTAAACCATGTGTTTTCGAGTTGATAAACGCACCATTTTTTTAAACGTGTTTGGAAACGCGTTCCTAAAGGCCTTTGGAGTTGATAAACGCACCATCTTTTTTAAACGCGTTTGGAAACGCGTTCGTAAAGGCCTTTGGAAACGCGTTTAAATTTCTGAAAAGTTGATAAACACGGCCTTACATAAAAGTTTTGAGATGGTGTCATAGTTGAGTCTTTGTCTGACTCCACTCCCATAACCAATCAGATATCCATAGGTTTTTTGTGCCATTTTCATGTATTTCTACATGAGCACAAGACACATAATTCATAGAGCTGCATGTTGTTTGGCACATAGGGAGATAAACATAAAGACGTTTCTGATTAATGAAGATTAGTTTAGTCAATGTCAGAAATGTGCAGCAGAAAAGGAGGTGAGGTCAGTAGACATGAAACGCAAACATTATCAGTTCTGCATGATCAGATTTCAAGTGGCTGGGGAAAGTTTATTGTGAGGCATGAACATGTAGTTCAGGAAAAGTATGGGTGCTTGCAAAAAACACTTGCAAAGCAAAAGGAAATTCCCTAATTTATATTCCCTCCCAATCGAGCCTGACCAAACCAAAATATAACAATTGGCAAATCTCACTGATTTTGTTTAAATGCTTTTATTTATAAAAACAGATGCTATTACATGTATTTGCTTTGTACAATGTGTTCGTAATTGTGTACATTGGTTATATCACATTTTCAGCAATATTTCAAACAAAGCTGAAAACTAGCATTGCATCTACACATCGTTTGGACTTACCATGGACCTATGTAGGGTCTCAAATTCTATACATCTAACCTGGACCAAATCATGACATATAGTGTGTAACTAGGAAGTTGTTTTGGAAATATGATCCCAGGCTTTAACTGTAATGGATAGAACATGGACCCTACCACGAAGGTCCATGGATAGAAGTAGTAAGGATAAAAGGTCTAAGTATTATTATGGCTGAAATTTTTGCCAGAACCGCAGGTTTTGTCAGACATCTTTATTGGAGTGTTTGAATGTTGAATGCCCAACAGTGTGAAAGGTTCTTTACGAACTGCCAGAGGATATCATAGTACAGTGTATTGGTCATTGGGTCTCCATCAAGTTCAGTCCCACGTTGTGGTTTGTTTGTTTCATGACTGACTAGCAAAGTATGGCCATTATTATTTTACGACAGGGACAGTTTATTTGTAAGATGGGAATGGTTCTCCATAAATAAGAAGGTTTATTACTTTGACCTGATCCTAACAACAATTGCCCTTCCTTCCGAATATAAAGAAAATACTAGTTCTTGATAGGCCTTAGCGCAGATTCCAGGCTGTGAAGTGCATGGACACATACTGTGGACCGAGCCCTGTCATCACAACTAAATCTGTACAAATAGATTATGTGTGAGGGATGGTGGAGGAAAAGTATGAGTCTAAATGTCCTAACGAAGTTGTGGTTGCATCAGTGCATATGTGTAAATAAAAGCAAACTTCACTGCCTTGAACCTAGGCCATACGTCCATGTCCATGTATGTACCGTAAATTTCGGCGTACAAGACGCAACGGCGTAAAAGACGCACCCCCACTTTGAGCACGCAATTCAAAAAAAAAAAAAATCGGGTCCGTATAAAGTTTCAACACATATAACACATGTATGGGACTATATACAGTCAACAACAAAATAGATGGCTTTGATAGCCTGACACAATTGATGTATCAGTAATACGATCTCAATCACATCACCAGCATACTAAACCGGAACTAAAAAAGCCCAAGGATTAGTATTTGTCCGCGAGACAACTCAAAGAAACCGCTGATCAAAAGGTTTAAACTAGAAAACTCCGTTTGATGGAGGCTGCCATTGATTCTGTTACCAGCTAGCTCTGGCCACAAGCTGGCGCTAGTACACAAAGATCGTTCTTTGTGTACTAGCGCCAGCTTGTGGCCAGAGCTAGCTGGTAACAGAATCAATGGCAGCCTCCATCAAACGGAGTTTTCTAGTTTAAACCTTTTGATCAGCGGTTTCTTTGAGTTGTCTCGCGGACAAATACTAATCCTTGGGCTTTTTTAGTTCCGGTTAAGTATGCTGGTGATGTGATTGAGATCGTATTACTGGTACATCAATTGTGTCAGGCTATCAAAGCCATCTATTGTGTTGTTGACTGTATAGAGTCCCATACATGTGTATACGTGTTGGTTTGAAAGACCCAATTTTTGCTAACTCCGTGTATAAGACGCAGCCGGACTTTGGCGAGATTTTCAAGGGTAAAAACATGCGTCTTATACACCGAAAAATACGGTAGTTACAAATGTGGGTGGGCCCTACATTTCAGGTATTAGAGAGTTTTAGATCAATACAACATGGACTGAGGTGTATTCTTTTGGTCATTATAGCATGTGAGATATTGAGCGGTCTAAGGTGGGGTGTTCCTACCAAACTTAACGAGAACATGTCCATGTCCACGTTGTGTTGATGCAAAACTCTCCTTTAATGGCCCTCTTCTCGTAGTGAATAATGCTGCAGAAGTACAATTAGGCTGTGTTGATAAATGGAGGTACAATGTATGACTCTATGGTTACTTTATGTACAATCAATGTAAATATAGGCTAGTATCTTCTTCAGTTGCATTGAGTTTAATAAAAAAAAGCTTTTTGCAGAAAATGGGAAGACGCATGTATGTATGTCGCAAAATAATTTTGAAACCTATGATTCCGCCCTCAAAGTTTACCAACACTTACATTCCCCTGTGGTTTTCATGCCTCATCCCTTAGAAATTTCCTCCTGGATTTAAGATGTCAGAGAGAGTTAGGTTGATGGCAGTTAATGCAGCGTTGCATGCACTGTGGTTGAAGTCAAGCTGGCAGAGATAGAAATCATCCAAAGATTTTAGCAGCTTCCATATCAAAATTTCAATTTCTTTATTCATCATATTATACAAAATGCTCACAAGCAATGAAGGTATCACTAGAAGGTTGATGGCTGATAAAGTGTGATGACCTTAAGGTTCAATGCACATTAACACATACATGTAGTTTATAATACTAGTAATTAATGAACATGAAAAAGCAATAGCAAAATTAGAGCTTGGTGTGAAGTTTCGTAAATTGCCACCATATCCCTCAGATACCTTACAAATATCAGGGGAGGGGCAGAATGTGAAGGGGGGGGGGGGTGTTTCATGAGTAAGAAGGTTATTCATAACATGTCATTATTATAGAACTGCTGCAGTGATGTCCTGAATGCAGAGTTCAGACTAACGTTAATGTGTTTAAAAAACGTCTTTGATCAAAAGAAGATGACAAGCAAATTGAGAATTGTGTCTGTGTTATGCCGATGCAAAGCAAAGTCAGGAATTGTTTTCTGGGTCAGTGAATGAAGAGGAAGAGCCACAGCACTGTAATAACATCAATATTTTTCTAACAGATTCATCAATCAATCTACCAATCAATCTTGTTACTTTGGAGAGTACCAGCAAAACACAAAGATTGGAACATAAATATGATACATGTGCCTTATTTCCCCAAGTTCTGACTTGATACAATGTTCTTTTCTTCAATACCAGTAGTGAGAATGCCTTTTTTTATGACATAATGCTTGGGTAGATGGATATGATTGATCGCTCACCCCAGCTCTGGGTGTGTTGTTACTGTCATAAACTTGCCGTCATAAATCATAACTGTGATCAGTGGTGTCACTGGCTTCCATACCGAATTACTGTAAATTATGGGACCCCTTGTCTTAGGCTATGGGAAGCAAATGTGTACAGGCTGGAGGATAGCCTGGCTTTCAGGCTTTTGAACATTTTCATAAATAAATTTAACCCAAGTCCTCAAAAATGGATTCAAGTCTAGGTCTGATAAGACTAATCCTCCTCTGTTATCATGATTTCTGGAGAATATCTTGGCAGCAATTAATCCATTTATGGCAATTAATCCACTACCGCCAAACACGTTTATTGCTGAAATTGGATTTAGAAATGTCCAACAGCCTGGAAATAAAGTTAGTTGGAGTATATATGGTGGTAGGACTGTGCATTACGTCTGCAATGTGGTAGTATGTTTGTGTTCTGTGGGATATGGTAGACTAAACAACGGAGCCTGTAAACCATGAGATGGAAGCAAAGCTTAGAATGTAGAGAAGTATATCGTAATTTACCATTTTATAGTAGCAGTTTCTCGCAGAGGGGAAAAATTATGACCTACATATGGCGCGAACATGAACATGTGCATATAGACAGATTGGATGTATTAAGAGTTCTTTCAGGAGGGACAGACTCTATTTCAAGTTAATTGTGTGGAGACATATATCTGCAAATTACATACAAAGCAAACTTAAAACATTTTGAACATGTTTACTTTACCGATAAAGAAATTATTCTTTTTAATATCGTAATTGTGATCCAGCACATCACCTCATGGTTTATGAATGAATAATTAAAACGTTACATTTAGTGTTGTATTAGTATGTTAATCCTAGAGATTTCCTTTAAGATGCAAGTGCGTTTTATGGGATATAAAAGGGTCTGTATGATCTTATAAACTTTCTAAGAGATCTTGAAAGACTTCTTATTCGCTGTATGGTTGCAGGCACATGAATGCAGCCCGGGGTAGATTTGTGAGTTACTTGTACTTGTACTGAAGTTTGATGAAAGAAAGTGAATGATGAATTGCAGCACTTGTGCGGGATCCTGCCTGCTTCCTGTTTCATGTTTGCCTTCCATTGGGTGTGATGGAGGGAGAGTGATGGTGTGGAGAGGGAGAGGTACAGAGGAGGAGGAGGAGGGGAGGAGGGGAGGAGGGGTGAAGGGGAGGAGAAGGAGATTGAGGAGGGGTATAGGGAGAGGGGTATAGGGAGGAGGAGGGAAAGAGGGAGGAGGAGGAGGGGAGGAGAAGAGGCGAAGGAGAGTGAGGAGGGGTAGAGGGGAGGAGGGGTAGAGGGAGGAGGAGGGGTAGAGGGAGGAGGAGGAGGGAAATGGGGAGGGGCTGATCCTGCATTCCTGCTCGCATCCTTTTTCAAGTTTTCCTTTCATTGGATGTGATGGAGGGAGACTGATGGGATGGAGAGGGAAGGAAGAGAAAGAGAAAGGGAAGGGGAGTGGGAGAGGGGATGGATCTTGGTTACTTTCCATTTCCTACCATTGGATGTGAGAAGGAGAGGGAGTGTTGGAAGAGTGTGTGTGTGTGTGTGGGGGGGGGGGAGGGGTAAGGAGTATGGGGCAGGGATCCCCCCCTGCTCAACCCCATTCCCTTACACTCTTTTAATCCCCCTCTCTCTCCCCTCTCCCCTTCCCCCTCTCACAACCCAACATATCAAGGCAATCCCTTTACACTCCACAATCCGCCTCCCACTTTTCTCCCCTTCTCTCCTTCTACCGTGATGCGATCGGTAGTGCAGGGTTTCTTTTGTAGTCCGGCACACAGCTCGCAGCCAGCCAGGCTTGAAAACGAGCTGGACTTTGCAGGCAGGAGTAATCATCAGCTCAGGTGTACCTGCACGAAAGCTAACACAGCGGTGGAAGGGGGCTGGGAATATGAGACTGTGTACATATTTCATATTAAATACAGCCATTAAAGGAACATTGTGCAGACAAGCTGGCAGTAGCATCAATACCATTTATATCATGTGCAGTGTGTTTTGACGTATTATGACTATATTCAATGACATGAATGATCAAGGAAATGTCATAAAGCACAAACTCATATTACCTCCATGAGCAAGTGACTGCAGAATCATATTACAGCTGAAGTTTTCTTAACAGATTTGTTCTTAAGCGATTAGATTACTCATATCTTGTGGCAATGATATTAAATTTGTCACTTTGTTGTTCAAATACATACAGTTATATTATCTTTCAGATAATTGTGTCCACTCTTCAAAAACAAAGCAAGTATTTGTTTTAATCCCAAACCTTGTGACTTTTAGTATTGTCTACTTTTTCACTGCAAGTCTCATTTTAAAAGTATATTTTAAGATCAAATTTTGAATCTTTCAAAGGAGTATGGTTCATCTTGCCAACTGAATGACAACTTGTCATCATGAATATTACTTTAAAAGTGATTATATTTCTATATCTTTGCTCCCCTTGCTTCAGTTTTTCAAGGCCCCCTCTCACCTCCTTACAAAGACAAGTTCACAAACCTTTTTAAAAATCTTTAATGAAAAATGTTCTTTCCTGTCACTCCAGTGATGAAATGAAAGTTATGAAATGTGAGATTATTGGGTTAAGGAGCTTAAATACAAGAGGGTTTTCACAAAAATGTTGAATGACTAATCCTTCAAAACACTTATGAAGGTGACAAATTGTGGAAAGGACACAAGATATTTGTAGATTTTAAGGAGAAAATGTTTAGCTGTTAAAGTGGCACCTTCCGTCTTTGGTTTCAGCAGCTAGAAGCTACTAGTAGATGTAAAATACTGCAAACTATTTTATGAGTAGAAAAAGAAGTGGATCAAACTTATTTTTTTTCAAAGAGTACTTGCATTTCTGCCTGCATCAGTTTAACACTGTTCTCAATAGAAACTAAATCAATCTGAAAGAAGATAAAGCTGAATATGAGCTCTTCATAGAACATGTGGCTTGGAACTCTTCTTTCTTTAGTTACTTTTAATTCCTTATCAATTACATATTACGCCATTCTCATCTAAGTCACAGTGATATACTGTACATTGTCAGTGTAGATAATTCAGATTCTTTTTGTTTCTCAACGTTTTTCTGTTTCCTGTTTAGATTAAGTTCACACTCTTCCATGTTTTTTACGGGTTTAGGTAGGATAGGGGCTGGGGGTTGGGTTCTGTGGGTCTTCGGCTATGAAGCGGTTTTACACTCTTACTGTGTATGTGTGTGTGTGTGGGGGGGGGGGGGGGGGGGGGGGAGGAGAGACACGGAGTGTTATGTAGCACCCCTACTGGATTGCAGACGATCCCAGAATGTCTCTTTAAGAGCTCAGCTGCTTGGTTCAGGCGCCTCTGGAGCTTGAAATCTCAATTTTGCCGCGCAGCCCTCAGGGGAACGCTCTATTGCATGCTGCTAGTCATGATGAATTAGGCACAGAAAATATGAGAGGGCTCTCTCTTTCTCTGTCTCTCCCTTCTCTCTCCCTCTCTCTCCTTGTTTACACACTCAAACACACTCTCTTTCCCTGTTTCTCCCTTTCCCCTCTCTTTTTTTCTTTTACACACAAACATACTCTGTCTCTGTCTCTCTCTTCCACTGTCTCCTTCCATCCTTCTTTCTCCAAGCCCCCATTTCTGTCTGTCTCCCTGTCTCTGTTTCTCTCTCTATATCTCTCTTTTTGTCCCTTATTCCCCTCTCTTTCTGTTTCTTTCTGTCTCTCTCCATTTCTTTCTTTCTGTCTCTCACCATTTCTCTGCATTCCTGTCTTTCTCTCTCTCCAACCATCCTCTCTGGTGCATTTTCTTTAACTACATGTACATCTGTCTTCCGCTCTCACTTTTCCCACACTCACTCTGTCTCTCTCCCCCCCCCTCTCTCTCTCCCTCCCTCTCCCTCTCTCTCCCTCTCTCTCCCTCTCTCTCCCTCTCTCCCTCCCTCCCTCTCTCCCTCCCCCTCTCTCCCCCTCTCTCCCCCTCTCCCCCTCTCTCCCCCTCTCTCCCTCTCTCCCCCTCTCTCCCTCTCTCTCCCCCTCTCTCCCCCCTTTCTCCCCCTCTCTCCCTCTCTCTCTCCCTCTCACGATCACCCACTATCTGCATGGGTTCAGTGTATCGGTCTCCTTTTCCTTCGCTCATCTTATTGTCTTTCCATTTGCACAGGCTGCCAGGCAAATGTAATGCGATAGCCAATATTTTTCGGAGAATTTCTCTCGAAGGCAGTGATGCTTGCTGTGCAACGAAAAAAAAAATCCTCTCCGGCACAGCTTTATCACTATACTACACATGCAGTGTGCACTGTGCTGGAGTTTCTCATCTCTCGCAGGCCTTATTGCACTCTGCACAGGCAGGCATATAAATACATGGTCCAAGGTTTGATTCATTTGAGCTTGGTGGAAATCCCATATTTCATGCATTAATGTACAAGCCCACTCATGTTCCAGTGTGATGATGCAATACATACTACATGAAACAACAGCTCATATGTAGTACGTTTTCCAGTTCATTGATGCACGTTCACAGTACCTAATCCATGTATACATACATGTGTACTCTCATTTCAATCCAGCTTGATAAATATACATGGGTGGACAATTGTTTTGTATTCTGTACATGAAGAAAGCAGTTCACTGACATTTTGCAGCAAGTACAATATATTTCTGAAGGAAAAATACATTAATTCCTGCATTTCATCCAGATGTATTCTAGTGTTCTGCAACGTATTATACCAGCTTTCTTCTTATATTTCATTGAAAAATACATACATGTACAAGATGCAGAGTTGAGTTGTATGCTCTGTGGTAAACTCTTGTGCTGTTGTGCGATTGTAAACCCAAATACATGTATCCAGCAATTTGCTGATGGACTACTGCATGTACAGTACCTTACAGTGTATGAAAAGATGCATGACCACACATAATCGTGAGGTTAAGCATGAATTCCTTTATAAATTTTATGTGGGATCTGCAGATATAAAAAGGAATCTCAACAGTGGAGAAAAAACCCTAAGAACTGTTGTGCATTACACAGGTAAAAAATGGTGAGAGGACCCTGGATAGATGTGGGTCAAATGAAGACACATCACTTAAAAAAAAAACACAAAAGAGTACAGGAAGCATAGTAGCAAAGAAGGGTACCATTTTGCGATCAAGCGCAAACTTTGCTGACTCAATAGTGCACTTCTTTTGCCTCTTTGCTGCGATGGACATGCAGGCTAATGATGACAGCCCTATTGATACACCTGATCACACTCTCTGCAGAGATGTATCCTAAATTGACAGGAACCACAACACCTGCCAGGAATGTGGTAGAGACAGGTGCAGTACTGGTCACATGACCTGGCCACATGACCTATTAATGAAGACAGTTGTATTATTACAGTCACTGCATTCTGAATTGACAGGTACGACAACACCTGTCCGGAATGTGGTATCAGCAGGTGTGGTACTGGTCACATGAACTGGTCACATGACCTACTCACATGACCTACTCACATGACCTACTCACATGACCTGTACTAATGAACATGGTTGTATTGATAACATGTGATCACAGTCACTGCAGAGGTGCATTCTGAATTGACAGGTACGGCAACACCTGTCAGGAATGTGGTAGGAGCAGGTGTGGTACTGGTCACATAAAATTCGTCCATGACCTACTCACATGACCTACTGTACTAATGAAGGCATCTTAATGATACACCTGGAGGGCGTTTCATGAACGTTGTCTGCACTGACCAAATGGTCAGTGCTGACAACTTTAGTGAAATCCTCGGTTTTGATTGGCTGAGCGGCACTAGCCTCTGACTGTTACCAGGGTAACTGTCCGAAAAAGACAGCTTGTCAGACGAAAAATGTTCATGAAACGCCCTACTGATCACAGTCTCTGACAGGAACTGGAATACACCTGTCAGGAATGTGTGAGAAGCAGGTGCAGCACACCTGTCTATGTTTTTAGTTCTGAGCATGATTGGTCATGTGACCTGCTTGGGACAACCTATGGAATGGACATGATGGGCTCATTTACACTAAAGAAAAGAAGAACTTTTGTTAAAGCATGATTTTAACATCCCACCCTTACACTTGTCTAACAAAATGCATTATTTTCCAGTCCATTTGAACATGTGAGATACATGTACATGTATGATGAGTCATGTGCAATAATCTCCAAGCAGAAAATGTGATTGCCTGTGATATGGCAGATTTTAATAGGCTGTCTTAAAGTACGGTAAATTTAAAGGTAGTAGAATGTTCACATGGTGGTAGGAGCATAAGTATGTTGTGTGTTGATCAAAGAAAAGGAGAGAGTTTGTCATTGGTTTGTCATTGGTACAAAAATAGAGAGAGAGAAAAAAAAAAGAGAGAGGAAGATGGAGAGAAAGAAGGGATACATGTAGGTGGTTGGGGGGGGGGGAGGGGGGAGAAAGGAAAGAAAAGCTAGGGCAAGGGTGTCTGTAGGGGGAGAAAATGAGCAGAGCTAAAAGAGGTGGAGAAAAGAATAGATGAACAAAATTGTTGAAACATACAAATTGAGAGAAGGGGAAGGTGTAGTGATGGTGAGGGTTGGAGAGTCGGGGGGTGGGGGGGGGGGGGGGGGAGATGGAGGGAGATGGAGGGAGAGAGGGGAAGAGGAGATGAAGAGAAACCGAGAGAGAGGGATATTCAGAGGAAAAAGGCGTAGAGCGTAGAATTAGAGATGAAGAATGAACGTGTTCAGGAATTTGCCAGCGTGTTCCTGCTGCCAGTCATTGTACTTCTCTGCTTTCTCACCGTGAAAATTGAGCTTCCCTGGTTTGGAATTAGTCATCGACCAAATTCGCGCGTGAAGTACGAAAAAAAGAAGGAAGTAGGGGGGAAAAAATTGCAGAGTTCGATCCAGCAGATGGGGGAGGAACATTGCAAGGTTGATGATAGAGGGTGAGAGAAGATGAGGGGAGTTCTGAGAATCATCTTTTCTCTCCTTTTTCTTTCTTCTCTTCTCTTCTCTACAAAGTGATGAATTCCTCTATCCTTTTCCATCTCTTTGTTTATCTTTCTATCTCTTTCTATATCCGTCTTTCTCTTTCTATCTCTTTCTTTTCAATTCTCTATCTTTCACTTTATCTTTTTTTTCTCCCTAGTCCTCTTTCCCTACCCCCTCTATCCCTCTTTCTTAATGTTTAGTTTTTGTGGTTTTCTTTTCCATATTCTCCTTGCTTTGCTTTATGTCTTGTCTAAACATGATACAAGAAATATGTAAAGGTCAATTATCTCTTTAAGTTTGTTCCAATTTTTTTTTAAAAAAAATAACGTTTTCTTATTCATTTGAAGGTAATATGGCATGAAATTGCAATTTTTGATACATGTTAACACAAAACAATGATGTACACACCGAACATACATGTACATGGAAGTGAAACTATGTGATGTACATTTGATCACCAAGAGTAATGTGAATGACTAACAGGTTCCTGTATATCACTTATGCCACACAAATGAACATTGATGTGATCCACGGATTCAATTATAAACTTCTATTCATAGATCAGATCTATAAGAGTCATTACTTTATCAATACTGTCCTTGTATGATGGGACTTGAGATGAAAGTTGTATTCACACTCACAGGCAAATAAAACAAACATCTTCCATGATGCAAATACTTTAACACATGACTAATACAGTGTGAACACTGCACTCCATGGGGGAAATGCTGTATGAATACTCCAGTTACTAGAATGTATTGCCATTTGGTTTAATTCTTAATCGTTTTTGAAGGATGTGTCTACTACTGCAACCTTGAAGTTCCTTTCAAAATGAAACTAAAACTTAAACTTGAACCCTGAACCAAACATTTCATCCATATCATTAATCCTGACCAATAACCTAAAGTTTTATCTTAACATGTGCAATTTTGTATTGCAGTAGTCAATTTTGTATTACATGTTAACGGCATGGCACTCTGCCATCACTGGATCAAGGGATAAAGAGTGTAGACGAACTTGACTTGTCATGTCAAGATGAACCCACCTTCTCAACACTAGTCAACAACAAGTCTCCATTGGTGTCTCCCTGTCTATGAAAGGTCAATCCTAATTACTCCAAGGTCGTTGGCCCCCTGTGGTGGAGTGAAAGTGCCAACACTCTTGTCTACTCAGGGCCCAAGGTCAAGGTGCCAGTCACTGTCTATGGCAGACAGGGAAAGTCCTGGGATGATAACCATAGCTGAGAAGTCAAGGATAGATGGGTGTTCACTGGTGATAGCCTTTCTCCCAGCTTGGGTGGATATTTTGTGGCTTAGCCATGTGCTGGACAGGTTTCAGTGTGTAGAGTATACAGTACGCAAGGCATAGAGTAGCTATTGTTTAAAGGCTTTTACCATTTCAAGTTGCTGGTTGCTATGTATGTTGAGCTCAGCAATTAACTCATTATAATGTATAGTAAGCCAGTCGGATTGTCAGGCCTGGTATTGTGAGGTTAAAACCTGATTGTTGATTTTCAATTGAACTATCCTTTTCTGTGGTTGAGAGAGTTTCAAGCTTTCAAGTTTCAAGTTTTATGCAAATTCAACCAAAGATGATCTGCAAGTGATTGGTTCTCATTTAAACTATAAAAATGCGTAACCTGGGCAAATTAGAATAAAAACTTTTAATTTTGGTCCAACTGTCATTTTTATGAAACCTTGGTCTTGATATTTCATGTGATTCATCAATAGTCAGAAGCTATCAGAAACTCATGATTTCTTCGTCTTTCCAATTTATTTTGGTCATATGAAGACTGAAAAGAAAGATCATTTGCCATCTAATTTCTTTATAAAAAAAAAATATTAGGGAGGGGGATTTTCTGACCAAGAAGCGTGCTACATTTCTCTTGATCTAATTAAAATCAGTACAGTTCATAATTGGTTTACAACAAATCAGATCAGAACATAGGGTGCTATATTGAAACTGTGGTCTAGGAAGATGACCTTTCTGAAGTGGCTGTGGAATCTGTGGAATTCTATTTTGAAACTACGATTTTGTATTATTTCATTGATTTTGACTCCTACTGTATGAAAAACAAACAAAATACAATGTATACTGGCTAGAGCCCCTAGGAGCCAAGTCTGCTTATGAATGGAGCCTTGGCTGTAAATAGAAATTGCCATGGGAAATGCATGTGCAACTGTCCAAAAAAAAATGAACTCACATGAAAGGATACATCATTTAGCCCTTGCATAGAATGTGTGTTTGTTTAGGTTGTACTATACTGTAGTAAAGTAAAACGTTGTAGCTCTAGGTTATGCTGAAGGTCATACTCAAACTGGAGACACAATGTCATTTTGGTTGTTCTCGTCTTCAAATCTTTGATCCTTTGTTGATATTGTAAGCATGACAGTACATATGTACACATTCATTAATGCTCATTCTTAATCGAATCAGCCATGGGGAATGGATCGGGAGCTGTACAAAATTAACTCACATGCAAGGGTACATCATTTAGCCCTCACGTTGAATGTGCTCCGTCCACTGTACTGCACTGTAGTAAACTACGATGTTGTAGCTCAAGGTCATGCTGAAGGTCATACTCAAGGTCGAGATTCAAGGTCATTTGGTTGCTCTTGTAAGCATGACAGAGTACATTCAGTAATAAGCAGAGAGGGATGAATCAGGCAGCCTGAAGCTAATGTTCACAAGTGCACATTCTCCCCACAGCTATACTGCCCTCTCTGGGCAAAAAGGATGCAGGTTCTTTGATAATGTTTCTCAATTATATTGCATATTTTCCATTATGAACTCAACAGTCTGGAAAGCTGTCATAAGTTTTGCCCAGACTTATTTTGAAACGCAAGTTTCGGGATGTTTTTTTTTGTGTGTGAATGCTCTGTTCGCTTTAATGATTCTTCATACATACATGTAGTATGTGTCTTTATAGTCTTGCAAGAAATTGTTGTTGTGTATGCATGTCCTAGTGCAAGGGAAGCACATGTTTGGTTCTAGTATTAACTGCGCATCAACTAGTAAAGCATACTTATAAGTAATTATTCAAGTCGATGCCATTTAAAAAAACCTGAAAATGTGAATCATAATTGATGTGTAATGCATGGAGCTCTCTTCAATTTTGAATTCATATCTGGCTTCACACTTCCTGAACTGTATATGAACTGTATACAACTTTGTAATTACTCACTTCTGTGCCTACCCCTATGGGTGTTGTGAATAATAATTCTTGTATAATCTCTCTTTCCCATGTCAGATCGTATGGATGTTCAGCTTCTAAACCTGTAATAATTGACTAGTCTGTGTAATATCTTTTTTCTGCCCTGCTCAGATCCTATGGTTGGTTTAGCTCCTAAACGTGATAATAAAAAAAAATGATGATACATTTTGAATCTCGCTCTCTCTCTCTCTGCCCTGCTCAGATCCTATGGGTGTACATGTATAGGAGTGTTTATAATACAACTGTAATCTCTCTCTCTCTCTCTCTCTCTCTCTGCCCTGTTCAGATCGTATAGTGTTTGTGAATGATCATAATACATCTGTAATCTGTCTCTCTCTCTCTCTCTCTCTCTCTCTCTCTCTCTGCCCTGTTCAGATCGTATAGTGTTTGTGAATGATTATAATACATCTGTAATCTCTCTCTCTCTCTCTCTCTCTCTCTCTCTCTCTCTGCCCTGTTCAGATCGTATAGTGTTTGTGAATGATTATAATACATCTGTAATCTCTCTCTCTCTCTCTCTCTCTCTCTCTCTCTGCCCTGTTCAGATCCTATACATGTAGGTATTTGTGAATGATTATAATACATCTGTAATCTCTCTCTCTCTCTCTCTCTCTCTCTCCTGTTCAGATCCTATAGGTGTTTGTGAATGATTATAATGCATCTGTAATCTCTCTCTCTCTCTCTCTCTCTCTCTCTCTCTCTCTCTCCCCCCTGTTCAGATCCTATAGGTGTTTGTGAATGATTATAATACATCTGTACTCTCTCTCTCTCTTTCCCCTGCTCAGATCGTATGGGTGTCTAGCTCCTGAGGAGGAGGGGGGTTTGATGCAGTGTAAAGGGCAGCTGAGCCAACATCGCATCCATCGCACAGTCTACTGCTGTAACGACGAGCCCAACTGTAACCTGAAGCTCAGCCCAACCCTTCCCCCCACAACTACCTCAACCACAACAGGTCAGAATAACATATTCCAATATTTGAACAGCAAAACGAAGATTATAAAATATATACTGATAGTAAAAGAAACCTTTATGAATAAATTTGTAACTGAAGCTCATTTACTTTCAATCTTCTTCTTTCACTTGACTGCCTAACTGCCCGGTGTTGAAGTTACCTACAATGCTACTAGTTTGTTTTGAGACTGGAGTTATAAATGTATGAATGAAACTCATTTATTTGTTGTAATTTCCTTGTTTCATACAATTGCTGAACTACCAGGTGTTGAAGACACCTACAACACTCCTTTTTTTGTTTCAAAAGACTGAACTGTAGGTATGAATTTATGAATAAAAGAAACTTTATTTTCTCTATTCTGTTTTCCTTTGACTGCAGAACTGCCGGGTGTTGAAGACACCTACAACACTACCGTCCACCAAGTCGCTCTGCTCATCTCAGTCACATTCTGTGCTGCAGCGTTCATCATCGCACTCACATTCTTCTACCTGAGGTGAGTATTACCGCCTTCTATCACCAGTCTGGGGGGGTGTTACACCAAGCTGTTCGTAAGCTACGAACGACGTCACGAACGACTGGTGATCCCTTCTTGTGCTAAATGCGATACCACACTTTGTTCCTGTTTTAACATGGTGGGAGTTAATTTCCAACAATCTCAATAAAATTTGACAATTCATAAGCTTTGCATTCAGACACCTGTTAACAACAAGAATTTTCATTTATGAATATCAGGTTTGAACTTAAGCTGATGGGAATCAGAATCACTGAGAATGTGATTTAGCACAAGAAGGGATCACCAGTCGTTCGTAAAGTCGTTCGTAACTTACGAACAGCTTGGCGAAACCCCCCCCAGATCCATCTGATATCATCTGTGACTACCAATACCTGTGTTTATATGCTTCCTGACAAATTTGCATCTTTTGGATATTCCTGAATTCTTAATAAGTGCTGAGTCAAAGCAGATATCCATCAGGTATCCGTCTGTAACTTCAAAATTTCAAATAGGGACGTCTGTTTTTTATGCTTTCTGACAAATTTACACCTTGAGGACATTTTTGAAGAATATACTTGACAGGAACCTACTTTAGTTTAAAGACTAATTAGCCATACACGAGCAATTAAGGAACATAAACAGTAATAAGCCCAGGTCAAAGTTAATTTATTACTAAATGCATGATGATAAACACACAGTCATAAAGAAAACAAAATGAGATTTATTCTTCAATGTGAATAAAGTGTTATTATGATTGTTCTTGTCTTGCAGGTATAAGAAGAGAGAGGTGAGAAGACGTTATGACTTTGAGGTAGCACAGCAAGACGAATCCTTCATTGGGGCTGGAGAGACATTATCAGAGCTTCTAGAAAAGTCCATCACATCGGGCAGTGGGTCAGGTCTACCCTTATTGGTAAGTCTGGGACCTTAAAGTGACAATGAACTGTTTAGTCCTCTCTAAGTTACACTCCTAAAATAATACCTCGACCACTTCCAGAATGCAGTAGAGACTACCTAGAGGTTCTTTCCAACTTAACGTTTCCTTGTGGTTTGTTTTCAGGGCCCCATATCATAAAGATATTTGATTGAGTTTACGATCAATCTTGATCGATATTGATCTTAAAACCGTATCACAAAGAAGTTACAATATACTATCTCAATCGATCGTAACTTGCAATGGATGTGGATCAGAACTTGGGATCTGTCATAAATATCCAATAGATTGCAAATGATACATAGGCTAAGACGCGCACTAAATGACAGTGGTGGTTTGTGATACTGTGAGTTACAATAGATAGCAACTTTGCAATTTATTGCATAATGCCAGCAGTTTGATTGCTTTTTTTTTTACTATTCCAAAGTCGGGACACACAAAGTTTTGCTTTTAGGCATGGTTCAACTGATAAAGTGCTGCATAAATTTATATGATGGTAGTACTGGTACAAATATTACCCAGTAGCAGATGACAAGTCAAAGGCACTCCGGTTTAAAGACCGTGGAGATGGTAATTAAAAAACAGTAATCAACTACCCCTTGGAACGGATCTTTATGAAATTACCTGGTATTTTAGAGCTTAGTGTCATTTGTAATCCCAGATCTTGAGCAAGAAACTCTCTATCAAAATGTGACATGAAACTGTTTATACGCTTGACCACCCTGCAAGTCGCCAGATCATCAAGGTGCCTGCAATTGATTTCTGAAAGGTGTAAGTGTGCCGCCTTGTTTTATGGTCAAGCTTAAGATATATGCAGGTACAGGGCGGTTGCTCCTTTGATATGGTCATACCAGGGTAAAAGGTAACATGTAGCACAATAAGCATTTGTAGGAAACAGTAAAATGTGTCTGTCAGTTGGCGTTTACATAAAGAAGTCCTGACACATTTTTTACTGCAAGCTCTAGGAAATATATTGTTATCTTCCCTTCACAGTTTTGCTATTGGGTAACTAGGTTGACCTTACAATATCCATAACTCAATCTTCATTAATTTTATTCTTTTTGTTCCTTTTGAAAAGCAATTTGAGTGTTTTCACCTGAAACCATCAATGCCTTCATATTCATTAATTTAATAATTGCTTTCCTCTTTAAAAAGTGGTTAAACTACATTCACTTTAAAACAGCAATCATTTCATTAACCTGTCACTCTGCTTCCTGTTACAAATGGAAAGCAGAGATGCTTTGGTATCTTAAAGTTTTATGGCTGTATTCAGGAGCATTGACCAATGTGCTATATGAAGTGTGCTCATATCACTTTCTTTGCTGCGACATAAGACGCCTGAAGCAACCTTGTTATGTAAAGGAAAGCAGACTATGAGGCAGCTGTCACATTAAGTTACTCTTGAGATTTATAGCCTACCATAGTCTTGATACTTCAACTTTGTAGTGCACCATGAAGCTTTCTCACATGGTGCACCGCAAAGTTGAAGTATTATCTACACCACCATGGGAGCTGATACTTACAAGCAACATCTACTATAGTCATTGTATCTATTTCATTTTGTAACAGATTAATGAATCAATCTTGTAACTGCAAGGAGTAACAGCAAGACAAAGATTATAATGAATGGTAGTGTTAAAAATAATGGGATATGTGCAGACAGTGTATATGAATTACTGTCAAAAGCCGAACATACAGCCCCTATAAGCCAGGGTTATCAGATCATCATATTCAGTTGAATTTCTACTTAGCCTCTTTCTTTTTCACATCACTGCTTAAGATAATGCCTCTTCACCAATTTGACTCTGTACCTGTCCATGTCCATGTTTTTAATGCCGTCTGCCCCTCACCCAGACCTGCTACTCACCAACACATTGCATTAGCAATTGATAAAATTGTCATCTTAACGTAATTTTTTGTTCCCCCTAGTGATAAGATTGATTAATCAGTCCAGGCTACACAACTCTCATCTAGGCGTATGACCGCTTGGTTTATAATAATGACACAATATTTAGAAACCAGTACACAAGGCCTTAATTTCACTTGCTATTTGTATTGAGTCCTCATTAGGACAGGTGTTAATTTAAAGGATTGAATGTTTCATTATGTTCTATGTTCTTCACCCAACAGGTGCAGCGCACCATAGCCAAGCAGGTGCAGCTGATCCGGCCGGTGGGCAAAGGGCGGTTTGGTGACGTGTGGAAGGCAAGGTGGCGGGGAGAGAGTGTGGCGGTCAAGATCTACTTCACAGCAGAGGAGGCCAGCTGGTTCAGGGAAACAGAGATCTATCAGACAGTCTTGATGAGGCACACCAACATTCTCAGTGAGTCGTAGTTTGACTAGGGGCACACTTTTCAACACTTTTCTAGCCAATCAGCATTTTGAAACTTGATTCAGGCTAATATTTGCAGTTGATAATGACAACCACATTTTGTTACATGATGAGCCTCACCGTTGTGAAACGCAAACAATTGTGCGTTTTGAAGCGCAGGCCAATACTGTCAGTAAGTCTTTGTTGGACTAGGTTTTACAGAGCTGCATACCAATGTGATTTTGTTGTACAGTCAAACCTGTCTAGTGTTTACAGTGGTCACTCAAGGGAAACGAGTTAGGGGACTACTATAAACAGACGGCTAGACGTTTTGGCTGTAGTTAGTAAAATATTGATGGTCAAATTTGACTGCAAACCATTTATGAATAAATTGTGATTCTTTAAATACATAATTTGCCCATATTTTTTCCACATTCCTGCCATATATGTAGGTTAATAGGTTTTTTGATACAGAAGGAGTTACACTGGTTTGATTATTTGCTCCCACCTCCCAGGTTTCATCGCTGCAGACATCCGAGGCAGTGGTGCCTACACACAGCTGTTCCTGATCACAGAGTACCACGAGAGCGGCTCACTCAGAGACTTCCTGAGGCTTCACGTACTAGAGTCTCAAGGCATGCTGCGGCTGGCAAACAGCGCCGCCAACGGCCTAGCGCACCTCCACACTGAGATCTGTGGCATGCAGGGGAAGCCCGCCCTCGCTCACCGAGATGTGAAGAGCTCCAACATCCTGGTGAAGAGGAACGGCACCTGCGCCATCGCGGACATGTCCCTGGCTGCTCGCTTCCTCAGGTAACCCCCTCCTAGCATTGGGTATTAACCAGATATTCCTTTTAGTTCCATTGGTAATGAGCTGTGTTGTATGGGTCTGTGATTGATTGGTTGAAGATTAGATTAAAAGCTGCACATTTTGCATTTGAAGATGTATGTTCATTTTAATTCAAAATCCATAATAGTAGTAGTAAAGGCCACTGGACTTGAAATCATTCCCACAGGACATGTAGATTCCATGTCTGTCACACTTTTGGCAATGTACACCTCTCTAATATTGTTACACCTGATACAAAAATGAAAATCTAAGGGGAAAATGTATGCAGTATTTACTAATTCCTTTTGCTTATTTCAATCACAGTGAAGCCAATGAGATTGACCTTGGTCAGAACACGAGGCTAGGTACCAAGCGTTACCTTCCCCCTGAGATCCTGGACGACTCAATGATGAGGAACTCATTTGACGCCTACAAGATGGTGGACATGTATTCCTTTGGCTTGGTGCTGTGGGAGATTGCCAGGCGGTGTGTGACGAGAGGTAAGCTGCACCATGAGGGTCATGGTCCTTAAAGGTGATATTCATAGAAAATCCAAAAATATGAAGATATTCATCTACAGAAAGCTCATAAGCCATACAATGAGCTTGGATGACATTCAAGCAGTATATCACTTTCCAAAAAGCGAAATTAGGGTGAAAACAATCACCCTATTCTCGGGGACAAATTTGCCCTACTGTCATCCGAAACGGCCTTTAGGTCTGACGTAAGAAAAGGGAGGCGTTATTGTGCATCAAACATGCCAATCCGCAGCTCCTTTTCCGCCAGAAGCATCATGCATTGTTAATGAAACTGTGATGGCAGTTGCTAGTGGATTAACAGGTGTGATACACAATGGTCATTGTGAAGCGTATCCCGGCTGTGACGTACACACAACGCCACTTTCCCTGAGGCGATTTCGTAGGTCAGGAAGAGAGTCAATTTAGTAATATTTGACTTTCATTAAACACAAAACTGAACACTTTCATGGCATATTAGCTGCATAAATTGCTTTAATAACTCATTCAATTATAAAATAAACTATATTTATTTGATTTTATTTCCTATGAATATCACCTTTAAAAAGGACTGTTGGGTAATTTGTATGGAATAGCTCTGAAAGGATCTACTCGGAGAGCGAGTAAGGAAAGGAAGAAAACAGAATGGAGTTGGTAGAGGAGTGGTAGAAGAAGCAAAGATAAAGTGTTTGTTGTTGGAACTGGAGCCAGTGTAAGAGTGTATATCGAACATTGGTCTACAACACATAGTTTTCAAAATGTACTAGTATTCATAGCTTTCCCCATAATTACATAGAAATGTGCTATTTTGCCCACCTGTCTTTCATGATTCAGTTCTGATTGGTGGAGAGCACTCTGAATATATTAGTTGTTGCTAGTCAAACAAACCTCGGACAAGCTGTGGGATTAACATTAGTAATGTATTGTTTGAAGGACATGCATAAAAATTTGCAAACATGACACAAATGACCTATTACTGCAAAAGTGATGATCAACTCTCTTTATAGGCAAAGGTTGGCCTTTCGGTTTTAGCGGCTTTTATAAAGCGGTAACAATGGCAGTAATTGTGACTGTATGTACTCTGGTTGCCTCGTGTGTAAGCACCACTGATATACCCCATTTTATAAAGTGCTAACCATGACAATAGATGTGACTATATGTACTCTGGTTGCCATGTGTGTAAGCATCTCTGATATACCCTGTTTTATAAAGTGGTAACCATGACAATAGATGTGACTGTATGTACTTTGGTTGCCACTTGTGTAAGCACCACTGATATACCCCGTTTTATAAAGCTGTAACCATGACAATAGATGTGACTGTATGTACTCTGGTTGCCATGTGTGTAAGTATCTCTTATGTACCCCGTTTTATAAAGCGGTAACCATGACAATGGATGTGACTGTATGTACTCTGGTTGATATGCGTGCCAGCACCACTGATATACCCCGTTTTATAAAGCGGTAACCATGACAGTAGGTGTGACTGTATGTACTCTGGTTGCCACGTGTGTAAGCACCACTGATATACCCTGTTTTATAAAGCGGTAACCATGACAATAGATGTGACTGTATGTACTTTGGTTGCCACTTGTGTAAGCACCACTGATATACCCCGTTTTATAAAGCTGTAACCATGACAATAGATGTGACTGTATGTACTCTGGTTGCCATGTGTGTAAGTATCTCTTATGTACCCCGTTTTATAAAGCGGTAACCATGACAATAGATGTGACTGTATGTACTCTGGTTGATATGCGTGCCAGCACCACTGATATACCCCGTTTTATAAAGCGGTAACCATGACAGTAGGTGTGACTGTATGTACTCTGGTTGCCACGTGTGTAAGCACCACTGATATACCCTGTTTTATAAAGCGGTAATCATGACAATAGATGTGACTGTATGTACTCTGGTTGCCACATGTGTAAGCACCTCTGATATACCCCGTTTTATAAAGTGGTAACTATGACAGTAGATGTGACTGTATCTGGTTGCCATGTGTGTAATCACCACTGATATTCCCTGTTTTATAAAGTGTTAACCATGACAATAGATGTGACTGTATGTACTCTGGTTGCCATATGTGTAAGCATCTCTGATATACCCCGTTTTATAAAGCGGTGACCATGACAATAGATGTGACTGTATGTACTCTGGTTGTCATGTGTGCTGTAGGTATTGTGGAGGAGAGCCAGCTGCCGTACTATGATGCGGTCCCAGCAGACCCCAGCATGGAAGACATGAGGAGAGTGGTGGTGGTAGAGAGACGGAGACCAGACATCCCAAATAGATGGAGCGGCGATGATGTGAGTCCATCTACATCCTTCCTTCCTTTCATCCATCCTCTCTTTTCTTTCTTTCTTTCTTTTTTCATTCTTCTCCAAACCTTTTCTGTCGTGTTTACTTTTTATTTCTTTTTGTTGAGCTTTCACCTTTGATTCTTTTTTTGCATGCCTCTCTCCTTTCTTTGTTCCTTGCCTCCAATTTTTGTTTTTTACTCTTCTTTTTCTTTCTTTCTTGATCTTTCTTATCTCTATGTTCAATTCTTTTAAAACAGAGTACACTGGATACAATAATATCATTATAAAAACATTGAAAGACCTAACATGTTAACAGTGAATGATATTTAACCAAGGCAGAAAGTGGGGAAAGAATCTTGGAACTTCTGGCTCCAACTTTTCAGTAAATTGATTTGAAGTTAATGCACATACCAACAATTACATGCATTTAAAATGACCATATTTGGACATGTTGATTCAGTTTTCCTCTCTCTTTCTTTTATCGCCCACAGGTGCTGAGGACAGTGTCAAAGATCATGTCGGAGTGCTGGAATCAGAACTCGGCCGCTAGGGTCACGTCACTGAGGGTCAAGAAAACTCTCGCCAAATTACAAGAGAATGAGTTCAAGGTCTAGGGGTTGACCAATCAAGACTTTCCTTTCCTCGCTGAGTGAGGTTTGAGATGAGCCACTGGGAACACTATACCAGACCTGGGCAACTAACTCTTGGGTCTGCAGAGTAGACTAGAGAGAGTCCTATTGGAGGAAGACATTTGAGAGTAGCTTTACAACGAGGTAGAGATGTGAAGTACCTAGAGAAGTAGATTGGAACAAGTTTCTCGAGACTGACTGAAAAGGAGAGAAAACGGAACGTCGCAAAAGCGTGAATATGACAAGTTGGCGGTAGAGTGGAAGGATGCTGTCTTTTTGAGAGAAAAGCACACACAAAAAATATCACTGTGGTGTCTGGAATGGACACTAAGGCATTTGTTGTGGAGTTGATATGTCTGCCGCTAGATCTTCTACTTCGCTGCAACCTTGTCTCGACGCGATGTTGAATCGTTGTGTTTGGATTACCCACAGACATATAGGTACTGCTCCGTTGATTGTTCAGCGACAGCAGGTGGACTTTGAATGCAGATCAACGTGGATCTAAGTTGAACCAGAAGACAGGGAGCCTGTCTGCACTGTGGGTGAAGTCTCTCATGCGTTGCAGAGGTACCTCCTGTGTGGTGGATGATGGTGACTAGGCACAGAGTGCGCGATGGAGGTCGGAAGTATGATGTCGTCAAACAACATACCCCACATCTGGGGAAGTCCCCATTTGGTCATGTCATCATCATCATCATCTCCTTCTCATTAATTGCATTATCTTATCATGATTATGATTAGTAATCATTTCATCATTAATTGGCTGCAAGAATGTACTTACGGGCAGTGGATTGCAGAAGACACTGTCACCATACTAGCAGGGTTTCCACGAACGAGGAGTTTTTTAACATGTACTAACAAGCTGTTCATACCAAATCAATTGCATACTTTAATCCAGTACTTGACTGCATGCTCTATCTGCTCTGGAGTAGGAGAGTGGCGGTGAGATTTAATTTGATTCACTGCAGATGAATCTTATCCCGTTAGTACTGCTCAAATTATCCATGTTCTCAGTACTGGGTGTTATTATAGTTCTTTGTTTGGATAAAAAAAAACGAAGGGGATGGAGATCAAACTGTAGCATCGTTTGGGGCTCGGTCCAAGGAATTTACATTAGTACTACGGAGTTGTTTTTAAAGCAGGATATGTTAAGTTTAATGGTTGAAACCTCTGATGTGATCTAAGGCTGTTTGTCCATATGCGTCCCCTTCATGGCTCAAGGCAGGTTGGACAGAGGAATAGTACTGTGTTTCGTAGGGGCTTGTAAAAAATAAAGCAAGGTAATAATTAACAAAAAACAGAAAACAACTTGGATTGACAACCAAACCATGTTTAATGAAGCAAGAGTCTATTTATATTGCAATAAGAAATAATCAGAAATAATTAACTTTCCCCCCATCTTACTCCCAAGTACTAAGCATAAGGAACACAGACCATATCATTTTGTTATGGCAAGTAGTAAAAAAAATAGCTTGTGAATGTACCTTGATTAATCCACAGTTTGAAAAAAAGATTGACACATGAGGGATATAAATGTTCATATCAAGCTTTTCCGTTCATTTAGGCTCCCCATTCTTCATACTGGGTCTAAGCATTAAAAATTGTTTGAAATGAAATGACACCAGGAAGCCCTTTCATAAAAATCTAGTTTAAAAACTTTTATTGAAGTGAAGGTAACCTAGAGCCATGAAGGGGATAACATTTGAAATCACAGCCATGATGCAAGGGAAGGAGGGAAAGTAGGTCATGGGGAAAAGAGTTGAGGATAGTATGAGAACACAGCTTGATCATAGCATTAACGAGTCTAGAAATACTCAAAGCGTGGTACTTAAATCTTAGCTAAGCACTGAAACAATTCTGAACAAGAACAACCTGTCACCAGCTGTGGCCAGGATTGGTTGTTGGAATGATAAGAACCTGCTTGATTTTATATAAAAAGTGCCAATTTTTTATTATGTGTATAAATATATCTATATCTATACTTATATATATATAAGCTGCATGTACATATATATTATGTAGCCAGGTGTACAGACGCTTACAACTCTTAAAAAAGCAGTGAAATCAGAAGAAATGTTGACAAGTTGATTTCTAGCTTCCGAACAGCTCCATGTTAATCCTCTTATTACCATAGGTGCGTGAAATTTGTAATAAGTCGATGCACTTTTCTGAGCTTGGTACCGAGAGGTTTAAACTCCATTAGATACTAGACTTACTCATATTCAGGGCAGGGGTAAAGAAGGTTTTTTTTTTGGTTTTTTTGATATTTGATTTGTTGTTGAAAGTTACATTTCTGCTCTTCAGGGCCTAAAATCTATGATTCTTGTAAATCTTTCATGATTTTTTTTTTCTTACAAATTTAGTGAATCATTCCCTTCTTCATGTCTACCAAACTAATCAGAAATTGAAATACAATTTACCCAAGCTATTTCATTATTTTGTAATTTGTCCAGGGTGATGCAGTTACATGAAGAAAACTTCACATCTTTTTGATTTTTAGCAAGTTTTTTTTCTTCATTTGATGGGATATAACAAAAATAATGAATCTAAAATAACGAATTCTCGCTATCAGCAATACGGCAAAGTGCTTGAATACAGGGTGCATGGGACAGTTGCATTGCAGTATAGGATAGTTTTATTTTATTTGAATTTGCTCACTTCACCAAACAGTGAAACACTATTGTTAAATTCTAGGTAAAGTCCACTCATGGATGTTGATCAATTCGGTTGACAAAGGATTACATCCAGGTACTTTGCCTATTGACAATGGCGAGAATTTATCAGATAACTTTGGATTGAAGATTTCATTTATTTTAAATACAGTCCTTTCAGAGTTTTGGCTTTGTAGAACTCAAAAGCAAACACAAGTACTCCAAGCAGAAACTATTATACTCATACTACAGTTTGTTTTTCTTTTTGTAAAACAGTACCAGGATTTTCTATCATGTTAAACGATTTGCCAAATTGTACATTTGATGAATTGGAAAGAAATCAAGTTATGTACAAGAAGGTTAGAAATGAATGAATAAATAAATGATATGACGCTGTACAGTTTTTACTAAACATTTTTAATGTCATATCAATATGTGATACAATGCTATTTACAGAGACTGTTTTATTTAATTTCAGGTTAATTGAAACACATGTCCATAAGACTTATAATATGTATTATTTCATTTAAAGGATGTTTAGTTTGTATTCGTACATTCTTTGTAGATAACCATAAATGTGTGATCACGATGTATATTCTACCTTGCATTCTGAAAACGTTTAGACTAGTTGTGTTTGAATTGTACTAGTATTGCAGTCCATAGGAGAGAGAGATCAGTATTTTTGATACTGGACAAACATATGTTGTGAGTGATTGTGAAATTCAGAAACGGTATTGTCCACTTTTTCCTCAAATTCAATGAAATATGAGGAACAATAACAAGTATTATGTTTGAGGTTTTATTTTTTTGTTTACTGCTAGATGTATGTTTGGGCATTTAATGAAATCAATTTCCTCAAATAAATGGGATACCCCCACCCCTCCTAGAACTTACATTGTGAACCATATATGGTTAGTACATGTATTTATCAGTACATTGTAATTTATGCGAAGAAGAGTATTAATTTGAAGAGTTATATCAAATCAGATAAAGACCAACCTCACAATTGTATGCTTTGTAATAGTGTTCAGGTTCAGCATTGATCAACAAATAATGATGTTCATACATTGAATGAAAGATAAAGGTAATTTCATGACAACATTTTTATCACTTTATCACAGAATATATTGCTTTGTGTAGAGTGGAACATTTTACACTTGATTTAATGTAGCGATGTTGATTGAAATCATACAGGTATTTCATTCAGTTTGAAGCTACATGTAGCTTTGTAAAATACATTGTTTCTTTGCCCCCCCCCCCCCCATGCCCCCAATTTGAAGTAAATGTAAATGGAAGAACTGCCAAATTGGATTTCTATTATGAGACCAATGTTGACGATAAGTGAGTATTGTTCTGATGGACCATTTTTCCCAACTACCTTTATGCACTCAATACTGCCTCAATATTATGGGACCGTCATTTATTTCTCTGGAATATATTGTATTGTACTTAAAGATACCTGATTTGTAGATATGAAAATGTAGATGGGGTACTCGCCCTCAAATTTCTTTTTTTGTTTTCTTTGTAAAAAGAGTCTTTGAAAATATTTATATTTTTCCGTACTTATCCATATTATTTTCACCAGAAGGTCTTGTGGGTAGAGAGATCAGAACTTGGTTGTATATTAATTTTGTTGTAAATATATATGTACTATGATTGACTGTATAACAACTTTTATGCTACAATATGACACAGTGGACATATGCCTGTATTACGTTATTATGAGCTAGTAACAGAGGACCTACCCGTACTATACAAACTATTAACCCATTTCCTTTATCACCTGTACTACACTCTACACAACACAATGAGATTTGACTAGTGAGTAGAACTTTTTGTTTTTACATATGGCCCAATTTGTAATCATGATTTTTTTTTTTGTTAACAGTTCCATGTGTTTCATGTTCCATTTCCTATTAATTTAGTTTTATAAGTTGGTGGCACTATTTTTTTTTTAATTCATAGGATGTACATGTACTATTCCAGCACATAGGAATAGAAAAATACTAATAGCTCTGTAAGAGACTATATATGAACAGAGTGTAAAGTAACAGTGTTTGTTGATTACTTTTGCTGCATACTCTGTTGAACAGTCTTGTTGTGATGTCTATCTATCCGTCTTTCTTTGATCTCATTTCATTTGTGCAGTGAAACATTCATGCTCTCATTCTCCCTCCCTTCTGGACCCAATCCGCCCCACCCCTACTTTCTTTGACTCTTTCATCTTCTCTCTGCCTCTTCCTCTGACTTGTCTATCTCCATCTCTCTCTCTTTCTTTCTCTATCTCTCTCTTTTTCTCTCTCTTCCTCCTTCTCTTCATCCTCTCTCTCTCTCCTCCCTCTCTCTGTGTCTTGTCTCTTTCTCTCTATTTGCCTCCTCCTCTGCATTGCCAGGCTTTCTCTCTCTCTCTCTCTCTCTCTCCTCCACACATTCTTTCCCCTCCTCCTCCTTACCCCATCCTATCTTTCTCACCCACCCCCTCTTGTTTTCTCCCTCTCCATTGCATTACCTCATTCAGTCTGCATATAATTTACTTGGCTTCCATAGAAACACATGCCGGTATGTTGTACAACTTTCATTATGAGTGTTTTCAATGCCAGCTTTTTTTTCCTGTTTTATCTCAGCAGTTTCTATGCAAAGTTATATTAACTGTTTTTAATCACAATACATATTATACAACCATGACCGTTGCATGTGTCTTTATTCTTTACTAGATATTAATTTGTGTATGATTTAGATCCTTGTCATGTGTTTCTCACTTATGCTCATTTTATCATGATCAAAATATGCACAACTATGAGTTGAGTGTAGAGATGAATAGTTTTAAATGAGTTGTGCACAATAATTAGTGTCATTAGGAGATATTACGTCACAATTTTGCACATTATGGAAGACATTTTTCACATCTCACTGTGCTGCGACTGTGCAGTGCCTAATATAGTATTGCATTACTTGGTGGGTACCAATAAATCGTTCACATTTCTGAAATAGTGCTAAGTACTAATTACCAGACACTGTCATTATGTAAGACGTATGGATGCATTTATAATGGATTTGATTGTATCTACAGAATACCGTTATTTGAGTACTTGTACTAATAGGGACATCCATCCATCTGTTACCATTCACTTTGTCCTTGAACAGTTATTGACCACAGCCATCTCGCATTTCCTTTCCTTTAAATGTGTTTTCATCAGTAATAAATTAATATACTTTGGTGAGTCTACGAGTACAATGCAAACGTTTTTAGTGACCACCTGTCTATTATAATAAAGATCAAATTTCTTGTTTACTTTGAGAAGTGTTTCTAATTGAAACCTGTAGATAAAGACCACCTGCTGGTAGAGAATGCACCTGTCTCCCTTGAGTTGTCTTTATATACAGGTCTCACTACAGTTGGTGATATGTTTGTGTTCTCAAGATGTCTCTATAGCCTCATCCGTTTGTTTCATTAAATGTCTAAGCTGATCTCTGCCTCTCTCTATATTCCATGCATATTGTATTCACGGCAGCAAGCCTGCTATTGCAGATTTGAAATGAGCACTTGGAGTCAGAGCAAAGGGCATTTCTCCCTTTTACTACATTGAAAAAGCCGACACTCTACATATTTCAGACTAGGGCCCTGTTTTATAAAAAAAAAATTGATCGTAACTCGGCTTGTGATTAAGATAAGTTGTGGCACAATACATAAGAGATAGGAGATTGGACTTGCAATTGACACAGATCAGTTGCAAGACTTTGTAAAATGGGGCCCAGGCATATGTAAACAGACGATTGTGTGTTTGTTGCACTGGTTTTTAAAAGATAAGTTTGGCTTTGCTGTAAGTACAAATACATTGTATTGAGAGCAAAAAGTATGAGTTGTTATGTAATAAGAGCGTATGCAAAAGTGTGGTATATACACATCAAACATGCCACGTGTTCGCCCTCGTATAATTTCCTTTCAACATGGGATTTTTGCTCATATTGTATTATGTCATTATTGAATGAAAGAGTTGTTACCATGAGTTAATCTACTGCATACCAGAGCTTGGTGTCTTCTATGTCGTCCGATGAGACTTTCTAAGACTCTGGTATACGTTGGGTTAAGAATATAACAGACAGGATGAACACTGTACATAAACAGCAGATAGAGTGTTAGCGTAGTAATTGTACTGAGTGGTAGGGGTTTATGAAAGTCTTTTTCTCTCTTCTTTTGTTCTCCCCCTAAACAGTTACTACTTTGTTGATAATGACTAAATTTTTCAATAAAAGACATGAAAATAAGTGCTTTGAGTTTTCTATTTTTTTTTTTAACTTGCTGGCCTGTTTGTGTTGAGTTTGTGTGTACTTACAATACCTACACACATTGTAGGGGTTCTGCAACTATACTACGTCACTATAGCCTTGAGTTTGTTAATGTTGTGGGGATACATTGATGTTGTGAGAGTAATGAGAGAAGAGAATGCCCCCACAATTTGGTGATTGTGCTCATGTGCATTTCTTTGCATTTGTGTCTGTGAGTGCTTGTGAGTGAATGTGTGTGCATTTAGTGAATTCAGGGCCATCATATAAAGAATTGCAATTGATCATAACTTGACTTGCGATTTATATAAATCATAACTCTGTATATCAGAGATAGGGATTGGACTTATGATTGATTTTATATCGATCACAACTCTTTATAAGAAAGGGCACAGCTTTTTCAGTCTTCCATTTCAAACTCCAATCAAGTCCATCTGACAATCACTTAAAACCCTTTCAAAACAGAGACTTCAAAAGAATGGCTACACTCCATCATTATACATGAGCTCAGACAGATCATTTTTAATCAAATATAGCTTTCATCTCGAAACATATGTACAGATTTCTTACACCAACCAGCACACGTCTTTATACATAACTTCCACGTTTGCCTGACAATCACTCCCCAAAATGATGGTACTCCATGCAGATCATTCCCAAACATGCACTAAATCAAGGTGAAACATCAATCTTTGAAAATACCAACAAAGGCACAACCTAATGTAAACATTTCTTTATAAGTCTGCAGTCTAATTACACGTATGACAGAGGCATGAAGGTTTTAAAGCTTTTTTCCCACATAAACTGGAATAAAACAAAAACATGTTGGATGATACATTTGTACACAAAATCTGACTCTTTATCATTTTAGCATCCCTGCTCATTCCTTCTCTAACTTTGTCCCATTTGAGTGACCAGAAACAAAATTACACATTTCAATATGTAGCACTTTAATTACATAAAAGGATGCAAATGATTGCAGTGCAATGTAATGTTTGTAATGTCACTGAGATCATGAAGACTTTATTTTGGTTAAATAAGTTATGAACAAGCTTAGCAAAACAAATAAAGTTAAGAACTGAAAAGTGACGTATTTCACATTACAGGCAAGATTGCATGATTATTTCCATTTGAATACATTAAAAGGCAGCAGTAAAATTCTTTTACACTGAAAAACACAAGCAACTGCAGCAAAACTAAGAGACAGACAAACTGACAGACACACAGATTATAAATACAACATACACTGTATGCATATAACTGAATTAAGTACCGGTATACATTTGCAATTCAATGAAATTATGATTTAAGAATAACTATTAAGTACACTCATCGAAACAAGACATGGGACACTGTTTACAGCTGAGAATTGTTCAATAAAATTTCAAGAGAATGAAATCTCCTACCAACATGACATGATTTACCACTAGATGTAGACATTCACATATTTCCACTTGTTTTTATTGTTCAGAAGTGAGCAAATTAACATTGGGCATGCTCATCAACATCTGTAAGGCTGGATGCTCCATTATTTCAATACTCTTTTACACTATACAGACATTATTTTTGAATGAATATGCAAAGTCATGCGATAATATTCATATCTGAATGACAGAGCGCATTGGCAGAAGAAATACCCCCCTTGTTTTGATATACATAGGACTGACTATGAATAATATTTTCTTCAGATGTTCAGCATTAAAGCATTAAGCTCCATTAGATAGGTATCAGAAATACTTACAAGCATCCAATGATCGGGGTAATATCAGAGTAAAGCGCACATTAGCCACTATATAAAACAAAATTATCATTATTATTATAGCATCAAGAAAAAAATGAGCTACACAGTCTAAATCTAGGCCATATTTGTTGCTGTAAAAAGTGAACATTTCCAGACAGAAAATACTGGAGTACAAGTAAGTAATAGTGCAAAATAGTACTAGGGTTTTCTTATTTCTTTCCCATTAAGTATATTTTATTGGCAGAGAGGATTAAGTATTATGAGGTAACACACACAATATAATACTTGTAAAACTATGTTAGAGAAAAATGTTACTGTGATTAAAATGATTAAGAGATAATCACAATCGCAAGAAACCTGATAAAAATTTTTATTTTGGGAATTGGATGAGTAACTAGCTGACAGTCATAAAAGTCCTTGTAAGTACAGTATAAACAAAATCAAACTTGAATTACATGTATTAATTTACATTTATATCCTTCCCTTGCAAAAATATATCTATTCTTCAAATACTCTTTGCATACCATACAAATTTGCTACATCTTAAAGGGAATATACTGAACTGGGCAGATAAAAGGCCATCAAAAAGGTGATCATGAGCAATCTTCTTGCCAATGGTCTTAAATTCATGTATTGACAACTGCAGAAACTTGGTAAGGGAAGGCCCGAACATTTTGAGGATTTGTGATTTAATCACTTATTACTCCAAAATGTGGAACGTTTGAAGGTAAATAACTTTCAGCAAGTTTCTGAAATGGACAATACATGAATTTAAGACCATTGGCGCAAGAAGATTGCTCACGATCACCTTTTGAAGGCTTTTTTGTGTTCTCAGTACAGTATATTCCCTTTTACACATTTGTTTGCACTTATGATGCCTTTCATTAATGATAAAAAAAATCTATATTCAATATTTAGAATGACTATCAGTTATATTACTATTTTCATCTAGATATATCTTTTGCGTTAACTAACCACATTATATACAAATACAACTTTCTTTTTAATATATCTGTACAAAAATAGGAGTTGCAACGACCATTCTCACATCTTTTTACACTTTAAAGTTTAGAGTTTCTGTCTTGTAGTTATGGCAGAACTGTGCTGCTGTCTTCACAGTCCCGGGCTCGATTGACTACAAGGATGGTAGCCTTTTCAAACATTTCCTTCATGTGATCCTGACATCAAAAGTAGATGTGACCTGTGCGTCACTGCAAGGCGGTCCTGCCATGATTAACAGTACGGTCATCTTGACCACTACTGTCCTTGACCTTTTCATCATGTGCATTTCCAGTAAAGGCATAACCGCATCATCTGAATACAGCAAGCTCAGACATTAGTTCTCAACTTGATTACTAATTGATAAATACCTGCTCAATCTAGCTGATGCAGACAGAAACTGAGACATTGAAGGAAAAGAGTGGTGTACAGATTGTCGCAATCTCAAATTGTAGTTGATTTAACCATCTAAATAGAATACAAAAATGCGCAAAATCGCCTCAAATCGTGTAAACAAAACATGGTTGAATAAGTATTTCGCCAAATGGTACGAAGAATGAAAGGGCAAAATGCATACTTCTGATTTTGGGGTTCAACGTTTGCACTAGCCCCATACTGAGCAAATGTCATGTTAAATAGCTTAGAGTGGTCTTTAAACAATTTAGCTGGAAGGGTGACATCTCGTGTGATTCAAGCCCTCTCAAGATAGGTCGATGTCTCAATGAGGTCAAGAGAGGTCAATGAGGTCACTCTGGGAACGCCGCTTGCCCGTCCTCACACCTTGCGGCTGGGGTACAGCATCGTCAGACTTGATGCACGTCGTGGTATCCTGGAAGAAAGAAAGATAGAGAAAATAACTAATATGTAACTTGTTTGAGGAAGTGGATTCACCCTGAAAAGAAGGTGGTTTCAACACAAGCAGGAGGATCGGAGATGTTCATCAGTGAAAGTCTGAGCAAAATCAGACAAGTAAGAAATAGGGTTTGTACTCTTTTTTCATGCAATGTTCGAGTTCAAGTTCATTTACTTTAATACTCGGTATAAAAGCATAATACATTATCATAAAAAGTACACAAAGCTCTGTAAAAAAAAGAAAAGAAACACAGCGTATAAGACAAGGGAGGAAACCATTACATTTAAGATATGCGTGAGTGGGAACAGCAAGAAGGGAACAAGTCTTATAAGTAAACTGACCCATCTATCAAAATTGAGAGTCAAGAAATACTGCTGAAGTTGATTTTTTTTTGCCAAGTCTTTCAATGCCTGGCTTTCAATGCCTGGCCCCCAGTATTGGGTAATACAGTTTATGGGGCATTGACCTGAAGATGGGGCTAGGATAGGTTTGAGCATCGGAAGGGAGCAATAGATGGAGCGAGGGGGAGAGTGGGGGCGGGGGTTAGGGGATGGGGGCTGGGGGTGGATGGAATGAAGGTAAATACATGGGGTATACACCAATGAATTATACCAGTAATCTCAAATGAAGTTCTAATATTACCAATAGACAATATAAAAAGTGCTTATACATGTACACTAATGGCCATGTTGCATACCGCTATAGATTTTCAGACATTGGAATTTATAGCTTCTTCAACTACCAGGTGCGGGTATCAAACAGCCAATGAGTTCTGAGTATTGGACCAGTTGCCATGGAAAAATCATATAATTGAAAATCTAGTACACTTCAAAATAACATAAACACCATTTCACCATTGCATGTTCACCACACCATGTCCAGTGGATGTAAAAGCTGGATTAGTGATAAAGTGTACACTTTCAGTAGCTAGGGAGCCTGTATTGTTTACAGTTGTACAGACTGTTGGCCCAGTGGCCTACAAGGCAAGTTATGTAATCATTAAATGTGCACATCTTGTCGCTCTTACATCTACTGGACAATGCTAATGATTAAATGCAATGGTGAACTAGTGTTTCTCTTTAATTAACCCTCTTTTTACTAATGGTATGGATATGTGTAGTAAATCAATGTAGTTTTCAAAGTTTGGTATTGAGAGGGTATTAAAGAGTACTGGATATGCAACACGACCACGAGGAGAAGAATTAGTAGTGCGGGACAATGACCATACTTACAGACATTGTAGGTTTTGCCAAGTCTGCTCGCTCTGTTAGTAGGTGCACACACATGGGTGAAAACGCAGATAGAAATGAGAAAACGTGAAAGGTGCATTGGTAGTTACAAACACACAAAGTCATGTACCAGTAGAGGAAATGCAGAAATAAGGTTACTCAGTGCTTAGTATGCCAACAAGTGATCACACTTCTCCATACTGTATATGATGACACAGGTATATGTAATTACAGAAACACAAAGAAACACAAAGAGAGTTATGTGCAATTATAGATTAATTATAGGATAATGTAATATATAAGCATTTAAGTAATCAGTATGTTAAAAATTGCTTGCACTTGTGCATACTGGTATGTTTATAGAGGTATTCATTGGTAGTTAAAGAAACATAAAAAAGAGTTTTGTAAAATAATAAGCAGAGAATAATACAAGATACACTGTACATACAAGAAGCCTTGAAAATATGTTCCTTTAGTACACAGACTATAACATGAAATGAATTGACATACTGTTAATGTTTACCTTGTCTGTTGCATTTAATTTAAAGTGAGATATCTTCACATTTTGTGAGAACATATACTCAAGAATAAAACATGTCTCTCTAAGTGAACAAAGCTTGAACTGATAAAATACATGTATGATGACATCTGATATTCGCAGAAGATGTAACATGGATAAAAACAAACTTAGAACACACATTAGAACATTTTGAGACAAAGGACACAAGAGAACATACAATACTAAAACGAAAAGTCAACATAACAAAGGTAACTGGACTATCAGATGTGTATCCTACGGTTAGAAAGAGGTGGAGTGAAACAGCAGCCCTTGGCAATAACTGGCAAAGAATAACTGGCAAAGAAAACAATGGAAAGTGCTTGTATGGTAGCTGATGATATGCCAGGAAAACCTCTGCCATGCTCAATACAAAGGTTGCACACTGCTCCTGTGTGCACAGAGCTACTGCAAGACATATTAGCCATTAGAGAAACACTGTACATACTACATTAAAATGTGTCTATCAAGACTAACTACAGGGCAATAGATGCAACACTGCTCTAAAGGGATTTAAAGATGGCCTGTCCCTTTTACAAACATCTGTAAACTTCATGAAAATTTGCACATATTGAGCACGAATCTTTGTGATACCAACTGTGAAATTTTAAGGTCAGAGGTACTATAATTCCCGTAAAATAAATGAAAAATATAACTAGTTTTCACTGAGATTTGACTATTATCGTGGTACGAAAAAAGAAAGCTTGATCAATTATCAAAGATAATTTCCTCAAAACTGGATATTACACTTTGTCGATTCCAGGGAAAGGTTATATAGCCACTCTCTCTCAAATGATGACAAAGTCAGGGAACTTTCAGAATTAGGTCTGCAAAAGGGACAGGCTACCTTTAAATGAGGTGGTCTTTTACAGACAGATGATCTTTGTAGACAGCAGTAGATTGACTGCAGTATGACATAGTCACACACAACTACACACAAGCTTGTCCTAAATAACACTACATAGCGGTGACACATCAAACATCTAATTTGCTCATTTACCTGTGGTCAGCTGCAGTCCAAATTAAGTGTTAGCATGAGGTAGAATGAATGAATGATTTGATGGGATTATAAGCAAGATTAAAAAAAGTTAGTGTTATATTTTTAGTTCAAGTTAGCATTATACATGTATCCTAAGTAACTACATGTGGGTGGTCTGATATTGAAATTGTAATGCTTTATGCAGATGAAAGCAAAGCTATTTGTCATAAAAATACCATCAGTTTACAGCAAATATTTCCTGTTTCACATGCAAATAAGACAAGCAAAGAATGTATACTCTGAACTATGTAGATCAAATGATATGGATCACATTATTTTTAATAATATAATCAAAAATAAATACAAAAGATTGCAGGTTTTGTTTCAAACTATCAAGTAAATACAACCCAAGATAAATGAACTTGTCATGAAACATGACTATTTTGTCCCTTTTCCTTTCACAAATATTTCAGAAATATATCCCAGTGGACATAACTATGGTTGAGACCCAGAATATCATTTGTTGACAAAAATACACTTATTACTGTTCAAGTAGTTATTCAAATACACTCTACTCTATTTTCTGAGCTTGAATCACTATCATCTTGCCATTAGCGTCACGATGCATATTGATATAAAGAATGGATAAAAAATGAGGGTTACAGTTCATGGCAGTATGGTGTCAGTGATGGCCGATAATAATACGAATGATGAAGGAAATTAGAATTTGCAATGTTTCATGGCAAAATGAAATAACATGAATGCATTGGGGTTAATAATGATTTGCAATGTTTTGTGGTGAAATATAGCCTGTGAGAAATGATGATCTGAATCCTTTGGGATCAATGTTAAAAAGATGATAATCTACCAGGTCTGGGTTGCTCTCTCCTCTGCACCCAATTGTGGTTGTCTGGCTGGTACCGCTGGTCCACCCCAGTTGCATTGTTATTTCGGTTCCCGGTAGCTCCCATCTGCGGTGCTGCTGAACCGTAAGCAGCGAATGACCTCTCCGATGGCTTGGCCGAGCCCATGTATGGTGTTGGCGTCTGCGATCGGTACTGTCCCTGATACCGCTGGGCACCATTGGTGGTGGTGGTGGTGGTTGCTCCGCTCTGTTGGTACATGTTTGTGGAGAACCCTAGAGGCGTGGTTGCACGCCCTGCGGTTCCATGCCCGGCTGGAGGCCGACCACCATCTATCTGGCCCCAGGCATTCTGGTGCCCAGCTGACCCCTGCGGCTGCCTCTGAGGTGCCTGAGGTGCACCCTGCGCAGCACCACCGCCTGAATGATGCACACCCACCCGGCCATCAGACGGTCGGTACTGGTGATGCGATTGGTCAGACGGTACACCATGGCCTAAACCAGTGTTCACTGATGGTGCCTTATCACGGTTGGGGGTTGCCCTGCCACGCTGCGTGGTTGGGGATGATGGCACACTCTGGTATTGGCGGGGCTGGTAGCCATTCTGCGGTGCTTGGTTGGCGGTACCAGGCTGCTGTGGCGGTGCCTGGTGGTTGTACCGTCTGCTACGTTCCTGCTGAGCGTACAGATCATCCACTCGTTTCTTCAGGAGCTCGATCTCCTGCAGAGAGTCCTTCTCATGTCTAGACATTGCCTCATGGCTCTCAGCTACGCTGCCATTGGGTGATCTGCAGAAGCAATATTAAAACAAACAACAAATGTTTATAAATAATTTCAATTAAAAATGAAAGGTTGTCACACATGAAGAGCTCATATCTAAGTAAACTATAATGTTAACTGGTCTTACAGTTATTGAGGCTTTTACCTTAAAACTAGCATGGGTAAATTTTGATTTGAACAATTGTACAGTGGCTTTGTACATTTGCTTACTACACATCTTTAGGCCAATGTTAATAGGAGAGTTAATCCTTACATTACCAGGCCTTGAAAACCCCAATGGCTTACTAAACATCTTCATGCCCATGGCAATGAGGGAGTTACCCCTACATTGCCAGGCCTTGAAAACCCCACTGGCTTACTAGACAGTGACTGACCTGTGGTGGTCTGGGATGGGTGGTGGGGGCGGGGCACTCCGGAAGTCTGCAACCTCCTCCTCAGATCTGCGCAAGAGGGTTAGTCTACGGTGCAGACCCCGAGACTTCAGCACGGTAGTGTTGTACTTGGTCTGAAGGAACAGCCTGGTCTGGTCCTTCAGGTTGTCCAGTCGGAGAGCAATCTTCAATGTCGCTGAAAGGTGAATAGTGATGATGAATTGAAAATAACTACACAAATATTGCAGCAAACCATCTCTACTTTCCAACACTTGATTGATGCTTTAGCAACGCTTGAGTTAATGACAACAATACATTTTTTGATAATGGCAATTTGATTTGGTAGTGTCCAATTCCCTGTTTTTAGCATCACAAGCAATACTTCTGTGTCCATGTTATAGCACCGGTGAGCTCCACTTAGAACAAGATGCAATAAAAACAAACAAAATAATCCAATAATGAATAATTATACTGTGCTGCTTTAAGTGCTGCTTTATAATAATAATAATAATAATAATAAAAAATAAATCATTTATAGAGCGCAGAAACTATATTTATATATTCTACTGCGCTGCGAACGGATACTTTAACGCACCAATCAATTGCCTTTTAATGCTTGTTTTCGGGAAGAAACAAACACACATTACAGAACTACGCCAGATAAGTTATCAGGACATCTCATTTACATTTATTGATAAATGTTCTATGGTTAATTCTGCAAATAATACAAAGGATTCCTACAGAGCAGTATCTGGCAAAGAAAAAGTTAAAAAAAAAACTCTCATTACCAAATCATGAAAATAACTTACTGCCCTACTTTGACAATATGAAGCTTCTAACAGAAGATAGTTTTCTTGTAAATGAGCAATATGTATCTGTCACTTGAATTGATATCAGTGCAACACAACATAATATCAGATTAAATATCTCACAACAAGATGAATATTTCCTCTCCACATTTTTTCCGTTCGTAGGGAATGCTGGGAACAATCTATGAGTAACAATAGCCCAAATTGAAGTGATTCGTCACTTGCTTCCTTATGTCAGAAAAGGGCAGCATAAATCTCAACACAGATAATCGCCTATGGGACTGAGGGGGTAAACAGACATAAGGACGGTTAATCCTGCTTACATGCTGCAGCGGAGCAGAGGGCCAGAGCAAGGGCAAGGTCCCGGTCCTCCTCAGCCCTCTTGGATGCAAGCAGCTGCTCCTCAACCCCCTTCACCAGATCAAAGGCCACATCGTCACTCCCGTGGGGCTCCGTGGACGTCCTGGTGGTCTTCATGTGATCCGGAGTGGGACTCCGCTGTTGAGGCTGTGCTGTCACCATTGTGAGAGACCTCGTATCGGGGTCTTGGGATGCGGATGGGTAACTCGGTTGAGGAGTCTGACTTCGGCCATAGTCATGCTGCTGTGACGAGCTACCGACACCACTAGTGGTACTGGTTGTGGCAGTGGTGCTGATAGAGGTAGGTGCGTTATCGGACAGGTGTCCATCGAAGGAGTAGACACTGCCGGAGCTGGCGCTAGATCGGTCACGGCTGCTGCGGTATCCAGAGTCCCGGCTGGCGATAGAGTCAATGTCCAGTCCTTTGGTGACCACTGAGACTTCCGGCGTCTGCCTCATGGACATGCCCTCCTGGGGTTGGTGTTGGTGTGAGGAGGAGACGGATGACCTGCTCTCCATACTGTGCTGCCGCTGCAGACGCTGCTGACCATCAGGGTGAGGACCACTGGTCAAGGCATAGCCCGTCCCACCGCTGCCACCATTTATCGGTCTCCCACCGTCCACCACACTGACTCCCTGTCTCCCGCTGGCTTTAAACTGATTCGCCCGCTTCTTGCCCGGTAACGTCAAGAACCCGCTCTGAATATTGTACTTTGCCCTGGCTTGCTGCTTCTCTTCAGGGTTGCGGTTCGTGACGGACGACGACCTCATAAGCGGGATGTGATGCTGATCTTGATGCTGGATTGCAGTAGATGCAGATTCTCTATTCCGGATGGCCTCTGCAAGGATACTCCCTGGAGCTAGCTGCCCATCTGAAGAGACGGATCGCTTCATAGACTTTTCCATCCCAATTGGGTCTGAGTGTGAATGTTTCCTTGTATCTCTCCCATCGCCGAAACCTGTTTGTTCCTGTAGATCAGGCACACTGGAAAACTTGGGGTACTGTCCTGTGCTGAAACCAACGCTATTGTTAGCTGCATTTTTCAAATCTGGCACACTACTATGTGAGTCTTGGTATTTCTCCAGGGGTTTGATGTTCAGAGAACTTGCTCTTTGGACAGAGGAGTTCCTATCGGTACTCACAGCTGACGGCTCAGCTTCAAACTGCTTACTCGATGCACTACTCCATGACCCTTGTCTGGAGACAGGTCTTGGAGGGTTCTGCTGAACTTGAGGCGTAGCGCTTCTGTAGGGTTCCTGAGGAGTCCGTCGATCACCAAATTCATCCAGAGGCTTGATGTCCAGTTTCCTTCTGGTCGCATCGTACTCCTGCTCAACCTCCGTGGAGAAATTCCCGTAAGGGTTGAAGGAGAGGCTGGGCAGCGGCCGAGGGTTATGGGTCGGGGTCTGTCCAGCTGAATGGCCACTGATGACCCCTGTCTTGGCGTTGTACACGGCTCCACCCTGCGGAGATCCCCCAGACCCGTCCATCATCTGCTGCTGACCATGTGCAGGGAGACCTGGGACGGAGTTCGGAGCCTGCCGCTGGGCCTGGCTGCGAGACACCTGCTGGGCTGAGGACGGCCTCTTGGTCTGCTGAGGAGACATCGGCACCTTGTCTACTCGTCCAGAAGTCATGTCCTTGGCAGACGATGGTCTGTCAGTCTGCTTGTATGAATTCCTTGCATCACTCTCTTTCACAGAATGTCCTTCTTTTACATAATCACCACGTCTAGCTGGCATTGTTCTCTGATCATTCCTCCGTCGACCATCACCATCATCATTCTCCTGCAAAGCAAATTGTGAGATTGCATAGCTTCCACCGTTTTTCTTCAGGGGCACGTATTTTAGAGCATCATGTCCAATCTCCACGACCGAGTTAGGAATCCAGCTTGCTCCGACTGCATTCGCCACGGAGCCATCATCGCTCATTTGCCAGTCCTGGGCGGACCTCCTTCCGTCTCCCCTGGCAACCTCTTTGGGTGGAGTCCTGGGAGGCGTCGTGGGTTCTGAGCTAGCCTTGAATTCTGGGACAGCCCCCACGGGTTTGTAGACCAGCGTGCTCTGTGAGTCGTTGGAGCTCGCACTCAGTCCACTCGTAATGCTGCTGTCGCTGTTGCCGTGGTAATGCTTGATGGATACAGGCTCGTCTCTCTCCACCAGGATCTCTGAGACCTTACTGGAGAGCGAGTCGTTTGGGTTGTTCAGAGGAACAATTGGGATTTCTGCAATGGAAAACAAGAACAGATAATCATTAAACGCATATCCGTAATTCATAAAAAAATATGACGTCTGTATCAAGTCCATGTCTCTAGCCTATATCACTCCATGTCTGCCCAAAAGGATAGTTAGATGAAAATTACACAATTTTTGTTATCATTTTCAAGTCATGAATAAATGTATGCCTGAGAACATCAGACAGAATACATGTGTGACATAAAAAAGCATGTACAGATTGTTCATGCTATTCCAAGCATTATGGGCCCGGCAACAAGACCAGAAGTTTGAGTTCACCACTGAAAAAATTAAAAGTGTCATATTGAAATGTTCATATTCATTTGCAAAAGTGGGACTTGATTTAAAGAAGCACCTACCGTTTTCCTTATCGTCGTATCCCTTGAGGAGGAATTTGCGCTTTGGTGCGGTGGCGTTGGAGACCGTCTTGCCTTCTGGGTAGGCATAGAGGAGCAGGAGAGGCTGGAAGTGACCCCTCCGACACCGGTCAACCACGTCTGACCAATTGGGCCCCACCTGATATATGACAACATTTGGTTGTGATGGATTAACATTTATTGATGGCGCTGGATTATCAGGTTAAGGAAAATCACTGACAATAGTAAAATTACATTAGGGCAGAACTAAAAATGTTTCAAAAACATAATTTTGCGTAATGCTATCAACTATATAACAAAACAATATTCTTGAGCTTTTACTTACCGTATTTTTCGGTGTATAAGACGCATGTTTCTTCCCTTGAAAATCACGCCAAAGTCCAGGTGCGTCTTATACACGGCGTTAGCAAAAATCAGGTCTTTCAAACCAACACGTATACACCTGTATGGGACTATGCATTGTGTGACATTAAAAAAAGTGGATGGCTTTGATAGCCCGATACAATTGTTGTACCGGTAATACGATCTCAATCACATCACCAGCATACTTAACTGGAACTAAAAAATCCCCAGGAGTAGTATTTGTCCGCGAGACAACTCAAAGAAACCGCTGATCAAAAGGCTTAAACTAGAAAACTCCGTTTGATGGAGACTGCGATTGATTCTGTTATCAGCTCTGGCCACAAGCTGGCGCTAGTACACAAAGAACATAGAGCTACATTGAGACACTCTATGACAAAGAACGATCTTTGTGTACTAGCGCCAGCTTGTGGCCAGAGCTGATATTAGAATCAATGGCAGTCTCCATCAAACGGAGTTTTCTAGTTTAAGCCATTTGATCAGCGGTTTCTTTGAGTTGTCTCGTGGACAAATACTACTCCTGGGGCTTTTTTAGTTCGGGTTAAGTATGCTGGTGATGTGATTGAGATCGTATTACTGGTACATCAATTGTGTCAGGCTATCAAAGCCATTTATTTTGTTGTTGACTGTATATATAGTCCCATACATGTGTATATGTGTTGAAACTTTATACGGACCCGATTTTTTTTTTTTTTTCAAATTGCGTGCTCAAAGTCGGGATGCGTCTTATCCGCCGTTGCATCTTGTACGCCGAAATTTACGGTATTTATGTTCTGTCCTCATGCTAACTACAATAACAATATTCATTTGAAATTTATATTCATATTCATGTTGCATGTGAAAAATAGATGACACTAAAAGACAATTTTGACAAAAATTTTGAGAAAAATTGACAATAGGGTGCCCCTACACTATGAACATGGCCTTTTGTTACACAGACAAAATTTGAAAGGGACCTTTTGAAATTTTGATCAAAATGATCATGTTCAGAGCTTTAGCAAATAAGCGTAATATGTCCAAATAGAACACAAGCATGGAATTACACAAAAGTTTATAAGTTTTCATTCTATTGTTGAAAAGTTGACAAGAAAGGAAATAGCTCAACAACGCAGTATTTATTTTGTAACAGAAACATCTCTGGGTTTATAAAATCCACAGGCAAAATGAGTGAGGCATAAGAGAAGTAAATAAACTGATCAAAGGCATACCATTTTGACCACAGCATCATCAAAGTACACCCAATATCTCCTGTTAGTGTTATAGAAGAACGTTGTGTAGTGTCTGCCGTAATAGGTTACTATGCCAACTAGAAACAGGCTATTAGCCTTGGCCCGATCGTCTACGGTGTCATCAAATAGCTCCCTCAGCTGAATGGTGGTGCCCAGGTTACAGATGACATTTGAGATGTGCTCGATGTCTGGCTTGTCTGAGTCCCAAATCAAGCCAATGCTCACTGAAAACAAACCAAATCATCATATCATTGCAGTAACTGATTTAATCTGTATAAGATGTATTTGATTTCTGGCTTGTCTGAATCCCAGATCAAGCCAATGCTCACTGAAAACAAACCAAGTCATCATATCATTGCAATAACTGATTTAATCTGTATAAGATGTATTTGATTTCTGGCTTGTCTGAATCCCAGAGCAAGCCAATGCTCACTGAAAACAAACCAAGTCATCATATTATTGCAATAACTGATTTAATCTGTATAAGATGTATTTGATTTCTGGCTTGTCTGAATCCCAGAGCAAGCCAATGCTCACTGAAAACAAACCAAAACATCATCATATGATTTAAATAACTGATTTCAATGCTCTCACTACCAAAGGTGCATGAAATGCGTGATAATTAAATTAAGAGATTTAACCTTCATGAAAAGTGTTAGATGTCTGACTTGCCTAAATCCCAGATCAAGCCAATGTACACTGATAAAAGGCCCTATTAAAGAAAAAACTTTAGCAAGCGATAGCAGCAAACCACATCTGTTTTAAGAAAGCTAAGGTTAGCTTGATCACTGAATGGAGACTTTGATCATACTCACCGACATCTGGACAGTTCATCAGGATTCTTCTGATGTTGATCTTCCGTCCACACGCACTCTGCAAGAAAAAATAAAAATCAGTAAACAATCCATAACTGTATTTGAATAAGAATGACATTGTAAAGATATATGCAATAGCAAGAACAACAGTGAACTGCTCTCATATATCTTTCATTACTTTTTTGATAATGGAATGATTAGTAGTTGACCATATAGTCAATGTACTATTTATGTGGTATTTGAGCATTAATGGTCAACATAATCCAATCTTTAACGCAATAGCATGGTGCAGGGGTAAAAAAGAGAAAGTTCATTTGCCAGGACTACTATTCACACCTGACATCATAAAACAAACTAAACAAAACTGAACCACACTGCGCAACTTTTGACAGGGCTCTGTTGATTTATAAATGGGTTCTTTTGGTTGATTTAAGAGTTGTATTGCCCTGAGCCGCTGTGCTTTATGTCATCTTTTGGCGACTATGGCAACCAATGCCACAAGTAAACATGTGTTATAATCAAGAAGTGCCATCTGCCCCCCTACCCCCCACCCCCTACCCAAAAAAATAAAAAATAAAAAAAAATCAGAAAGTGATATCATGAGGGTTATTTTAGAGGAACAATTCGCTTTAGAACTCCTGTTGAAGAAAGAAAAGTGCTTTGTAATGCTGCTTACCGGACAGTCCCGCACATCTCCAATGGCCCCAGCTTTCCTCAGCAGGGAGCCGAAGTGGTCCGTGTTGGGCCACAGTCTGTTCTTCCTCAATGATTGGGCCTCAGAGCTGTGGAGTTACAAACAGTCAAGTTATCATAGCATGAGATTATACGTGACAAATGGAGTTCAAGGGATAGTGACTAGATGTTTCAAGTAATCATAAATTTCTTCTGATAATAATGAACGATCATCCTAATCTGCTCCTTGTTTCTCTTTATAGTTAACTTTCTTTCAAATAATGGGGCTTTCAGGGTTTCATTCTCCTTTAATCCATCAAAAGCCCAAACCACATCTTTACAGAGAACAGCCAATACAGCCATGTTGTAATGAGCAGTGACACAGTGAATAGGAATTTGTTATATCAATATCACCATTTCAATCAATGCATGTGCAAATCTATGTGTTCAGTAATCATTTTAAACCAGGGTCTTGGGTAGATCCCAAGCACCTTGTTGTAATGGGAGTAGACTGTATTTCCTATTTGGATTGGTTCAGCTGATGAGTCGTCTTACCAGAGAGCTGCGCTGGTGACGTAGTGCACCATCTGGGTGAAGGGGAAGGGTTCAGAGGTCGCTCCACAGCTGCATACACTCTGCAAGCACAAAGGTCAAGGGTCAAAGGTCATGAGATAATAAATCATCTTAACTTCATATTTAGCTTGCACATATTTGTCAGCAAAAATAATACATGTACACTTGAACCACGGGGCAATCAAGATTATTTGCAGACTTTTAAAGCAACAGAATGCTTCACTCTGTACGCACAAAGGGGCAAAGGTCATGAGGTAATAAATTATTTTAACAATAATATCTAACTAACACACATTTGTCAGCAAAAATAATACATGGACCATGGGGCAATTTTGAGAATATTACAGAATTTTAAGGCAACACAAAGTTTATTCCTTTTTTGAAGTGGCTATTACATATAGGTACCTCTTTGTGTGCCATTTATACATTTCTGTACAAGGAATACACATCATTCATACAGAGCAGCAGTTAAATCTGGCACATAAATGGTTAAAACATCTTCTCTGGCCTCTGTATATATTTGAAGTATAACTGAGGTTGCTATGCAGCTCTACGTGCTCTCCATGGAGAAAGCTGAAGAGTCAAGGGGTAATAAAACTTTGAACTCAATTGTTCGCAAAATTGTCTTTTTCTTGTAAGGTTGTACAATGTAGCATAGGACCAACGTGATGTTCTCATAAATCCAAGTAAAATATATCTGCCAAAATACGACAAACAATCAACCTGTTACTTAACTGTTGTGCTCCTACTACATTAAAGCAGGAAGGTTTTTTTTTTTGCTCTCCTGAACATTTAACATTGTTAACATTGTAGTCCTTCAGAACAATAAATGGAAGTTTTCTGTGCACACAAGGCAACACCTTGTACATATTTAAGAGCACACTCTGTTGACAGCCAGAAGTGTATCAAAAATATGCCTATTGACAACCAGGAGGATGCTAATGCTGTACAAATTCATGGCACTTACACCCTTCTGTTCCTAACCATATTCATTTTAAGCTCATTTCTGGCTTGAAACACAAAACCTATCCCAAACCAGTAGAGATGTACTATAAGTGGTATACTTGAAGTACACATTCAGCACAGTCACTGATATGCACAGGGGTACAACACACCGCTGACAAGAAGGGACAAGAAAGGTCAGACAGACACTCACATGCTCGATGAGCGTCATGGCAAACTTGCGATGCGGAATGCAGTGCCTCGCGTCACAGAGATCCTCCTTGATGTTGTGTGCAAGGTGGAAGTGAATCCGGACTAAGATGTTCTCCTGCAGGGAAGCAAATATGTAAACCCAGTTCATACCAATCTTTCTTCTGTAAAGGAGCAAAAATATCAACAGAATCATATACACAAAATCTCCGTGAAATATGTCCTTATTAATTTTTAGATATTTCAAAGAGATCCTCCTTTATGTTACAAAATATTGAAGAAACTTGAGTATTGACTGCAGGGTGATTATCTTATCTTCAAACACTAACTCTTTCATAATACATGGGATGGGTGATACTGAGGGGATTAAAGGGGATTACCTACTGACCACTGTGTGCTAATAGTGAAAATTTATAAATAAAGCATACATTGGGAAAAAAAACTCTTGAAATAGAACATCAAGTTTGGATTCATGACAATATAGGTATGTATAAACTATATGGTATAAACATGTAAGCGCCGTTGAACAGCTGGGCACTTTTTGTCCCTGAGCCCTACTAACTGACTGACTGTTGAAAACAAGAGATAGCAACCATACATGCACTTGAATGCTGCGATGATAAAGTTCACATCACATCGTTAAAGGAGTTTTGCAAACATTTACATAATTTTCTGTGCTGTTTCCTGTAACTTGACAAAAGCTACATAAGCGCAGACACTTGTGTGTAGTGTGACAGAATGGTCCCATGCATTGCTTTTCACATATTTCATCAGCCTTTGTTTTTTTTTGTACTAAGGTTGTGACTACTGAAGTGACGTCACTCTGCCCCGGCCTATTTCATAGCTGTGACTTACAAAGCACTCTGCGGCATCGTCCATGCATCCCAGCTGAAAGCGCAGCTGGTCTTTGAAGGCCGTTGCTAGGGCTTTCCTCAGGGCATCGGGGGGCAACACGTCCTCCTCACTGTTCTGTAGCTGGTTAAAAAGGGCCTAAAAACACACAGAATAAAGGTGAAATGTTACCAGTCATACATAATAAATCATAACATCTAATCCAACATACAGATGTCACCTATTGACCTAATGATACAATGCATGCATATGAATGATATGTTACGCCGTGAAGCTCCTAGACATCCTCCTAAAGTGTGAATAAAGAGCAAAAACGTACAAAAACTTCTTGTTGAAATCATTCTGCACACCCAGACATACATGACACTGCCTTAAAATATGGAAAAGATGAGACCACAGAAGCAGACTGACATGTTGGTTCCATTTGGAGACTGCACAGGGTCTACAGCAATATATCTAGGTTCCCTATTCAAACTGACTATGTGACTCCAGATTGGGCTTGCAAATTAGGACACCTCTACTGTGGCCATTGTACACTTCCTAGTATGTTTTGAGAAGAGAAAAAGGCATAGCTCTCACCAAACTAATCTTGCACATGGTAAAAAGAAAAATCTGTTGTGTTGAAAGAGCCCGATGCACATTGTATTGTGTGATATCTGAAGACGAGTATATAGTAGATGTAGCAAACATAAGTTTGCCTGTGATATGTTTTGTCAAAAAAAGTTTTCACATAATGATCACCCCACATAAAATCAACACTGGTGGGAGGACAGCACTGGCTGAGGGTACTCCATGTAGTAGTCTCAAACTGACCTTGAGGGCGCAGAAGATACAGGCCTTCCCCATGCAGGCGTGGCCGTTCATGTCTCGGAAACTCCGTCTGAAGACATCCAGGTGCCACAAGACCTGCAGGTGGAAAAACAATCATCAAAACATTCATGTTGCCAACAATTGAAGAGCATTTTAATTCCAATCTCTTACCTAAAATTGACATTTATTTCAATCCTGCATCTTGTTGCATACAGGTTTTAAATCATTGTAACTTATCATCGATGGTAACTACCAATGAGCTCTCATTATTGCACCTGTTGCCACCTGTTACCATTGATGGTAAGGTACAATAATTGAAAACATTTGCAAGATGGCCCTGAGTAAATCAAATGATTGAAGACTACATACAATCTGGCAAATGTATCCAAATCCATCATGGTATGTTGACCGTGTTCCATTATGCATGTCATTATGGATCCTTCCTGGCCACCTAGATGCATTCACAAAATGGAAGAGACTCAATTCCACTGAAGAAACACACCATTTTTGACACTAGTATGGTGAAAACTTCACAAAATACTACAAATGTACATGTATAAACAAGTACAATAATATTAGGAACATTTGGCAATACAAGTAATTTTGAAGTTATAAATGACAAGCTCATAATAAGAAAAGACAGATTTACATGTACATGCTGTTTGTATAGAGAAATTATACTACATTGTGCTTAATAGTTTATTTGAATTTGAACAGAAGGGAACAAGAAGAAAAAATAGATTCTGTCTAAATAAAGAACATCATTCACTCAGCTTGAAAACACACACACAGGTAAAAGACTTCCAATGTGAATCTATGAATGCAAAAGTTGGCTTTTGTTGACACAAGTTGATGTCAACTGGACATTTCTACAGTAGGTGTACTCATGCACATTGAATTTCCCTTAACATGTGACATTTCAAGGTTTGTTCATGTGTAAACAATATTGGGAATTTGAGGGAATGCAGGCTTGAACCCGTCCATGAAATTCAGATGGAGTCAAGAATGTGGTGTACGGTAAATTGGAGCTTAAAGGGAAATACAATCAAACCCAAGGGAATTGTCTATAAAATGCTACTCCACAGATCAATTCCAATGGATGGAATTAAGCACAAAGTAGCCAATCTACACAGAAGCCCTTCACCGTCCCTTCACAGTTCAACAGCCACAGACAAGAACCAGAGCATTTTTAGAAAGGATGGCCAATTTGGGGATTGCTGGACGATGTAAGCGATCCAATTAATCTCCCTGATTGCCTGTCAGGAGGGGGACACATCCCTAATCCACATTAATCCCTAAGAGGGAGGCAATCTTGATCTCTTTGTTGTGAAAAGGTTAATGGAGGTGCCTGTAAGATCCCTCCTTGCTCTAATGAAAGGAAGGACCATGATGCATTCAAGCCAAACAATGTGGTACTGTATTTAACCCTTTGTTCCCATGGGAGTATACAGCGTGTAATAATGCAATGTGCTTTTCAAGGCTTGGTACCGAGATGGTTAACCCATTTACTCTAGGAAGTGGTTTAACCCTCTCCATCCAATAGGAGTATACAGCGTGTAATAACTCAATGAGCTTTTCATGGCTTGGTACCGAGATGGTAAGCCCATTTACTACAGGAAGTGGTTTAACCCTCTCAATCCAATGGGAACATACAGAGTGTAATAACTCAATGAGCTTTTCAAGGCTTGGTACTGAGCTGGTTACCTCTTTCCATGCCAGACCAAGTGTAAGAAAGGTTGCTCTATGAGGTTTGTCTAGTGTCTACATAACTTGTGCAAAAATGCTTTAATGATGGATAAAGGATTACAGGTAGTTTACATCGCTTAAAAAGACATGACCACCTTCTGCAGAGCATTGCTTGAACCACAGAAACAACATAAAATATGTTGCTCAAATGTGTGAAATACCAAACATGTCATGAAGAATTCATTTAGGGTAGACTATTCAAAATGAAAATGACAGTTGGAATTTACAATGGAGTTGACATGTAATTTGCCTACTTTAATAACATGTAATGACACAGCTGACAAAAACTATCCCTGTGCATAGTATTCATCTGATTGAGTTGCTTTGATTATAATGTTCAAAAACTGAAATTGCAGGTACAAAAATGGTATGCTGGTACTAACTTCAGAATGATCAAATAGTAAGGTAATTTAATTTGAAATGAAAACATTATCATATAGGTACATGTAATTTCACTCTTTAGTTTTTATATTCTGAGGGCAAACCTAGTTTTTTTCTTGAATGCTAAGTAGTAGCACTCCCCTCAAACCTGAAAAAGATACCCCAAGAATTGGAAGAAGAGATAAGATTGTTGCTAACCTGAACGGCACTATTGAGGAAGCAGTTGTTGTCCCCTGGTGCGTTCAGCAGTCCTTTGGAGAAGATCACTGACGACGTATTACGTGGTGTGAACATGCCATGCATACGGCCCGATCCAGCTCGAGCCCGCCGAAACTCCTTCAAATCCTTGAATAACGCCGCCGCCATGTTGATTTCCTTGCGGCCAATGGATGTGGATTTGTTCTATGCTTATCACAGCAATTATTCTGGTTCAATGTTCAGAGTCTGCTCTCGTGAGTGGTCCTTGAAATGTTCTGAAGCAAAAGGCATTTCCACTGTACATTTTCCCACCAACAAACCCAATTTCCTGTTGAATGTTGTTTCTGTTCACCTCGTTAATTCTTTCCTCACAAAATACTTTCCCTGGTACTAGCACCAACAACACATCAGTTCAGAGTCTTTTATGTTCCCTGTTCCAGCATGAACATACCGACCTTTAGGTTCATTCTGCTCATCCAGTAATGTCATCTCCATGACGATGGACCAATTAAAATTTAAAGTTCTTTCTTCTGTGTGCTCATTCAAGCGATGTGTTGCATGCTTCACTGTATGTGCAATGAGATGTCTATACGCTCATCATATCATTGAGCAGTTTATATGTTACTGTTTGCTATCTTGTCACAGTTAAAGGTAATGAAGGAATATTCCTAACATTTCTACCAGCTCATAACGTGATTCTTTGTTTAAGTACACTCGTTTAAGTCCAACCAGTATATGAATGCATTGCATATCACACAACTCAACCATATGTATACAAGTGTTCAGTTTATCAACAATAACATCTTTGGTGGGTGTGTTCGGAATGCAGTCAGTATATGCAAATGAGATGCACACTTTTCCTTCCGCTTCTGATTCCAATCAGAGAGTAATACAACTCCACCTCACACCGATGAGGCAAGATGTATCCGTCCGTCCGTCGAAGCAATCTCTGTCGTGTCTCACTCCCCTTCTTGCTCCTCTCAGAGATTGTTCCGGCCTTCTCCTTGCTTCACCCAGAACGGCTGGCTGTATTCCAGACGAATGGCTATTAAGCGGTTTGTCTCAACGAGTATGCTTCATCGGTCATACAATCTGATGGAGGAAAAAAAAGGGGGAGAAGAATGAAAAAAGATGATGCATTATAGAGCAATTACTTTGCTGTTGAAAGCTTTATGTCTTCCTAGCAATGAGTGATTTAGTCAAAAACCATCTGTGGGGAGAGGGGGAGGGGGTAGATCATGAGGAGCGGCACCAATTTGGGAACTGGAGATATGGAATGGTACTGTAATATAGTGGGGAGGGGTGGGAAGGAGGGGGGGGGGGGGAGGGCTGGTGGTTTTATGAGACAGAATCAGCACCAATTTAGACACTGGAGATATGGAATGCTACCGTAATATAGTGGGGAGGAGTGGATGGGGGGGGGGGGGGGCTGGTCGTTTTCATGAGACAGAATCAGCACCAATTTGGGCACTAGAGATATTTATTGCTTCTGTAATGAAGACAGACATACAGTATATCACCTGAGATGTACTGTTCATGTAGATCTACATACAGACACAATGATGTTAGTAGACTATGTGTGGCAATCTCCTCTCAAGAACTCAAATGCTTCTCGCTTCAGACAACAAATCACAAGGAATGTGAATTCCACATATTCAAATGTTTTCTCAATTTAAAAAAAATGCACACTAAAAAATAGCATTCCACTTATGTTCATGTTCGGAAATGTAACAAACAATTTTGTTACCAAAATATTGTTAAAAGAAGAAATAAACCCCCTCTAGTGTGTGACAGATCTACAGCAAACTACTATGATTTACACAGCTGCATTGCAATTGTGGATTGGGTTCAGTTTCATTATGCCAGGTGGTCATTACAATATTCCCAATTCCAACACTAGAATCAAATGCTTGCCTTACTTCTATCCCCAGAAAAAAGCTAAATACTAAGAAAAGCTCTGCCCCAGTTATCGTATCGTGAAAACCACACAAATTAATTTCTGTAATGAGATTTCTTTTTCCCCTTTTTTCTGAGATTTCCATTGCATTTCTTTTCATAACAGATTTCTAATTATGATACAGCCCACTTAATTTATATTGAATAGAAAAAAAAACCTGGAGAGAATAGCATGTTTTGTGAAGATGGCTGGATTTGGTAGACCTTCTTTTCTAATGTATTTGCAGAAAATAATTCCTGAAAAACTGACCTAAATATGTCCATCATCTTTACACCTTCAGAAAAATAGGGATGTGGAATTTTGTTTGACTGTATGCCACAAAGCTAAGAAAAGACAGTTTCTGTAGGCAATTTCACAGACTAAAGAAAGCAGGGCAGTACACTTGCTTAAAAGTGGGTGCAATAGGCAGTGAATTAGAACTTGGAAAAGGTGAAAAGATTAAAGGGTCTTTTATTTGAAAATCACTTAATCTGCTTGCATGAGCATTTTATCCTTTTCACACAATTCTTTGTGTTTGATTTTTTTTGTACGAGCATAGCAACTTATGCACTGAAGCCAGATTTCTTGTAAAAGGAAAATTAAGCCTCAATGAATATCGCCTGTACAATTTTAACTGTTCTTTAATTTTTTTGCTTTGATGATTTAAGGCGACTCTCTATACAGCCGTGGCTTATAATCACAGTCTACATAAGTAGATATCAAAACAATCATTTTCTATCCAAATCCTTAACAGGGAACAAAACATAGCCAATGGTTAAGATAACTGATTGAGACCTACCAAAATTGTGAAAATGTGTAAATCTACTATTTCAAATATGGCATGAATTCAATTCTATTTAGAATCCATGGACCATATTCATGAAACCTAAATACTAAGCCTACAATGTAGTTAGTTCCTAAAGTACATTCAGCTGCATGCACATATTTATTGACTACATTTAATTAGGCTAATAAGCTTCATGAATATGGACCCAGACCAATAGAATAAATGGTCACACTGTTCATTACGAGGAATACTCCATAAGAAACTCTCAGCAGGAAAAAGAGAAGACACCGCATTGCACTGGACTCATCAACAAATTGCACTTTGGGTTCATAGCCAGGTAAACCTGGCGGGCATGAACATACGTACGGCCCGGATGATAAGTGCCGTCTCCATTGCCATGGCAACCGTATGAGGACGGTGTGAGAGATGCTGAGAGAGCAGCATGTGCAGAGAAAGGGTATGATACTTGATTCAGTAAGAATGAATGTATGATGTACATGTACATACCTGGGCTAGATGCTTTCTTAAATTGTCCGGTGCTGTACAGTGTAGATAACAGGTAACTCTGAAGTTGTCTTCAATGCACAAAAGTAAACCTGGAGATAAATAAACAAAGCAGAAAAAGCATGGATTATAAATTATGACATCATCATTCCGTTTTAGATCATGACATGGAGGCAGGAAATATATTTGCAGTACCGCCATATCAAACATTAATACTTTACACAATAGCTGTATGATTGTATGTAGATCTGTAAGTGCACAAATGCATCATTACTAGATTTTTGTCAAAGGGCTTTCTGGTGTAATTCAATTGACAAAATAGATTTTAGGCATACATCCAGTAGTAAGGACAGCATGCTCCATCCTGTGAATGAATGAAAAAATAAGTCATAGTGTTTGTCCATCCTGTTTGTGATAATGTAAAAAAGTCCATTGAAATATTCCACGAAGCGCCCATTATAGTATACTCTATGCACTAATAATCACATGTACCTTATTATCTCATCTCCGCGATAATCACACTGGTACCACATAGTACAATACATCCGTGAGCAACAATGCGATCACTCACACGCTGTGTTGCTGTCACCTGCAAAAAATGCGGAGAAAAGGAAGCACTGCTCCTGTCGTCTTTCACAATGTTTAAATGTGGATTAATGCTTTCTCATTACAAACCTGCAATGTACTTGATTAAGTTGGTGTATGAAACAGTTTATTTTAAAAAGAATTGAATATTTTGCTGAGAGACAAAGGATGATATAACCTTTGCTTTGCTGTTTCTCCGCATAGTAATAAGATTGATTGATCAATCTGTGAGAATATAAGCAAAGAAAAAGAGGACCATGCAAGACTTGAACCTGTGATGTAATACATGTATATTACTGTCAGACATCATGCCCATTTGTATGACTATTTCTAAAGACATTGGTGTATCAAAATCCAATATGAATAGTAAATAAATATTTGCCATTGGTGACTCTTTCGTAATTCAGTAAAGTGGATCTAAATAGTAACCATGACTTGAATGACCCACATTTAGCTAGTGGCATTCTTTCCAACCACCCTCAATGAAAACAAACAGACCGAAAAACAAATTAGATTCTGGCGAGTCAATGACAAAATAATAGCAACCACAGTCTACGTCACAATAGGATGGTAGCTGTGGGAAAACGACAATGTTCCTGTCCCAAGAATGTGAGGTTAGTATTGATACGGTCATATTAGGCCTCCGTAATGTTGACAAAACCTTGCCATGGAAAAAATAAAAAACTGCTCAGCATGGTACAGATGATTGTATTGGAGTCAAACAGTTCAAAGCTTGTTACTTCAATTTACCAATACACTACACAGGTATCCATGAAGATAGAATCTTACAGCGTATTCTCATAAAATAATTATGTACAAGTACATGAACTGTATTTGTAACTAAAGTTAATATTTACCTTCTTCCAAGTCGACCATTCTAACCAAGGAGCATATATTTACTGTACATTGTACACATGATGTTCAGAGTCATCTTGAATGGAAAATAATCCTTAAGAACTATCATGAAAAGTCAACAGAAATGCACGCCTATGGCACACAAGTCTACTGCAACTTTCTGCATGGTATCAAACTCTACTCGTGAAGGCTTACTTTGAAGATCACATACATGTACATGTAGATAGTACGCTTCGTACGTGTGATCATGGACCCAAGAAAGGTCCATGGTATGATATGGAATATGACATCATCTTTCATGGTAATGTCTTGAAGGAAAGATGATGATGGCTCAATGGGTTTGTGGTATCAAAGTTCAACATTAAAACAAATAGGGACACAATCACGTGAGCCATTTACACCGAGGCATTTTATAGACATACATGTAAACTCAATGAGTAGTAGAGTAACACAGGAAAACAAAAAGGAGGTGAAGATGATGAAGAAGTAAAAGATGAAGAAGAGAGAGAAGAACAATACTTAAAAGAGAACAGAAGAATACTATAAAGAAGAACAAGGAAGTAGAAGAAGCAAGAGGAAAGCAAATGAGAAGTAGAAGATGGTGACTGATCATGGATCATGATGATGATGAAGATGATGATGATGATTATAAGATAATGATGACCATCCAGGAATTCATGTAAATCATTGACAAAGATGATGATGGTGATGATGATGACAATATACATGTAATGTTAAATGTACATTCTTCATCAAGATGAAAAAACTCATCCTCAAAAACAGCATCTTAAAAATATGATTAGTATGCCAAGTCAGGGTCTGGTCATGTACACTACTGTATATACATAAAACGGGTCTGAACACAGACTACTGAAGCACATCAGTCCGTCATACACAGTCTCATATCTTGCAAGCTTCATGGCTCATTTAATAACCATAATTTTTCCTGACCTTGCACTGTCTAATGGCACGTCTGATAGTATGTCACAGCAGGCAATAATGAAGATGAAGTTTGACATACTTTAATGTAATTACACATTTACGCTATACTGCTCAAACTGATTTTCAGACAGTCAAGACGTACTATAAACCAGGCCTGCTGTAAACTATGTCTTTTGCGCAGTTTGAATACAAATGTGTATGATACATAGAGCTATATGTGTAGAATGGTCTCCACATAATCATTGGACAAGTGGTGGTAGTAAGGGACAGAATTTTAGTGAGTATCATTGATGCAACATTGGAACACATCCAGTGTGCGTAGTGTCTCTTAAGCATGAAAAATACAAGTAAGACTGACACTACTTTTATGCACGGTTCAACTCATCACCGCATGGTGCACAATCACTTTCTGAACCTGAATTTCCCTTTCTGCATTTAATTTGCTCACGTACAAATGTACTGTACATGTATGTGTACATGAATTTATCATAAGCATGAAAACATATTGCTGTAATAAAAATACAGAATAACAGTCATCATCACTAATCGCACAGCATGACAAAAATAGTTATGATCAACGCTAAAACTCAATGCTGTAAAAATATAGAACAGCAATGTGGTTAGGTATGATACAACGATTTGTACCAGGTCCAAGGTATTTCGCTGCTCTAGTTTTATCTCTATCTAAAAACAGCCATAAAATAGACAATCAATAACTGAAAATTATCATTCTTCTACAGTAGTTGTATAGCATGCTGCAATTTGAGATCCCCATGTGTATACATGCATGAATCAATCGACAAACAACTCGGGCACAAATAAACATGGTGATAAATCATGCTATTACTAAAGTTTGTTTTTCACTTCAGATGATTGTGTATTCACCCTACATACATGTTTGTGCAGAAGAATTATCTTCAATCAATCACACATACTGTATACAGTTAGGTTTTGTGTATTCAGTTAAAAACTTACATTGGAGTCTCAGAGCGATTTACAAAACACGTGTACATACACTTCCATGTCAAGAAGAGCCCCGGAAAAATCCAAAAGAGCCCTTGTGAAAACTTATTTTCCCCTTAAATTCCTCGTCATAGTATTAGCATAATGCTCAGAGTTTCTTGTTTCATGACATGAGGTTTGAAAAGAGGTTCCTGCATTTATCCCCCGTTCATATACTGCACATTACATCTTATTGCAAAATAACACAATTCAATCATACATCTAAGGGTGCTAACATCGGTCATTCAATAGTGACAGCGATGAAATGGTTGAGATGAGAAGGCATTTTAAATTGTTATGATCCATGAATCTACAACACCTCCATAATCTTCAATCATACATCTACATGTACATCTACAGTAAGGGTGCTCAAATTGGTCATACAATTCTCCCTATCGCATATAGCTCTCCGAATCTGAACGTGTGTGGCGCTCTAATTTTTTTACCTTTAATTCTTGGGATATGAACTTCCGGTCCACGAACATTCGGCAATCTCGTCCAATATAAAGGGACCAGGGTATCCAACTAATTTTATGAATATTAACCCTAAACCTAACCCTGACCTTAACACTAACCCTAAACCTTATTCTAAACCTAACCCTGACCCTAACCACAACCCTACACAAAATTTTCACTGCTTAATTCATAAAAAAAAGTGATTTCTTGGTCACTTTCTGCCGACAACCAGCTCTTACCGGAAGTATACGTCCCAAGAGCAATCGATCAGATATCGGTATCGTGAGGTGATATCGCTTGATATCGGCTATATGCGATAGGGAGAATTGTGACAGTGATGAAAAGGTGAAAAGGCATTATAGCTTTTTATGCTCCATGAATCTTCAAAACCTCCATAATCTTCAATCATACATCTACAGTAAGCACAAGTTACATGGTGAAAGTGATGAAAAGGTGAGAAGGTATTAAGATAGCTTTTTATGCTCTATGAATCTTCAAAACCTCCATAATCTTCAATCATACATCTACAGTAGGCATAAGTTACATGGTGAAAGTGATGAAAAGGTGAGAAGGCAAGATAGCTTTTTATGCTCCATGAATCTTCAAAACCTCCATAATCTTCAATCATACATCTACAGTATGCACAAGTTACATGTTGGAAGTGTAGAAATGACAAGAAGGCAATATAGCTTTTTAAACTCCAGGAATCTTCAAAACCTCCATAATCTTCAATCATACATCTACAGTAGGCATAAGTTACATGGCGAAAGTGAAGAAAAGGTGAGAAGGCGATATAGCTTTTTATGCTCCATGAATCTATAAGACCTCCATAATCTTCAATCATACATCTACAGTAAGCACAAGTTACATGGTGAAAGTGATGAAAAGGTGAGAAGGCAATTTAGCTTTTTATACTCCATGAATCTTCAAAACCTCCATAATCTTCAATCTTACATCTACAGTAGGCATAAGTTACATGGTGGAAGTGCTGAAAAGACGAGAAGGCAATATAGCTTTTTATGCTCCATGAATCTCTAAGACCTCCATAATCTTCAATCATACACCTACAGTAGGCACAAGTTACATGGTGAAAGTGATGAAAAGGTGAGAAGGCAATATAGATTTTTATGCTCCATGAATCTTCAAGACCTCCATAGAAAGCCCCGCACCTCTACAAAGGGGGCACTTTTACCGCTGACCTCGAGCATTGATACTAAAACAAACACGTTTCAGCCAAACAAAGGGCCTGGGTCCTTCAAACCTTTTGCTAGACAAGGCCTGAAGGCCCCCCTCTCGCCCACCTTCCATTCAGGGCACCCCAGCCACACAGAGAGGGAGCATCTCATTGTTATACAGACTGTATGAATGACAGACAAACGCCATTCATGTCCTCTTTATCTTTCTCTAGTCTGGCTTCCAGTAGCCTGTCTTACAGTCAGTTTGACATTTTTGATCCCAACTAACCAAGAGAGTCTAGTGCTCAAAGACTAGTTACTGTATCATTCTCCTCTCTTTTTTTTTAGTCCATCAGAGCTGCAGAAGAAATTGAGAAAGATTAGTCTCCTGCAGCCAGACCCCTTTGTTGAATAGTTTGGTTTTAGAAATGCCAAACAGCCTGAAAGTCAGGCTACCCCTTCTGTAGTCTGGCTTCCAGATGTTCCATACATGTAGCCCACGCTACTCATCACCCTCGACTACTAGTATACATGTAGCTTGGCTTCCAGGGGCTGTTGGGATTTTCTCAACCAAACTATTTATTAGACGGGTCTGACTGTAGTAGACTAACTGTTCTCAATTCCTTGTCTTGCTCTGGTTGAGAAAAGAGGTGAATTATAAAGTGACTAGTCTAGTACTAGATTCTCATTTTCATGTTTCAATAAGCCACAACCAAGAGTCTGGAAAATAGACTAACTTCACAGTTATCAAACCTACATCATGGACTTTGTGGTAGGGTCCATGCCTACATGTAGGCTCCTTCAGTGTATGTTATCACTGATGATCTCATTTGAAAGTGTACGGTACTCACAACCGTCTCTCTATGCCATTCAATGCCTGTGCAATTTGAATTTCATCAACAATACATGTATCTTAAATCACAATGTACAGTGTATGTAGCTTCTCTAGGACAAGGCCAAATGGAGTGGAAGCCGTTGGGACTGTCACTGTACAGCAATGATTATTGATTGACAGCTGGTAGCTCACCTCAGACAGTAGATCAATATATTCACAAGTACGCACCATTTACTCAAGTGACCAGGGATCAGACTGATACATATAGTGTAAATACTATAGGAGATGAAAATATTGTAGAGTAAGACAAGATGGGCTCACATTGTACACGCATAATTGGAAATGTATTGTTTTCAAACAGGGAAAATAATTTTACTGTTGCCCTGAGAGCAAAGGGATACATGCATGTAAATGTGCAGTACATGTATGGGAGAAACAATAACATGTACAGTATATTTTACATGTACTATTGAAATGTAAATTCTTTTCAAAAATGAAAAACTTGAACATTCATTTGCAAGGGCTACTTCTTCACATAGTGTTCATGAGGTTTTCTTCTTCTTTTTTTTTTAGCATAGGGGCTTTTTTTGTTATTTGCGGGGTTTTTTTTATTCATTACGTAGGCTAAATCACCCAGAGCCCTCATGTATTTTTGTCAATGTTTCCAACTACTTTCAAAACTAAATGCACATGAACAAGTACCATACTAACAAGGACTTGTGTACAGTATAGAAAGGCCACATACAGATAAGCTGCATTAAAAAAAAAATTGTCTTACAAAGTAGACCCTCTTGATACCCTCATCACATGGGTAGGGTAGAACTATGTACAGCTGAGCCAATAAAGTGAGGAGTGAAAATATTTGTTTATGTTTTAAAGGTTACAGTACATGTATGTTAACACACAGCAATGGCATGATACTGTTATTTATCATTCTGACAGAACCATTGTACTGTGATCACAAGCCATGCACTCTGTTGTTTTTGTTTAATGGCATGGAGGTCCCATTTCGCAGTCTGGACTCCAAACTGAAAGGAAATCATTATAGGCCTGGTGATGGGATATATATCAGAACGTATCATGCAGACATACACGTGTGTGCACCATCTCCACTCCCTGTAAGTTTTCCTTGCTCGCTATGTCAGTGCTACATTATAGAATGGGTGTCAGAATCTCTGTAATCTGAGTGGTTAATTACCCATAATTACCGTGTATCTTTTTTTACTGGCATCACACGATATCAACACGATATTGCAATTTACCGAGAATTAATATGATCGATACCAATGTTGCTTATGGCGGCACCCACGAATCTCGAGAAACTCCGATAAAGTTAGATGAAGAATTGAAACAAATTTTGGACACATTCCCTTTCTACCTTCCCAGTATCATACATGAATGAAACATGTAATCAGCCAATGGGCTTTTCCAGGCTTAGTACTGAGAGGAGAGGTTTTAAGTGTGCTACAAACAAGCTTTGAATACAAACAAGCTTCCAATACAGACATTTACACAAACACAACATGTGCTATGCAACAACAACTGCCTATCAAACATACATGTAGCAGCCATATTTTAGCGTAACTTTTGAATATCTTTAACTTGCATGTTTATTTACCAGTAGAGCATTTATATTTCAACTTGCTTTCAAAATATGATCTTGATATTATTCATATCTAACTACAAATGCACTGTACATGGATGTATTGTATCTTTTCTCTTAGTTTTAAAAATTCGTACATGTTGTGAAATTCAGCCTTTGCCTGCCATGCAAGTATGTGTTTATCAGTAAACCTTGTATTGCATTGAATTGAATAAACATTTTGCCCTTTTCTTACAAAGACTTGCACTGATGCATTACCTGAAAACAGTAGAAAAAAAGTCTCAATAACAACCACTCTTTAAAAATAACCCTCCACATTGGCTCACCAAATACTGAACTTTGTACTGTTGTGTCAGATTTCAGTAAACATGTTATTTTTAATCCTGTGGTGTTTAGTTTTGACTGTTCGGTATCAAATTGCTCACAGTAGACTTCACAAGTACCTACACTGCACCCCCCAATTAAAAGTTAATTAACAATTAGATTCTACATTGTACTCATAACAGTCTGTATGAGCATTGGTGTTGTTTTGGTTAGGTTTCTAATCCTGTGGTGAAGTGTTTCAAATTGCTGCCAGAAGACATAACAACACTCAAGTATTCAAATCATTAATCCAAAATTTAATTCTACATATCTTTGGTGGTACACTGTACTGTGTGGTGTGTGTATTTTGCATTGTAGGTGGTAGTGAAAGGGCAAGGGTTTAAGAAGGGTGGGGTATGGAGATGGATGGGTTGATGGGGGTGGGGAATGGGGTGGGGGTGGGGAGAGGAGGAAAACAATAGTTCTAATATATCACTTATCGCATTAACATCAAGTTTTACATGTAGGCTATTCAAAATCACAAAAAACACTTAATACCAGTAAATTACAAGTACTCACATCAGAAAGAACCTCATTAAAACTAAATCCAATCAAACATAATTAACTTACACAATCTCAGTACAGTAGGTGCATGACACGGGTAAAAAGAAAAAATAGGGCTTTTCTTTCATTCATACTGAAGGGATTAATAAGTAATGAAACCTTGTATATAATTGATTCTCCCTAATGGGAAAATGTTGTCAAACAAAGAAACAGTACTAGGAATGGTACTGGTAGTATACATGGTACATGTACAGTCCATGGAAAATGTTAATGTTCGTATAGAAACATACTTCACGTGGTACCTGGCTGTGTACAAATTGCACACATATAATGTCCATGCAAAATGTAAATTGAATTCAGAAGCTGGAATCCTGTAAATAATACCAATTTTCTTCTCTCCTTTTCCAGCGCTCTCCATCATCAAAATGGTCTCACGCTGTGCGTCACTGAGTCACAGCATTTCTGAATCCACATGGTGCCCACTGGCTGTCCAGGCACATTATTTCATGTTTTTTCCTGACGAGTTGCGCGTCTGTGTACACAGTTATCGCCATGCGCATTACATGTCACAACTTCCTCTTTTCATACTAGTCACGATAAAACAAATAATTAGAATGGATAGCTTAATGAATAAATTGAGTGTGCTCAGTATCTCAAGGTTTGTGACTACAGGTATGCAATTTTCTAACTGATCTCTTCTCTCTTTCCCTCTCTATTAGCTTTGTTGTTTTTAATATGGTGATAAGCTGTATTTGTTTAATCTATAATTTCTGTCTTTCTCTCTTGATTATTGTTTCTGTGTGGTTTTTTTTTTAGCTGTGGTAGCAGCTTTATTTCCTTTATCATTATGGTATATGTATATTGTACATGAAATTCCCTCGTGGAATTATCGCCGTTCTGAATTTCTTGCGTAATGTTATGTAACCGACCATGACCTGTAACTGTTCACCTGTACCTCGGTAAGAAAATACTTTACTATTCAGTAATCCAGGTGATCTAATTTTGTGTATTTGCGAAAGCAGACAAACCTCTCCCCTCTCCTTTCTCCTACCCTATCTCTATGCAAGTCATCCCTCCCCTATTTTCTTATATATTATGTATTATGTACGAGGGCTGCATGCAAATCAAGCATTGCTTAAGCTGTAGCCCTTCTGCGTTATTCATTGCATCGCTGATATGTTCTTTTGTACATTGTAAAAGCAATGAAGAAACTGTATTGCTGTATAGGTAATGAAAAAACCTACTTTGTTAGTAACTAATGTTTATATATATATCCATTTATATGTATGGTACCATCAATGTATATGATATATATGTGCATGTATCTGCATGAGCAATGATATAATGCAGGAACCAATAAATCAAATCAAATCAAATCAAATTATACCTGGAGTTGTTATTAAGCTAATGCCACACTGTTCTCTACATGTAATACATGCTCAATTTGCAATCATCCCCTCATCTTCAAATATGTATCTAGTGCATTCATTATTAATCTCATTACTCATTGACGCAATTTACATTGGTTCCAGAACAGGAAATCACTTATAAATTAAAATGAATATTTAACAAACAAATCAAAATACAAGGATATAAATTTGGGCATACACCATGTAATACAATGTGCTACCATGAGCAACAAAGATTCCATGATTGATATAAACATGCAGGGGGGGGGGGGGGGGTAGTGAAAAAAATAATTTGCAGGACTTTTTTGTCAATCCTGACGACTTAAGAGCTAGAACTATGTTGTGCAATTCATGTACATGTTTTAGAAAAGATCATTTTTCACAAGGGTACTTTTGTTTGCAGGGGTACACTTTTGCTCTACAGGGGGCTGATTCACCCAGAGCCTCAGTATAGGTTTTGTTGAAGTAATGTACATATATGTATGTACAGTGTTTGTATATTGTGTACTTATCTAGAGTATGCATTACACATCCAATTACAGTAATCAAGAGCAGGATTAAATGCACCATATTCACTCATAGAATGTTGATATTCCACCGCAAAATAAGCCGTACAAGTGAGTGCTGTATCATGCAGCCATATCACAGGACATACATGTACAGGCTAGAAAGTCATTAATATCCCTTTTTTCTTTCTCCCTCTCCTAGACTTACTGACTAATCCTATAAATAGCCCAGACCCAGATACCAATTACCCCACTGTAAACAAACGCCCTGTAGAATTACAGGTCGGGCGTCAGACATGGGAGGGAGAATAAGGGGGAGGTGAGAGTCACATGATCAATAGCATGGCTTCTAGGCTTTTTGACATTTTTAATTCAAACTTTAAACATAGAGTCTACATGTAGAACTCACAAAACTAGTCACTCTTTCATTCTCCTCTTTTCCTCACCTCCTAGCCGGAAAAGTAATCGAGAGTGATTGTTTCTATTGAAGCCAAACCTGATTATTGAATATTGTAGTTTGGATTTTAAAAAAAAATGCCCAAGAGCCTGGAAGCCAGGCTACCTAACAGAAAGAGGAGAGAGTGGATGAGGGAGAGAGAATAGCACTACCGGTACAATAACCTGTACTGTATGTGTGTGTGTCTGTCAGGAAATATGGAGACAATATAAGCACCTTACTGTTACTATGAGCATGCTGTGTCTTAGAAACACAGCTCTATTGCACCTGTTCAGTCAAAAAGGGGGATAAACAAATGTGGTTCAATGCGAAGATTCCACATTGCTGTAGATCATGCAACTGGTATTCACCTGTGATTTGATGCAATTCGCTTCATATATGATGTAGAGTAAAAGCTGTTTTACTACAGTGCAAATTTATTTAATAAAGAGAAAAATGATTTTGTAGATATCAGAAATTATCTATAAGATGAATTTACTCAAGTTTAAGTTACATACATGTAAGTAGTCTCATTATGAGCTCAAGAGCATGCTTTACAAAAGAGCCCCATCATAAAATGTAATTAAAGTGTGAACAAATTGAGGCATGTTGGAAGAGTGAAAGGAATTTCCTTACTTATCCCAAACTGTGGCCAATTAGAGGAGCTCCACTGATATACATCAGAAATTAATTTGATGATATTGTATGCTCAGTAGTACGTACGTGATTATCCCAACTTTTGCTCAAAATTTCCAATCATCTACAAGGAAGGAATTCCCTATTGAGTATGTGCACAAAGGATGTAAAAACGTGAGAAGAGAAATGTCTACACATACACGTACGTACATTTGTAGAGTGGGGGCTATGATCAACAAACGCCCTGAAGGATTACAGGGATTGGTGTCTGTCATGTGATGGAGAGAGTGGTAACCTGAGAAGGGAACGGAGAAGGCCAAGAGATGAAGGGCAAAGCAAGGAACTACCGGTGCATACCAGTACTACATGTACAGTTTGTGTAAATGATGTACGTGCATATGTCAAAGATGAGGTCATCTCCTGGAGCCATATTTTCATGAAACCGCACTAAGCCTAGTTGGTTACTAAAGTGTATTCAGTATCATATGGTTTGATGACGGTATGGTTTTATTAACAACAAAAACAATAATAGTATGAGTATTTGTACAACAATATTAATACTTAACAAATATAAAACAAGAATTATCGTAGACATTTTAGTATAGATGTACATATACAATCATGTATAGGCGTTGCTAATAAGGACCAAAGAATAGCACAAGAGTTAGTCGAGTCTGGCCCTCATAGTAAACATATTTGGCAAACATATTTCTGGTAACCAACTACACTGTAGGTGAGTATGGTTTCATGAATATGGACCCTGTTCTAAATGCACACGATATACGATGTATAGACACATGGATCGGGAGGACAAAATAAGGAGAAAACAGATAATGCAATGTAAACTGCAAACTGCAAAGTTAATATAAAATCATTGCCTCCATGCACCCCTTTTTGACACACAAGTAAATTAATTGTACAACTTACTGTCACTTATGTGTAACTCCTAAACGCAAAATACTTAAAAAAATTACAAAAGATGTAAGACAATTTATATATGTCTCTGTTTAATGTTTTTATGTCAAGTACAGTGTACAATTTAGTCGGATAAACATTACACATACAGTACATCATGTACAGTGTAATTACAGTATGATACAATGGAACCACACACACACACACACACACACACACACACACACACACACACACACACATACACACACACACACACACACACACATACACACACATATACACACACGTTCACACACACACACACACACACACACACACACACACACACACACACACACCTAAACAACCACAATCAAACACTTTTTTGTAAAAAGTTCTTTTGTTGAAAGTACTGGGCAGAGCACTGATGGCTTCAATACACACATATTTATTCTAAGATCATCAATATTGTTTTGGGTGGACAGCTGAGTGCTACATGTACATATGTTTTTATAACCCTCTATTGCACTCAGAGGGGGAAATTTAATTAAAATTTCTAGAGTGATACCAGTATCAAAACACACTATACAAATATGAAGTGCAACAATAGGTTTAGAGTAATAAAATACCATACAATCAGATGAGTGTAGAAGATTAAAACAATAATTAATTTTCAGAATAACAACTACAGGCATTGTCTGGGCTCTGTACTATGGGCATGGAGCTATGAATAACTCCTTTGAGACAGGATTCTTTTTTTCTTGCATTCTCCCTCCTCCCTCTCTTTCTCTCTCTCTCTCTCTCTCTCTCTCTCTCTCTCTCTCTCTCTCTCTCTCTCTCTTTCTCTTTGCCCCCCCTTCTCTCTTTCTCTCTTCAAACATGACTCCCCTCACTCTCTTTCTCCCCTACTTTTTCTCTCTCACCCTTTCTCTCCCCACTCGTTCTCTCTCGTTCTCTCTCATTCTCTCTCTCTCTGCCCCCATCCCTCCCCCTCTTATCTCTTTAAACAAATCTCGCCCTCACCCCCCCCCCCCATACTCTCCCAATCACTCTCTTTCTTTAGAGCTCTCTCTCCCTTCCTGTTTATTGTTCTCATCCTTTCCAATCTCAAGCATTATCTGAACAATAACATACATAGCACGTATCCCAGTATTCATTACACTAACTACGGGACAGGACAGTGTATTGTACTTAGTACAACAGCATACAGACAGAAGCAGGGAACGATTGAATTTAATGAGCAATTTCAATCTGTGAACTCGTGTTTGTGAGAAATTAATGCGCAGAACAAGTACTAATGTGGGGTAATCTGCTCAATATGTGCAGCAAAATGCACTGCCAACACTAGGAGAGGGTACAATATATGCAGTTGAATTTGTGTACACACACGTGTACTATTTGTAAAACCTGAAAAAATGAAAAACATTTAAAGGCAAAAAAAATCCTGCCAGTCTTCTTCTTGATGATTTGACAAGACAAAAATAAATGCCATTCCAATGATGTCAATGCAAATAAATCTTTTACCACAATCTTACAGAAGACCAGATTGGTTATAAACCACATTTTTCCATGTTCAGACCTGCATGTACACATCTCCAATTGTCATGAGCCGCAAATAGGTTTACTTCTTCTCAGTTGGAACAACACATAACCTACCTTTGTCGTCTACATCTTTTCATGAGCTTAGAATTAGAAGCCACAGAGGGTGGGGAGAGAAAAAACCCTCTTTCTTTGGGATGAGAGAAAAGGGTTGTGGTCTCTGCTTAGACCAACCACAAAGTTCCTAACAGTACCACAGCATAGGAGATACAGGACAGATCACAGTGGTGCATAAGTATGTATGATGTTCTCTACTCATAGTGTACCTCACAGGTGTGTCATGCAAGTTTCAGACAAAGGCCTTACAGATCTAGACAGCCTTAATGAAGTTAATATCAAACAATTGTACATTGTATTAAAAGGTATTGTATCAAAGGGATGACTCATAAATTGTGTGTACATGTACAATGTACTTGTAGCTCTAGATATATTAAGCAAAATATAGAGTAACTGTAGATCTTCCAGTTAGGACAAAGTAGGCTGTAGTCATATTAAACTCACAATACACCTGTTATAAATAATGCAAGCACAGATACATGGAGCTATGTACTGACCTACATTGTACATGAACAAGTAGATTGTATTTTCTTTTTAAACAATCTATGTGCATTGCAAGCAACTGACAGTGTTTTCATTTCAGGGGTTTTGATGTAATCATCAGGGTGGCGAGGTTCAAATGCAACATTATGATAATTTAATAAACAAAAAAGTCTTGCCTAAATTACCCTGCTGTTGCTGTAGACCATGTTATACACGATTTCAAATTACATAGTTTATAAAGAGTATTATAGGCCTACATGTACATGTACCGGGTACAGCTGACTTTCACTTTACCATATATTGTGTGTTGTTTTGGCATTATCAGCTTGTTTTTCTAACCACGCCAATCAATCAATCAATCAAATTGCAACCCTAGAATAATTCACCATTACCATTACCACAGAAATCAATATACAACACAGATACATAGTAGACTCTCCATCAGTGTTGTTTACAAATAAAGCTCTTCAGTTTAAATAAAAGATCAAGAAGAGCTACTGCTACCTGTCTGCAATGTTTGTCTGGCTTCACTTGCTCCCTTCGATGCACATGCAAGAAGAGGAACAATCCTACACAAAAAGAATTTGCTAATAAGCACTTGTTTGCAGTGCGAGGAAAGTGCTTGTTTGTTAGTTGCACTTTAGGCTGACCCAAATGGTAAACACTCATCCCCCTTGCATGCAACAGTGTACTGTAGTTCATTGAACCATCTCCTGTAGTCTGCAAGCAAAGACTCTAACTTGACAGTTACACAAAATATATCCTGTCTGTAGTGTCTGGAGTGGAGAATATTCTGCTTCCAACCTCATACCGCCCAGTTTAAGTACATTGTACAGTACATGGCATATTGTAGTCTCATGATTCAGACTCTGTTTTTATGCACTGTGGGATGGGCATGGGTATGTCCATGTACATGTGCCTCCAAACTGAGATACTTTGTACATGTATATTGTATGTTTGGTAACCTCCAATCACATTCTACTGTCTCAAAACACACAGGATGACAAAACTAGCTTGCCAGTTGTATCCTTGTTGCATCCTATTAGAGCTAGTCTTTTTTTTCAGATTTTGAATCACTGACTCAATCACTGAGAAAGTTTTGTGCCTGCTGAATATCCCGGGGGGGGGGGGGGGGGCACTCAAATTATATTTTGATGGGGGTGTGCCTCACGAAACCCTGATATGGGGGTCTAAGGAACTGACTACAAGGGTAAAATCCGCGTAAAATGTGGGGTCTTAAGAACTAAAAATACACCGCCCGGCATTGTGAAAAACAGGGTCTACAGAACGATCCTCGCTGCACATGCGACGCGCGTTGTGTTTACGTCAGGGTTTTCTTGCAGCTCGCTCGGCCGGCGGGTCGGGTGGCCGGGTTGATGTTGAAGCGTAGCAAGCTGCACGCAAGCCGCGGACCTGGAGAACGGAGGGAGGGGCAAAGCGGGGAGGCTAAGGAGCGGAAATATTTCGCGGAACTTTCGCCATGCGTAGGATATAGAGGATCTAAAGAACTGATATCGATGTCTCAAAAAGGGGGTCTTCAAAGCGGCACGTCCCCGTACCACCAATGTATGTGAGTGCCCCCCCCGGGCTGAATATACTGACGTGTTAAGAGCATTACATGTATCTGCATAAACAACATAACAACAAACACAGTCAGTTGCAAATGACATCAATAATAATAACATTTATCTAGTGTTTAACAATATTTCTAAGCGCTTTAGAGAGAGAGAAAAAAAACAATACACATAGAAAAGTACATACATAAAGATTACCGGTAACTGTAATTGCCTGAGAGAGTCTTGAGATGGTTCTTAAAAGAGTCTATGGTAGATGTCAAGTCTTTTTTTTTTTTAAATATCTGCAGCCATTGGTTTACTCTTATTTGGTCTAATGCCCAATTTAATTTATAAGTAACGCCTTGAAACTATCGGTATTATTTAAGACTTCAAAATCCTATATCCTTACCCATAATTTGCCTAAACCCTTATCATAATTAATGACCCTTAACCATAACATATAAATATCAGCTTGCACTAGCGAGTTGACCAAAAGGAAGTAGACTACTGTACAGTGTACACTGGTGATTGGGCTGGAAAATCAGTCTAGAAATTTGTTCTTGTGCATGCTCTGAATCAATAGTTTTACAGGGCTCATTGATCTGTGTACAGTACACTAATCTTCACAGCGTGAGATTATCCATTATTGCTCTGGCCAAATATAGTGATCCTTTCAGCAAGTTTCACATGATGGATGCCACAAACAAACATTCATATAATGCACAAAAACGAAGCAAATCCTGTTCCAGTACATGTAGTCTTGGTTTTCAAGCTATCCATATTTCAATTGTAATTTTAATTCTGAATAAACTTACATTCATATGAGGGGAAATCTGATTGGTGAAAGAGGAAACACATTTCCATCTCAAACACAATTTTTAGCTTACATGTAGATGCACGCTTGTATGAAACTGATATAAAGAGAGTTGGATAATGGTTAAAATATTAGAATATTAATAACAACATTTGTGCAAAATGAAATAAATGGATACAGTGTGTTTCATAGTTTTGTGTCTTTTGATAAATGTACACTGTAGTGCTCACACAGTTTTGAATGACAGAAACAGGCATACATATTCACAGATTACATGTCAGTACAGGTACATGTAGGGACTAGGAACTGATACCAATAATCTCATGTTTCAAGTTAATTCACGTCAGATTTTCTTACAACTAATCAGAATACTTAGCAGGGCAGGGGGTCTAAACCCCTCACAGGCAGTGTACAACAGACAAAAGTAAGTTACAAATGTCACTTCATACAAAGATTGCAGCAGTTCTAAGCAGCATTGGGCTTAGCCGGTGTAACCCCAGAGAGATCAATTGTGCTCTACGCCTTCTTTTGATAAACCTATCAAACTGAGAGAATCACTTTTTTGAGAAGGAGGTTCCATTTAGCCTATTGTACTTACTAAACAATGAATAATCCTTCATCCTACTCAGGACATGTATCAGAAAAGAAACTTTAGGCATACATGTATGTACACCCTGTAGTGGTAAGGATAGCGTGCTCCATCCTGTAAATGAATTATAATTGTACAAGAAGGTAGAGAGCTGTACATGTCTGAAAATACATGGGCTCTTGCTGGTGGACTGTACTGCTGAGTACACTGGTTGCAAAAACATTTTTAATTTTATTAATATCGCCAGCACTTACAGGTAAAAAGTATCAATATCTTTATGCATTTCTATAATTGCTGTTATCTTTCTCTTTCAGTCTTCCTCCATCTCTCTCCTTCCTTTCTTTCTCTCTATCTATATCTCTCTCTCTTTCTCCCTTTTCCTCTCTCCTCCCATGTGTTCTATCTTTCTCCTCCTGTCCTCCTTTCTCTCTCTCTCTCTCTCTCTCTCTCTCAGCACTCACAATGCATGCACGCACACAATATGATAACTATGCGTGTATACAATATCGGCTTCATTGTTCAAATTCAAAAGAATGACATACATGTATATGCGTGCAACTCTGAGTCAGCAAGTCTTTTGTGAACCACAAAATCTTTCAAAAAGAACCAAATGCAACAAGTCAGCTGAAGCCCAACAATTCAAGTTTCACAAATAGACCGCAGGGCTCTCAATAGGGGGGATGCTTTGTAAACACAAAAAAATGGGATAGAAAGAGAGTCAGATGTAGATACAGGGATAGAGAGAGATTGTTTGGTTGTCATGTATAAATCAGGCAGGACTCGGGAGAGCGATGTGAGGTTAGAGCAACATAAAAGAATTGGTTACATACATGTATCCCTACTAAATGTCTCTCATTTTTATTTATTCCAACATTCAAAAAGCTACTGTATGCTTCTAACACTAACCCTTACCATAAGACTACCCTCATCAGACTTTCGGAACAAAGTTTGAAATGTACTGTAGCCAGGATTTTGTTTTACACAGGATACGGAATGTAAAGGAGTTCTTCTGGTGTGGATCGCATGTTACATGTATATCAACTCTGTACAAAATAAAACCACATTACATCACATCACCCTTCTCTTTCACTTCCTTGCGACAATCTTTCCTTAACCACCTATCTTTAAGAATTGCCAAGATTTTAATCATCTCTGCCATGATAGTAAAAACGGAAGAAATAGGAGTCATAAAAATCTTCAGATTAGTTGGACTAAATACATGTCTATGGTAGAGTCTGCCATCAGCATCTTCTTCTTGGTTGATGTCCCCTACAATGGCCTCTGTCCTCTGACATTAGGGAGCTTTCGTTATGACAACGCGGACGAAAACGAGAACAGTGAGCAATCTGTTCTAGCTGTCCGCCTGTGGTATTCACAAGCAGTTAAGCAAAATAAAACAGAGAACGTGAGCGGCCGTGCGTGGGACATCATCTGACCCCCTGACTTCCCCCCTACCAGCCCCTGACCCGGGCGCACGAGCGATTCACACTGATAAAATCTGTATGAGCGCTGATTGGCTGCTGTCCTCAACTCGTCGAGAATGAAAAATCTCAGAATGCGCAGATCGATCTTGGTGTCGGATTACCGTTCTCGAGTCCGTCCATCCTCAAAACGAAAGCTCGCTAATGTCAATGGGGGACAGTCCCCAATTGCCAGAGAACTGTAGGATTATGCAGCCTAAACTTGGGAAATCATACAGTAAATATCTTCAGTGTAACATCCATTTAACATTTGTAACATCTAAGCCTGAGTCATATCGATTTTTTCAGAAACCGGTGTTCGATGGCTTTGCGCCGATCGAACATCGATGCATCGATACATGACGTCACCCAGCCACTGCCAAGAGCCAATTTATGAATGAAAATATAGTAAGCATACGCAGTGCAATCCTTCCATTTCCCCACATAGTATTCCACCAAAACAAGCGTGCAATTCTCTATCACCTCGTACCAAAATCGACCTAGAATTTCACTTTCATATATTTTATATGAATTATGAAAGGTATTCTCGGAGAATCTATTTTCTCACCGATACTGCACATGTAAGCGAATTTCGATTACTTCTTGTTTTTCCGTCAAAATCTTACAAATTAGCGTCAATATGGCATCGTATACATGTATGTAGGTTGGAATCTGTAGAGTCTATTGCAACGGGCAGAAAGTCAATCAGCTTCCGGGTTGCGATTTTTTTTTTCCGTAACCCTAATGCGTCGAAAAATCGCTTCCGGGTTTCGGACAACGTGACTGGATATTGTATCACTGTTTTGGCGACCACATGGTTATGACGTGATCTACGCGATGCACCAATCAGTGGTCTCCGAATCGCTGTACGGAGACGCTCTATTAGTCTGTACGTCGGCAGCGTGTATGCAAATGAGCCTTACGCACGATTGCCACTGTATTTCCGGGTTTTCACAACACACGATGCTATCCGTTGTACAAAGTCTATGGACAATTGTTTGTTGTGGCGTTGCGCTGTATATAGTAGTGAACGAATCAAATCCAAGTAGTATGTAGTAGCTGCTTGATCATCGAGCGACCTGTTCATTCTCTTGATGCGTTACCTGCAAAACTCACAAAAGAGAGTAGGAACCAAGTAAGCAAATTAAAATTGTGGAAATATGAAGATAAATTGTGTATAACAGGACTATCAAACAAAAGATTTTGTGTTTTCTAGTCAATTTGGTAATTTCGTCGATGCATCGAATTCATCAAAACGAAATCGGAGTTCGACTTCTTCGATCGAACACCGGCTTAATAATCGATTCGACTCAGGCCTAGTAACATCCATTTAACATTTAAACCAGTAGCAATGATGAAACTTGTATATTAGAGATTGACATCGAATTGCAAGGGATCCATCCACTCCTCCCACAACACACACACACAGACAAAAGAACAACAAAACAACAACAAAACAACAACAAACAAACATGACAAAACAAATGTCGACTTAAGTTCTAAAAATAGTAAAAATGATTATTAGTATGATACAAAAGTAAACAATAATGGAGCCTGTATCTGTCTGTACTACGACGCATAGTATCCGATTATGATGGAGGCAATTATGACAGACGACAGCCACTGCTGCACCACTACTGGTCGGAGCTAGCTGCCCGAGGGCTTCTCAAGTAAAGCAGCTCCGTCACGCCTACCGTCCCCGTAACTTGGGCATGGCCCACTTCAGTGTGCCGTACGACACACTCAGCGACTCTTACGGACAGTCGAAATCGAATAACTAGCAATGTTTATAGATGGGAAATAGTTATTTCCACTTAATTTACAATCAAATGATGGGCGTCAACGTTTTCGATAAAGACTGTTAAGTATTTTAATGATCACTTACCGACACCATCGACTTTGAAATGCAGCTTCTTAAATCACAATGTCAGCAATCTCATCAAGATTGACGCTGATGCAGTTTGACCGTCGACATCGCACAAACAAGTGTCGCCAGTCGAGGTTTAGTGCACGCACAATATGCATATAAAAGTACGTGGAAAACAGAGTTATCTCAACCCGCGGCGACATGCATAAAAGAAGCCAAAACTCAAGGTTTGACATAAATCCGTCAAAGGAATATAAACGTTAATTTTGTGACGACTCTAGGCCCACTGTTGTGTAGGCCTACTAATTTTGTTTGTTAAATTCCCATTTTCTCAAAAAGATGTTTATTATTTTACCTGTGCATTGATTTATCATTTTACACGTGTTTTATACACACACCTCAATGGAAAAGATTTTGAATAAAAAAAAAAAAAAAAAATCACAACTTTTTTATCTTTTGACGGAGTTTACTCAAATCTTCACTTATGTTGGTTTCATTTTTTTGCTAAAACTAAAACAATTTAATTTCAGGGTGGACTTTTCCTTTCAATGCCAACTTCAATGCAAACCCATGTACTCGATTTCCGTGTAACTATTGTAATCATAGTCCAATAAAATATAGAAATTGTTTAAAAAAATATATATATATTTATCTTTGGATGGTGTTGTGGAAAGTGTTCGCTTTTAATAGCGAGGATATGTCCAGCTATATTTATTTACATGTACATGTACTTTGACGTATATAGTTTCAAAGATCATGGATGAATACCCGTGAAGACTGACGATCGATGAAAAAGCACAGTCCTATAGCATCATTGGATTCGAGTAAAGCATTTTCAATTCACGTATTCTAAATCTCATAGCCCCTCACTGTTAAACGTTCGTACGGGACATACCTTGAAACTTTTCTAAGCTCCTTTTCAGAACATCGCCCCAGTAAACTTGAGAAAGGCCACAGTAGGAAGATTATCTCCAAACCCTATAAAAGTAGGCTATTATCTTGTAATCCTGTAAGTGGATTAAAGCCAACAATATGCATAATTGCTAAGTTGATTGTGTGCTCTTTGTGAAGAAAAAATAAATGGTTACGACTAAATGTTTTGAGTTCATAAATGGTTACAAATCAAGATTTCCGGCTATGAGGGAGATTGTAAAACAGTATAATAGCTTTTTGCTAGATTTTTAGTGAAAGGGCCGCATTTTCTGAGAAATGTTAGGCATACTATAGGTATAAGTATAGCTTTTATATGATATAGTTCAGGACTGTGATATGCTATGCCATCTTTAAAGGCTTCTTCTGGTCTAAAATTGAGTATTCAACATTCACAATCTCAGAAGCAGAACAAATACATTTGAAGAAAATCAGATTCATTAGAAATGTATGATAAATTTATATTGTAACCCGGTCATGAGTCTGACAGCAGATATGCAAATTCCTATAGTAACCAAAACCCATTAGCCCACAGGATTTCAAATATATCCGAAAATTGTACTTTGAAATTTCAGACATGCAAAATGATTTGAAAAAAAAAGTGTCGGACATTACACGCCTTCGGACCGAGTTGTCGATTTGCCTCCAAAAAAATAATGATTTCCGTATCACCCAAACATTGATAAGTTTCCTATCAATTGTTTGATTTATTATGGGATTTTTGCTTTTTATTGAGAACAACTTACATTTGTGCAATATTTTGCCCTACTCTGACAAAAGGAAGCACAAAAGAGACTTTTCTTGTAAATGAGCAAAATGTGTCTGTCACTTGCATTGGCATCAGCGCAACACCACATCATGTGAGATTGAATATCTCGCAGCAAGGTGAATATTTCTTGTCCAGATTTTGGCCGTATGTAGGGAATGCTGTGTACAATCTAAGAGTACCAATAACCCAGAATTTAGTGATTTGTAACTTGCTTCCTTTTGTCAGAGTTGGGCAGTAGGCCTATAAGCCTACATCATCTCACCATAACTGACCTGCAAATGTTTAAACTGCAGTTGCTATTACCAGTTATTAAGTAATTTTCGTTTCACTGACATACTTCATGTCGTGATTTTTTTTCTTCAATTTTACTTAATTTGTGCATCTAAAGTGATGTTGATTGTCTAACTCACTTAGCCTGAATAAGTTTTCTCAATAATTATGCATACTTTTCAAAGATGTTTGTTTACGAGATTTTTTTTTTTTTTTTTTTTTTTTATTTCGCATGACTTTATTGTTTCTCATAAGCATCACCACTCTGACAGGAAATCCAGTTGAAATGCGATTAGTTTTCACAGAAATAAATGAGTACTACTTTTGGCTGTATGAAGCGTAGCATACATCTGCCCCTGGCCACCCACCAAACAGCTGTAGAAGACAAAACCAAAAAGTAGCCCATTTGCGCGGATAAACAGTGGTACGATGTACTCTCACATCTTCCATCGATGACGCTCATTCTCACGAGCTCATTACCATTCCGTGAAATATTAACACACCACAAAATAATTCGCCCCGCTATATTTCGTCACCAGGTTTTCTGGATCCATGCAGGTTGCTGGACCAGACGGTATGAGCAGCAAGTAGCTCGATATTGACATTTCATTCTCCTATCTTCTCTTCACACCCTTTAACACCTTATTCATCTCCCTCTTCCATTGCTTCCATTTTTATCTTTTATGTTTTCTTTCGTCTTCTTCTGTTAGACACTCGAATCAGTTTTCCTTGGCTGCTTTCTATTTTTTTCCGTCACGCAGACCATATTATAGGCATGAACATACTAAACATATCATATCGAAAACCGGAATGTAAGCACAGGTTATCGAGTATCACGTGTAAAACAAAAGAAAGCGTTAAAGTGTATCATAGGGCAGGCATTTAAAGCATTATGTTGAGTTGTCGGTATATTGTCGAAAGATTTTGGGCGATGACGCGTACTGTTGAGTTGTCTACTAAAGAACTTTGCGCAATCGACAGACGATATTTCCACACATGCGTGAGGCCTGAGCTGAGGTGATGCAATAAAATACATTGCAATATTTCACCGGCCCGAGCTAGCTGTGTCGAGATCGAGACATTGACTGTCTCGATAAAAAACCTTTCTTACATTCAATTGGTGCGGTGAGTTGAGATTCTTCTTAAAATATAGCTTGCAAAGAGACTATTTTTTGGGGCACTTTATCTGTTTTGGCACAGTGTTAGTGTGATTGCGCAACCTCATAGCTCATCAGCATCTGTAGAATATCATTGGCATTGAAAATGAACGGCAGAATTAGAAGGTTTATGACTACAGAATCAGTGAATGTTGTGATGTGACTGTGAGTATGATGCGGGTGCCTCCAACCGGCCCTCTTGTTTTCTTTTGAATTAATTCATACTAAAATTAACCCACCTTAAAGCGAGAACTGATCAGATTGGAAAACTAGATTTACAATTCAAGGTATCTAGTCGTTTTCTTGACCTATAGTATAAACCCTTCACATCACCCTAACCTATCATGACTGATTCGACTAAATCATGTTCTTTAAAGAACTAATTTTTCCTTAAAGATTAGTGAGAAACTTTCGGAGAAATTGCGCTTTGGTTTGAATATCGCTCGGTAAAACATTGTTCATTCACATCACAGAACCTTGAAACCGACCCCTTAGTAGCTACGAGTGATGTGCCATATCTCCGTCAATCCGATGAGTTCAGTGCCGATATTTCACCAGTATTGCGTCTCGATCATGTTTTTTTGAGTGGAATGAAAAAGTTAAGGGAGACTTTCTGTGATCGACGAAAAAATCACGGAAGTACGAACGTAAATTGAAAAGGAGAGATATTTTGAATGAATATTTTGAATGAAAAATTAGCTAAAATGTGCACAATTGCACATTTTCATTTCAACTTGCGTTCGTATTTCTGTGATTTTCCCGTTGATCGCAGAAACTTTTCTGTACCGGTAATTTTTCACTCCACTGGGTTGCATGATCGAGACACAATACTGAGCGATATTCAAAGCGCAACGTCTCAGAAAGTGTAGGGTTAATCTTCAATCCAAGAAAATTTGATTATACTCCCATCATCGCCCATGTGCCAAAAAATGGAGACTTTAAAAACAAATGGAGACTTTAAAAACAAATGGAGACTTTAAAAACAAATCTTCAAGGGGTATTATGCACTTTACCGAGGTCAAGAAGGCTAGCAAAGCTGAGTGCATTTTAGGTTTAGGCAGAGGGTTAGGGTGATGTGTAGGTGTAGGGTTTAAAGGTCAAGCAAACGACTAGATACCTTGAATTGTAAATCTAGTTTTCCAATCTGATCAGTTCTCGCTTTAAGGTGAGTAAAATGCATAATGCCCCAAATGAGTTCCTCTTGCCTGGTAAAAATGGTCGAAGCTTTGGAGTTTCCATTGAAATGTGATGCAAAATAATATGTCATTCTTTCATCTTTTACCTCCAGTGAAAGCTCTTTGGAGTTTAGCCATGGCTGATGACGGTTTGCAGGCTGTTCGGGTGCGAGGCTTCAGTTTGTCAAAGAGCGAGATCATTGGCCTTATCATCCGGCTCTCCCTGCTAGGAGCGGCCACGTACTATGGTGTCAAGTGGATCGTATACGCTATGGATCCCACACGCAAGCAGAAACAGGAGGCAAAGGAACAAGTAAGAGTCCATCAATCCTTCTGTGCCTGACATAGCATTAGAAGCACCCTGAAGCACTATCTTTTAAAAAAGTGAATTCAGGAGCACATCATTTCCGCACCACCAGCATAGCACGTAAACATTGTGCAAAATAGGCAAAATACTATCACGGGGCAGATACTTCAGAGGAAGAAGAATTTGCTGCTCGAGAGAGTATATAATTTGTGTAATTCTTTGTGCTGAAAGCGAGCGTGACGCTTAATAGTTGAGCTGCATTCACATTAAAAAAAGGTTTGTTCCTAGTGCTATGGAGCCTCTATGGACAGAGCAGCAAGTCAGAATCATCAGCAGGGTGGTCCCCAGTGTAGAAAACATGCGGTGCAAACACCACGCGTCGGGTCCAGAAAGCGATTGTGAGCCACGTGTAAATTCACTGCACCGTGCGTAAAATCAGTATCAGTCTTATTATTCTTATTGTTTTTGTTTTCTTTGAGCCACGCGTTCCATAGTTGTGTACCACGCGTCCAGCACAGATATCTGACAAAAAGTGACATTCTGCTTTTTTGAGCCATGCGTAAAAAATTTTCTGGTGATCACCCTGATCATCAGACATCTTTTTGTTTTGCCAAGTCTACAGAACTTAAGAAAACTTAAGAGAACTTTTGTTTGTTCTCCTTGCTACAGGGGAAAATGTGAAATCCTGTTTGTTACCTCAACAGCAGTCATCCCACTGCATGGACGTAATTTATAACATCTCTTCTATTTGAAATACAGATTGAAAAGCTAAACCATGTTAATGATCACCTAGCAACAGTCACTCTGTCATTATTTCACATCTGATCCTTTGCAATTGCAAGCTGAAAAGGGAATGAAATCTGTTGGTGTTGATGAGGCATTTATTCTTGAGTCATTTTTCATTGCAGGCTGAGAAGCTCATGAAAGCGATTGGATTGTCGAGCAGCATCAAGCTGTCAGAGTACGAGCTCTCCATCGCATCACAGCTCATCGACCCTCTGACCCTGAGCGTTGCCTGGACAGACATTGGCGGACTGCAGGACACCTGTAAAGAGATTAAGGAAACCGTTCTACTACCCCTGAAGAAGAAGCACCTGTTTGCTGGTTCCAAGCTCATGCAGCCCCCAAAAGGTAAGTTGTAGACTGTTATCAAAATTGTCATTATTGGCAACTTTGTCGTTTTTCATAATCATCATTATTCATAATTCTTCCATCATCATCATCGTTATTGTCCTCCCCAATTATTGTTATCAGCAGCAGAATCATCACTATTTGCATAATCATTACCACCATCATCATCGTCACCATAACAATCATCATCACTCTCATCATTACCACCATCATCATCATCACCGCCATCACAATCTGCATCGCCATTGCTACCACCATCACCATTATCACGTCCATCTTCATGAATCATGATCAATATCACAATCATCATTATCATTGTCTTCGTCATCGTCATCGTCATCGTCATCGTCATCGTCATCGTCATCGTCATCGTCATCGTCATCATCATCATCATCACCATCACTGTTCTCATTGCCATCACTACCCCCAACATCACCTCCATCTTTATTATCATGATCACGATCATGATCACTATCATATCGCCCCCATCACCACCATGTTCACCATCGCCACCATCTTCATCATCACCATCATTACCATCACTGTCAGCTGTCATCACTGCACAGCACACCCATCCAAGTTTATTCATACCCTCTTACTTGTCTTCACTAGGTGTGCTACTGTACGGCCCTCCTGGCTGTGGCAAGACCATGATCGCTAAGGCCATCGCTAAGGACGCTGGCTGTCGCTTCATCAACCTCCAAGCCTCCAACCTGACTGACAAGTGGTACGGAGAATCTCAGAAGCTTGCCTCTGCTGTCTTCTCACTGGTAAGCAATGCGCGCTGCTATTACAGCGGGAACCCTGTTATTACGAAAACATTTCTTGGGTCCCGATTTCTCTTCCATAGACCTCCGTGTATTCTGTTTTCATATAACGAGATCGGCTATAGCAAAATTTCTGCTATAGCGAGGCAAATTCCCAGCCCAATGATGAAGAAAAAGAAAGGAAATTGACCCCGTTATTACAAGCACTCCCTAACAGCCACGCCGCCCAGCGAGGGAAACAACAGCACAAGCATTTTCCTTCGCGCCGTTAAACACTGATTACACACACCGTAAAGAATCTACACACACACGACCACACATACACATTACGCGCGTGCGGTACTGCCAGAGCCGTATCTCTATATACGGCTCTGGGTACTGCACGCCCCCGCGCCCAACCATTGACACAGTTACGCACGCACATGGCAAGAGCCTCTACACACATGTGACACCGCGCGTGTACGACCGGCTGTGCATGAAGATTGCGTTCAATGATCATTCATTCCTTACACGCGGTCATGCCAGTAGGCACCGATGGGTAACTGAACCTCCCCGCTGCTTCATTTGTCAGTAAACGGACGTGTTGGAAGTAGTGTCATTTACATGTATTTACATTTTCAACTGTGCTGTTAGATATTCTAGTAAGTTTTTGGATGGTGAATTTAGTTAAGACTGCTTGCAAATCCATTTCAATATCACAGTCCTAGCGGTAAATATGTTATTGTTTGTGTAGTCCTATAGATGCAATTGTTTCTGTATGTTTTGATCATGTACTGGTATAGCAAGCAATCGGCTATAGCAAGAAAAAAATGTGGGTCCCAACTCCCTCGTTATAACGGGGTTTCCCTGTATTGTTTTACACTTGATGTGCTTAGGATGCAACTCCATAATTATTTCTGACAAGGCACCCTCTTTTTTCGTTTGCCCAAGCTCACTCCAATTTGGTTTATCAAGCCATAGGTTTATTGCCATTTGGTCCAATCCCATTTGGTCCACTCACCATTTCGTCTACAGGGAACCCCTTAAAAATACCGTTTTAGATTAAAATACTGGGTTACCTTATCTACAACTCTAATTTACACCATAACCTCAACTGTTAACCCTAATCCAGGCCCCCTACCCTAACCCCTATATATCGGCATGTGATGGTAGACGAAATGGGACTTAGACCAAATGGGATTGGACCAAATGGCAAATCACTAAGCCATATACCAGCAAATGATTTGATTACCCACAAACACTTGCTGTTACAGCCCCTGTAAAATCTTACTATTCTCTGTCTCTGTCCCATTCAGGCATATAAGTTACAGCCGGCCATCATCTTCATAGACGAGATCGACTCCTTCCTACGATCGAGGGCATCACATGACCACGAGGCCACGGCCATGATGAAGGCACAGTTCATGACTCTGTGGGATGGACTCATCACGAATGACCAGTGCGAAGTAAGTTTTCTTTCCTCCTTTTTTTTTTATGCAATTCACCTGCTGTTCACGGTAAGATTTTTCATGCTTCATCCATCCCGGTCCAGTTAGGATGTCAAAATTTGCAATAGAACAGCAGTACACAAAGGGGTGTTGCTTAATTGCGCCCTATAAGGAATTTGAAGTTTATTCATAGCCTATCGTGTATTGTTCGTACAGGAGATCATTCGGGAGTGGTGGTGTGCTCAGTATCTGAGTGGAGAAAATCCAGCCCACAAATATGCAAGCTCAGGAAAGAACAGCTTAAAGACTGTCAAATGCATGTTCTGCTGGCCGTGTTTGCGTCAATAGAAATATGAACAGGGTACTACACCATCTTATTTCTAGTATTACTGGGCCAATTGGAATCAGATTTGGCATGAACTTTCATGAGGTGATACCATTTATTTTGGGTGCCAGTATCGATGATCTGAAGGTCATTTTGCAAGTTTATGTTATAGCTGTTGTAGCTGCAGTAAAAAAAAATATATTTCTGACATTCCAAATAGATTTATTGCCATAACAAATAATGTACAATGTTATGATGTTATTTATATCACTCTTTCCCCTCTCTATTTTCCCCTCTCTCCCTTTCCCTTCCTGCTACCCTATGTCCTTCTTTGTTTTACCCCTTCTCTCTTTTCCCTTCCTCTCTCCTGTCTCTCGCTTCCACTTTCCCCCATGTCCCTCTGCCCTGCTCCATCCCATGATCTCTCTCACCTGTCTCTCTCCCTCTTTACTGCCCTCACTTCCCCTTTTTTTTCCTCTCATTCCTCTGTCTCCCACCATCTACCCCATCTCCCTCTCCCCCCCCCCCCCCCTTTGTCTCATCCCCTCCCCTCTCCCTCTCGCCGTCCCTCTCAGATAATCGTGATGGGAGCCACAAACCGTCCCCAAGACGTCGATGCAGCCATCCTGCGCAGAATGCCCACATCCTTCCATATAGGCATGCCTGACTCTGCTCAGCGTAGACATATACTGCACATCCTTCTCAGGGATGAAGATGTAAGTCAAACGTACATACATGCGTGCAATACAATCAGCGGTGATTTGCTATTTGGTCCAATCCCAGTTGGTCCACTCACCATTTCGTCTACCATCACGTGCTGATATGTATGGGTTAGGGTTAGGGTAGGGAGTCTGGATTAGGGTTAACAGTTGAGGTTGTGGTGTAGATTAGAGTTATTGAAAACCCAGTATTTTAATCTAAAACGGTATTTTGAAGGGGTTCCTTGTAGACGAATTGGTGAGTGGACCAACTGGGATTGGACCAAATGGCAATAAACCCAATCAGAGACCTTTCTTATAAAATGTGGCAATTGATATGAATCGATTACCAGTCCAATCCCCTATCTCTACTGCACTGAATTACGAGTGATATTAATCACAAATCAAGCTGCAATCAATCACAATTCTCAATAAGATCAGGCCCAGGATCAGGTAGAGCACTAACATTTTGCAGAAGGACTTCCTTGATTAAAGAGCAAACAGTAGATTCTGATTTCATATTCAAGGTCTTACAATGTACATAAGGTTACAAAAGCCTTTTTGTGCATATTTTCTTTCAAAGCCTGAAAGGTATTACTTCCCTCAATGACCCTTTAAATGCCACTTTGTATGACACAAAATTGTTAAGACATTGTATCCTTCCAGAAATGTGTAAAATATGCTCAGAATAGACTAAGGCACCCTCTAGCTGAGATATTCTGTAAGAATATGATCTCAGCATATTCTCAAAGGTGCTAACATACCATGCACATTTCTTATATAGATTACAAAATAATATTTTTCTATTCCTTCTCCCGCAGGTGGCTGGTGATGTCAACTTAGACCTTGTTGCTGAGAAAGCTGACAAGTTCAGTGGGAGTGACCTAAGAGAACTATGCAGAAATGCCTGCATGTACCGCATCAGGGACCATATGTGAGACTTGTTTCCTCCCACCCTCTCTTCTCTTTTCTCTCCCCTTTGTAAAGAACTTTTTGTTAGTAGCTTACAGCCCCTTCCATCACCACTCTCTCCTTCTGTCTCCATTTTATCCATTTTTCTGTTTAAATACTGAAAACAACGGCTTCAAATAATCTTGTGTACGTCTAAATAAAGATTTATCTTTTCATTTTTTTCTTTTGCTCTGACTTCTTGACCCATTAGTGAGTCTATTATCATGACATCAGTATTAATTCTGCGTCTGCCCTTTATAAGGTTACTCCTTCCTGGTTACTACCCTCTCAAGCAATACTATTTCTGTGCTTTATATATTCATCTTCTATTTATATTTATGTGTATTTCTATTGGTATACTGTATATTGCATATATTGAAATAAAGTTTCATTGAATTGAATTTGATTTAATTGAATTGAAAGAATCATTACTCGTATACTGAAAGTTGTACTTACTATTTTTTTTAATATCATTCCTCTTTTTTAAGCCAATGAGCCTGTAGCACTGTTCCTAGTACCATTATAGGCTAATATTTATCATCTTCCATAATTGCACAGCTATAAGCAACATAACATTTGTTCTAAATCACAATCGTTGTAATTACCATAAAGTGAGCATGTAGTGATAGTTGCAATCAATACTCATTAAAGAATCAGACTCAGAGAGCTATTGTCAGTGACAGAAAGTTATAACTAAGAATGTGCATTAGAGAAAGTTTAGCTACTGGTCGAATGCGTCTGAATTACATTACATGGGTTTATCATAATATCCCATTGGTCCTTAGCGACAACATTACAAGAAAAAGTATAATTGTTGCCTAAAAATCAGTGTTTTTATCACCTCACCAGTGTTGAACATCATGTTCCTGGCTTATGAGTGAAAAAATGTTTTGATTGCAGAAAAGCATGTTATATTTTTGCTTTTATTTGTATTTTGATATCAAAATTTTTCTTCGCAGGGAGGAAGGTGACTCTGATGGAGATGACCTCCGACCTCTGAGCATGGCTGACATCCTGTCAGCGCTGGGCAGGCTGAAAGAGGCACGTGTGCTGCAAGGAGGGAGCTTACAAGCACTGAACGCCCTCCCCCTGGATTAATAGCAAGGCTACTAGGGAACTGATGAAGTGCAATCATGCATACCAAGGAAGAGCTCTTGATTGGCTGGGAGGAGAGTTGTCCAAGTACTATTTGGTAAAAACTGGTCTTAACCACTCAATCGCTTTCTATGATAAGCAATTTTCTACCTGGACTACCTACTACCATGTAGAGGGCGTACTCGAATGTTGCGAACCTTCCTAGGAGTGAAGCCAATTTATGTAATTGCCTTCAAATGGATTACCATTGGCTGTGGAGCATGTGCTTGGTAGGCATTGCTAGGTGGTAGAAGCAGGAAAAGCACTTCCTCTGGAAGAAGACGAGATCAAAGAAATTTGTTCAGCTTTGAGTGTGGAAGAGTGTATTCAATTGCAGGGCTCTTGCTAGTGTTGATTCCGATTGGTATGAGCATCATGTGCACAAAAGTTATTACACCCCTGTATCAACCCTTTGTGTGCCAGATCTATTGCTGCTTTGTGGGACTGCGTGTATTACTTGCAAAAACATAGAAGCATTAAACATTGATATCCTCTCCATGGCAACAGGTGTATTTTACCAAAATGTCATTTTGCAAAACCAATACTGGTGAGAGCTCTGCTTGAAGGAATTGCAGCCAGCCATGTATTCCCGTCATGCACTGAAATCTGTTTTGAATGGAGAATATTGTGATAAATCTTGAATTATTACAATGCGGGACTAGGGCCACACTTGCAGAATTGAATTGGAAGGTGATGAGTCCCTAGGGATAAAGATTATGTTGAAGACATTTAAAGTTGTGCAGATGTTTCAAACTCTTGAATTGCTTTGGCAGGCAGTGGGGAGCATGTTTCTGCCAGGTTCAGAGAAAATGGAACAATTTCAGCATTGGGTCGGAAGGTGATATATTCCTGTAGGAGAAAAGTGCTGATAAAATTCAAATTGTGTAAATGTTTAAAAGCATTGAATCACATTGGTGGACAGTGCTGAGCACACTAGCAAGATTCAGAGAAAATGAACAATTACAGCATGGAGTTGGAAGGTGACATATTCTTGTAGGAGAAAGATGATGCTGATTAAATTCAAGTTCTCTTTCTTTAGATGAATAACAAAAAAGCTCAGGTTCTATGTTGTCTCCTCCTTCATTCTGATGAAACTTGAACATCTGAAATTAGCTCACTGAATGACACAGTGATACTGAGAGTCGAGACGTAAACTTCTCCTTGAGAAATGTTTTTACATAACATGAGAAGTTCAGCACTTAAAAGTGGGATTATTGGATGAGTGAAATTATTGAAATTGTTTTTTTTTTATATTTATGTAATCATGCTCACAAAATGAAATGTTTTTTTCCCCCTCACCCTTCTGTGCATGAAGTGGCTAGCTTCATCATAATGGAGAAGCTGTTTACGAATTAGGGATGGTGATAAAATTATCTTAGTTGAGCTGACAACCAGCACACTTCATCATGGAATAGGATAATGGTATCTTTTTACAATTTTTTTTTTTTAAAAAGATTCCCTGCCTCGGTTTATTGCACCTTCCTTCTCTACCCTATTGGAGCCTTATGGATGAATGGGATAGATGGAGAGATTTTATTCGGCTCCTCTTCTTCATGTGTCCCAAGGCAGTCTGGGTCATTGTCATCTAGTTGTTGTTTCATCTGTCTTTTCCTTTCCTTTTGTTTCCTTTCCAATCAAGTGAAGAGCAATGTCCGTAAGGCCAGTGATGTCACACTGCCACAGAAAACCTATCGGATAATGTGCGAGAAGTCATCACCCATGCCTGTACTCCAACAGCACATTATCGTCTTTTATATCATTGTGCAGGAGAGTCTAGCAATAGAGTGCTTCTTTGTATGCCCCTGATGACATCCTCAGCAATGATTCCATTTGTATACCTCAATTAAAGATTGAGCCTTTGCGACTGATCACATCAAAAAGATTTTATGCCTTTTCTGTGGGTTCTGGTTCAAATAAATTATGTGACAATGCCCTCACCTCCACAGAGCATCACTTTCTGTAACTCCCCATTGTAATGGAAGTCTGAGGTCTATGGTCACGCCGTACCATTGCGAATGCCTGTACTCCAACAGTACATTATCGTCTTTTAAGGCATTATACAGGAGGGTCTGGGAATGCAGTGCTTCTTACGCCCCCTTACCATTGGCCACCAGTTTCCACTTATGATAGATATCCAACCTGTACTTCTCCCTGCATTTGTTCTTATATTTATGCCTACAGTTAATTTTTTGAATTAATTTTCGTTATTGTGTTTCCATTATTAAATTCTATTTGCCTCATAAAGAAATGTAAAACTTCTCAACACAAGCCTTTTGCTAAATTGAGAAGATTAAAAAAACAGAGCTTCTCTCTCGCAAGACAGTGAAATTATTGAAGTGGTGTGGTGATTGAATACAAGTAACTTGAGTAAGCAGTCGAGAAATTGTGTACAATATGACATTGAATATATATTTATCATGTGATAGATATATATTCGTAGCACTATTCCTTTACATTCTCGCAATAATTCAAAATTGTTGTTTAATTCTTCTGTAGACGTCATGTGCCGTCTTGCTTCAAAGAAGCCGATGTAATATCCACAGCTTCAGTATAGAGCGCAACAAGCTGGCGCACAGATAAGTTTCAGATGCATACACAATTTCTTTGACTTACAGAAGCTTGACTTGGGTAATGCCTTACGTCAATGCATTTACCCAAAGAAAACACTTATGGACTAATAACGGGCGTCTCATTTGTGAGATGAACACAATGTTCAGAGATCTATTTTGTATTGTTTTCAGATTTTGTGAGTGAAAGTTTCAATAATTTGATAACGAAAAGATGTTAAACTGAAATGGAATAAGATTTTTTTTTTGAAATTCTTAATCATGAGCCAATTTTATTGAACATGCTTGTTGGAATTACACTGAAAACAAGAATAACAAATGATTTTAAGGAATGATGATGAAGGCTTGTCTACAACACTAGTTCATGTTCTTTGCGTGTGTGTGTGTTTGGAAGTTCGCCAAAGAGATGGAGAGAGAGAGAGAGAAAGAGAGAGAGAAGAGAGAGAGAGAGAGAGAGAGAGAGAGAGAGAGAGAGAGAGAGAGAAGGAAGGAGGGAATGAGAGAGAGAGAAAACAAAATTTAATGACAGAAAGATAGATACACGGGGACACAGATCATAAAATTAGCATTTTATTCAACAAAGATCATAAGAATGGATATTCCACCTCATTTTCTTCAGACCAGTACAAAATGATTCACTTTCTCATCGACAGTAGCATCATAAAAACAATTAAGGCAGCGCTTTATGTCCATTAACATTTTAAAGATAATTCCATGATAAAATCGATCAAATAAAATGTTATATCAAAAGACTAAATCAAAACAAACGTTTGATGTAGGTGGAATGCAAGCTACATTTGCACTAAATATTGATAACCTCCCCCCGAAAAACATTTGATAATGAAGATAACAATGATAACGAATATACGTTAATGATATCATTACTAAGCAATAATAAAAATATCAACTTTCAGATGATATATATGACTTTCTTTTTAATCCAGGAAGCTGGCCCTCGCAAGGAAATTCTCTATATGTATAACGATTAACGTGTTTCATATTAGATAGCCAGTTTATATTCAGGGATATCTGGGAGTTAAGAAGAAGATAGAGAGAGAGAGAGAGAGAGGGAGAGAGAGAGAGAGAGAGAGAGAGAGATACTTCAAAGAGAGTGACAACGGAGTCAAAAGGAGACAATTTTTCATCGAATGCAAAATCGGAGTAACGAATAAATTGTACGGCAACCTAACTGTAATACACTTCGAATCTACGAGTCCTCTTTCGCTTAGAATTTAGCAACACTGCAGAACATAACAGTTGTTCCCGACAGAATAACCGATACTACACAACACTATGCCCTTTTTATACTAATTAATTTTAGGAATGCACCCAGTAGTAGTAAGGATAGCGTGCTCCATCCTGTAAATGAATGAAGAACTATTCCCTCTTGTTGATCATGATCTCATAAGGCAGGAGAATTCTTCCAGCCGCTGTCTTGGGGATCATCTGAATCAGACTCTCCTCCTCTTTCCCTGGAACCTGTTCCCGGATTCACGGTGAAGAACGTAAAGAAACACGAAAACAAACATCAAGTTCAAGTTCATTTATTTAAGTTAGCATACAAACATAATACGTTATCATAAACTGTACATGAAGAACGGTAAAATATAAATGACTCACAAGGTACAGGACAAATGAGGAAACCATGACATTAGACATATGCCTGAGTGGGAACAGCAAGGAATTAGTCAGCTCGACCGTCTCAATAATAACTGATAGAAGTGTTCATTACAATTTTGGTAATACCACTGCGGCGCATAGATTTATATCAGGCTGGTCAACTCCTATTTCATGCCCTCTCTTTTCTTCATTAATCTGTTGCAGCTCGATGGTGCCATGCATTAAACGCGACCCTCCCCCCTCCCACTTTTACACCCCATTTGCGTGGTAAGATTTGGTGCCAGTTCTTCAAGGTTGGTGAATTTGAGGATACATTTTTACTTGGTCAGCTTATAAACATCACCTTGTTTGACTCCCTTGAACAATGCTTATTATTGAGATCTGTATTCAAGTAATGTTTATACATTCACCCCTTCTCTGCCAGAATCCATTTTGCCATATGGGAATGGCGTGCATTACCAGTTCAAATTACCCCAATGGCGAATAAATAGCGCAAAAGACAACAGGGGGGGTGTTTCACCAAGCTATTCGTAAGTTACGAACGACTTTACCAGCGACTGGTTATCCATTCTTGTGCTAAATCAGATTCTCAATGAAAAAAGTGTGATATCACATTTAGCACAAGAAGGGATCACCAGTCGCTCGAAAAGTCGTTCGTAACTTACGAACAGCTTGGTGAAACACCCCTCAGGTCTGCTGAAGCCTGTATTTTGTATGTCCCAATATGAGCGGTGTTTATAGACAGGGTTTAACGGAATACCATAATGAAGCAATACGACGCTATTTAGGTGTAAATAAGCTACCTTGCTGAAGGTGTAGTTCTGCATGAACCAGGTGAAGATGAGGAAGAGATCTGCCTTAGCCACAGCCTCACCCAGGCAGCTGCGCCGGCCCGCCCCGAAGGGCATGAAGCTTGGAGGGTGCTGACGGACCGTGCCGCTCTCGTCCAAGAAGTGTTCTAAAGATGTGATTTTAAATGTTATTTACATGTATTTATCTAAATATTGAAACGAACATACGATTCCTTTCAGTGTAATAATTGATTTCATATCACATCCATTGATTTAAATATATATATGTCATTTAGACATCTAGACCCTCTAGAGGAACTGTTGTGTCATGTTATTGCTTATTTTGAAAAAAAAAATAAAAACTTTGATTGTTCTCTCACAGCATGAACATTACAAATAAATGTACACGTGATCGATACAAAACATGTTGGCTCAGCTGAATCCGTGTACACTGCTGTATGTATACATTCGATGTCAATTAACGACATTTGCGTCTTGTTTATTTTGAACGGAAAATAAATACACTTCAATTCAACCTACCTGGTCTGAACGACTCGGGGTCGGCCCATTCCTTCGGGTCAAAATGCATGGAGAACACGTTGATCATTATGGTCGTTCCTTTCGGTATGACGTAGCCACCTTTGAAAACGAGGCGTAAAATGGAATTTTGTAATTGAACATTTTATCAAAATATGCGATATATTCGGCTTGCAATCGTGAACAAATGCTTGAAAAAAGAGGGAATACGTATGGAGTGTATGTAAGAAAGAAACTTAATTGAACAGAGAGAAGGAAGAGAGAGAGAGAGAGAGGGGGGGGGGGCGGAGGGAGAGAGGAACGTGTATGTGTGTGTATGTGTATGTGTGTGTGTGTGCGTGTGTGTGTGTGTGTGTGTGTTGGGTTAACATTGGGAAAAGTAAAGCAAATGAGAGAACAAAGAAACGAATGTGAACATTTACTGGGAATTAAGAACACAGAATAGGAAATATAGGGGTATGTGGTACATTATATGTCTACATTTGGTAAATTATAACAGCCGCATATATACCATCGGAACATTGTACATGAAGAGGAACAAATGAAATATGGTTGATATAAAGATGAGTTCTTTGGTAGTGGTGGTTCAGAAGCGGGTTTAATCTTACGTTTATGCCGCTGACCACGAGTATGAGCACTTAATTGTATATTGTAATTACTGTAACCCATGTAACGTACTTGTCCCGTCGGACTTTGGGATGTAATTTATAGATATATATATCACTCTATATAATGATATATACACGTATATATAGTGCACCGTATACTCAAGATGGTATCTTACGGAGCGTGACGTCCTTTGTGGTTGCGTGTGGGAGAGCCATGGGAGCGATGGAGCTGTACCGCATTCCCTCGTAGAGGGCAGCCACCGTGTAGGGAAGATGGTCACGATCTTCGATGACGGGTAACCGATCTCGACCTATCACTGAGTCGATCTCGGCACGCACACGGGCTGCGACGTCGGGATATTCGGTCATAAGGGCCACCTGCCAGTTTAGCGTGTCTGCCGTCGTCTGGGTTCCGGCTGCGTGTGTATACCACGATATGACGGGTTGATGGCAACTTAATTTCGTTTAATTTCTTGAGAGTAGATTGACTTTTTCACCCCCATCCTTTATTTTTATCCTTCCCTCTCTCCTCCCTTTTTACCTTCCCACTCTCCTTTCTTTTTCTTTCATTTCTTCCCTTCCCTCCCATCTATCATTATATCTACTCACTATCTCTTCCACCCTTCCACCATCCTCCATTCTTGGCCTACCCTGCTCCCTCTCCTTCCTCCCTTCCCATCCATCATTTCGTTCCCCCTGTTCTTACCTTGCCTCTTTCTTTCCACCCTTCCCTCCCTTTCTACCACCATCCGCCCTTTCCTCCTTTCCCGTTCTCCTTCATTCCTTTCCATCCATCCTCCTCTCTGTCCTTATCTTTCCCCTTTTCTTCTACCCTTCCCTCCCTTTCCACCTCTCTTCCTCCTTTCTCCTTCATCCCTCTCATTCCTCCCTTTCCATCCACCCCCCTCTGTCCTTATTTTACCCTTTCACACCTATCCTTCCCTCTTCCTCCTTCCCTTCATCATCATCCATCCTTCAACCACCGTTCCTTTCTCGTTTTTCCTTCTCCTTCTCCTCCTTTCAACCCTTTCCACCCTCGTCTACCCCCTCCCACTTTCTTTCCATCTTATTACCTCCAAAGATATCCGTGATGGTCTGGATGAGATGGGCATCAGTGACCTTCTCCACATTAATCCCCTCCTTCTTAGCCTCTGCCTGTGCCTTCAGCAACAGGGAGTAGATATCATTGATGTTCTCTGCAGCACAAAACGAGACACGCACTTGCTATCATATCAAACACACACAGACATCAGACGTCGCGATCCGATCAGTCGCGAGACTTTCATGCGACTGGCTGAATCGCAAGATCCGGTCATTATATTTGCACAAGAACGTAGCGTCACACTTCCAGTCGCACGCCCTTACGATTGTACAATCGTGGCAAAACCGTGTGGTCTGCGGTAGCATTTAACGACAAATATTATGTATGTCTATCATCATAGGTTCGTCTTATTTGTAGGCAAATGGAGACACGTGCATATTCTTTCATTCTTTATGTACCACGTGTGTGTGTTTTCCCGCCATTAATGCACACGAATACCATTGAGTATAATTCTGTCTGGCACTGGAAAAAGGTTAATGTACCTGTTCTTACCCTTAGCCGCGTACGATGGTATAAGTTATTATTACTGTGGATTCCTTGTACAACTTTTACTTATAATCATTGATGATAGTTTAGCAATCTTGCCGTACACTTAAGAAATGAATAGATATTTCAATGGGAGAAAATACGATTCATATCTAAAATAAAAATAGTTCATGCATCCATGACGCACCTTCATCGAAACTGTCTTTGTCGCCCAGCTCATTCTTGATGAATGCAGTGGTCTTACGGATCAGATCAGCAACCACTTCCCTCTTGGATGAAGGCAGGTACTTGGCGATGGAGAAGATATCGTCTGCGAGCCCCATCCCGACCTTCGCGTTCACCTCATCTGTCAGCTTCTGCCACGTCATGATCCGTGGGTCACTCATCTCATAGCTGCCATTGGGAGTCATGGACAGAAAATCGTTTAATTAGTTTAATTATCAGGCCTTGAAACCCCTATTTACTTTCTATACATCTTCATGCCAATGGTAATGAGAGAGCTATCCTTTACATTACCAGGCCTTGAAACCCCCATTGGCTTACTACACATCATCTACACTACACATTTCACAAATGGACACAAAAGCTATTCTTATGATTTATGACATGTTTTACATAGCTCGGCTTTGCCTGCAAAAGTCATGAATATTCATCACACCGTGTGTTAATTTACTACTGAATATTCATGAACCTGCAGAATCTACTCCAGTTTATATAATGTCGACCAACCATTACAAAGTACGAAATAAGCAATTTGTTTCGAACCTTCGGCACACGGCCCTCTGTCATATTGGTGTGGAACAGCCGGCGTGCAATATCGAATTGGATAGAGCAATGCGCCTAAAACCACTAAGCAACAACAACAACAACAACAATAACAACAACAAAGACAACAACAACGACAACGTACCTCTTCCTCGGAGCACAATGAATAGTCATCACATCGTGCTACTGAATATGATGTTTTATGAACCTGTAGACCTTTACAAAGTATAAAATATGTTTTTTAACCTTTTCCCGAAGCACATGGTTGAGAGGACGTTGTAAAGGAGGAGGTTGAGGAGATCCTTCGGGTTGACAGGCTTGTCAGCGACCTTCTCGAGCTCCGCCGCGACCTTGGGAAACATCGACGTTATCAGCGCCTGGAGGGGCTTCCCCGTAGCGAAGTGCCTGCACGGACGAAGAGGGATTTGGGCCCGTAGTCAGAACAATGGTTTAACGTACAATTGTATTTAACCTTGAGTCGTCTTGCACTAAAAGTTACGATCTTAAGTCCCCAACTTAAGCGAAACTCCTTTAAATTAAACGCAACTCTGCGTTTAATCACAACTCTCTATGTGCCGTGTGTGATGGATATTAAACGCAAGTTGTGTTTACTAATCATAACTGTCTTCACTTATGCGCAAGACGGCCCTGGACTAGCTTCATATAGGAAGCAAAATTAAACAATATTATTATTGATTTGATATGATTGATTTTGTCCTCAGAATTACTATGGTTTGTTAAGCTTGTACACAAAATAATTACAGCGAATAAAAGAAATCACCTACTGTTTTGTGACAGCATCACATGATTTATTTGCGCCCCATGAAGTTAGCCTACGTTCAGTACGCGTTCTAAGTTAAACCACCGTTTGGAATATGGGCCAATATATGGGTTTCGAATGAGGCAGTTTCTAGAAGAGGTGGCCATGGCGATGATGATGATATTGCTGCTATTGATGGTGGCATTGGCAATTACCATGAATAATGATGGCGAATATATCTGTATGATATCATGATATTATTGATGAAGATAATGATGTTGATCGTGACCATGGTGACCATGGTGACGAGGATAATGATGAGTAATGGGAGTAATGGGAATGTCCCCATTGTGCTCACCTGAGGGCGCTGTGCCCCAGCTTTCTGTGTAGCTTCCATGTCTCGGTATAGGGACTGAAGGCGATGTCCTTGCAACCGTCAGTTGCCAAGGAAACTAGGATGAAGAGGACGCATCGAAGGTAAGGTATCCCCAATTCAAATCAAGTCAATTTCAATGTCAGATTCCCCGTTTCGTAGACCATGGTCTATATTCACATACCGTATAACATAAGAGAGATAGAGATCGAGAGACAGACAAACAGGGAGACAGACAGACAGACAGAGAGACATGGAGACGGAGAAACAGAGAGAGAGAGAGAGAGGGGGGGGGGGCAGAATTAGAGAGAAAGAGAGATAGAGAGACAGATGGACAGACAGAGAGAGAGAGGGACAGACAGAGCGAGACATACAGACAGAGAGCGAGAGAGAGATACAGACAGACAGACAGAGAGAGAGAGAGAAAGAGAAATAGACAGAGAGAGAGAGAGAGAGAGAGAGAGGTAGATAGAGATAGCCAGACAGACAGATAGAAAGACAGACAGTCAGAGAGCAGACAGAGAAAAAAAGACTGAGAGATAGACTCAGAGAGGGAGAGATAGACAGAGAGAGAGAGAGAGAGATAGATAGAGATAGATAGACAGACATACAGACAGAGAGCAGGCATAGAGAGAGAGAGAGAGAGAGAGAGAGAGACTTACACGAAGGGAAATCGGGTCGGCTGGCAAACTCGGCGCTCTGCTTAACCAGGGCCTCCTTGATGACCTCTTGGCGGTTGAGCACCACCATCCATCGCTCACCCACCTTGAAGCCGTAGATGTCCCCGTAGATCTTGGCCCAGTTCGAGAAGACGATCTCAGGACTGTCTACTAGCGCTGTGTGTGTTGAATAGACCATTTTCAGTTATTTCTTATATTTCGGATTTTTTTCAAACATTCACTTAATATGTGTGTATTTCGTGTTTCTGCTTTAATGAAACACAACTTAACTATAGGGTGGACCATCCATTTAAAGGTTACTAAATTAAGTTCCCACTAATCTTTGTAAAATTATCCACTAAAAACGAATTTCGCATTCGTTTGCCGCAATATAGTCTCAGTATGACGAAAATTTGAAAAAAAAACACACCCCTCCAGTGACGTATGAGAAGTCAAAATGCCATAAATGCCAAAGGCGTGAATGAAATATTTTATTCACGCCGTTCAAACAATACGTTAACAATGGGAACCCCAAAGCTTGTCCGAGGTTTGTCCGAGTAGCAACAACTGATATATTCAAAGTGCATTCCATCCATTGAACCTGAATGACAAGATACAGGTGAATGCAATAACGTGTTACTACGCAGTTAGGGGGGAAAATTGTGAATACATTACGAAAATAGTCTATTGTTGACTGCCGTACAATTTATGGCATTCTGATTTCTCTGACGTCACTGGAGGCGTGCGGTTTTTCAAATTTTCGTCAAACTGAGACTTTATTGCGGCAAACAAATATGAAATTCGTTTTTAGTGGATGATTTTACATAGATTAGTGGGAACTTATTTTATCTAATTTAGTAACCCTTTTAACATAGGCACAAGGGGATATAATTCCAGGTATGTGGCCTTACAGAACAGGCTGCCGACGACTGGGAACCCCCTTGGTCCTGGCGGGAAGGCCCTGGGTCTGACCATGGTCCAGAGGGCCAGAGAGACAGCCACTACCCCCAGGGCAGCCGTGATGGTCAGTCCACTGACCTCTGCTAGGATGGTCTCGAGCATGGTGAGTGATGAGGAGGGGATAGATTGGGTCGCAGATGGAGTCTCGGTGCTCTAGGTTCAGTGGGTGATGACGCTGTATGGGTGCGAGATGCAAATATGAGAAATAGGGACACCACAAACACTTTACCGTTAATATTGGTCAAGATCAGAGATAAATCATGATGCGCCTTTGATCTCATATTATAGTACTAATAGTGAACATAAAGGGTAACTAAATTAGAAAAATAAATTCCCACTAATCTATGTAGAATTATCCACTAAAGACGAATTTCACATTCATTTGCCGCAATAGACTCTCATTTTGACGAAAATTTGAAAAAACGCACGCCTCCAGTGACGTGTGAGAAGTCAAAATTCCATAGATTGTACGGAAATCAACAAAAGACTACTTTCGGAATGTATTCACAACTTTCCCCCTAACTGCGTAGTAACGCGTTATTGCATTCACCTGTATCTTGTCATTCAGATTCAATGGATGGAATGCACTTTGAATCTATTAGTTGTTGCTACTCAGACAAACCTCGAACAAGCTTTGGGGTTCCAATTGGTAACGTATTGTTTGAATGGAGTGAATAAAACATTTTATTTACGCCGTTGGCATTTATGGAATTTTGACTTCTCATACGTCACAGGAGGCGTGCGTTTTTTTTCTTCAAATTTTCGTCAAAATGAGACTTTATTGCGGCAAACGAATGTGAAATTCGTTTTTATTGGATGATTTTACATAGATTAGAGGGAACTTATTTTTCTAATTTAGTAACCCTATAAGCTTGCTCATCAACTTCAGGTCATTGCGCTCTGTGTAGCTAGTTCCTATGACGTAACATTTGTATGCATACTGTCATTGCTTAGCCAACCTGAGAATACGTTAAATACATTTGCTATCTGTAAACTGTTTACTTCTCGCTGATTTAGACTGTTTGCCTTGTCAACAACATTCCTCCTCGAATATTCGGTATTCGTTTATAAGGAAGACAAGCACGTACGTATTGGCCTACATGTCCTATGACTTACGTAATGAACTTCAGTTATCAAGATGGGGTATTGCCTGATACATCCGAATTTGACTGGCGAATCTAAACCACGCATTTATGACTTTGTGCTTGTCAAGGACAACTGTTTCATTGATTTCAAAAATGTCTACAAAACATATATATGTTGAGGATGATCGATCTACACGTGCATAAACATAAACACGATATAGAGGAAGAAAGAGAGAGAGAGAGAGAGAGAGAGAGAGAGAGAGAGAGAGAGGAGGGGAGGGGATATCAAAGACAAAAAAAAGTATAATATATAAACACACACGTCTGTATAAATTGCATAAGTGAAATCAACATTTATTTGGCTTCGTCATGCATGTGTATATATTTCTCTTGCTATAGCTCCATGATTCACAACACACCCAAGCACACACACACAAACACACACACACACACGCACACCCCTACACACACACACACACACATACACACATATACACATACACATCATACATATATATAAATATGTGTTGTAGGCAAGACTTAAAAACATGATGTGCCTAGGGTTAGGTGAAGAAGACACGTGCAAGCTCACCTCAATTGCTCTGCAGCAAGTTTGGAGACCTCGACTGTTCCTCTAGTTTCAGTTAGGAACCGGATAATGCACAATGATAATGCAACAGTGTTCTCTGTTAATATAGTGGCGTACCATCTAAGTACGCATTCGGATTGCGTGCGCATGCTCAATCACTGTGCAAATGTTTCCAAGAAACCAAGGGATGTCAATACACTGTGCAGCCGCGCGTCACATTTGTTTGCGTGAGGATTGCCACGATTAACTGGGGCGGGAGGGTGAGGTATAATATGAATATGGTATATGTATATGGTATGTATATGGTTGTTGTTGATGTTTGTAGTTTGTATTTCACGTTCCAACGTGAGAAATTATGAAATTATAGATGAAATTATAGATGAATTATTGATGAAATTATAGATAGAAATGGTTATTATTCAATCAGTAACCACAGTAACATACGCTTTGCAACTTCAGTCAGTATTTCCACCAGCACTGTAACGTCCACGTGAAATGATAAAATATACGTATGTTACATACAAGTTTGCACGGGAGACTATACTGATTTACTTCTTTTACTTCTTTATCTGTTTCCCGAATTCGTTTATAAATTAGGTTGTGCCAAATTAGGTACTTTAACAATGCAATACTATATTGGTAATACACTATTTGTTATATTATGCTATATATCGTTACATTATTGTATAATAAAATACATCATGTATACAAATTTGTTTTACAATCAACCATGGTAGGCCTCATATAAAAATTATTTCACAACCCAAACCATGGTAGAACAATGGTTTTATACCATGCATGGGAGAAGCATGTTTTACCCATGCTTTATTTTCAACCATGGAGTTTTTACCATTGTCGAACTATGGTTCGAACTATGTTTTTCAAACTTTAGCTTTATTACCATGGTAGAACATGATTTAAAAATGTTTTTTTTTTTTGTAACCATGGTTTTTCTAGTATGGAGAACCATGGTCTAAACATGGTTTGAATAATGAATTTCATTATAAAACCATGATTTACCATAGATATGTTGGTATTATTTCAATCATTTCTGGGTTCCTGTAGATTGCATAACAAACATCTTCGTAAAGTTACCACCACCACCACATGCCCACACTCCTCCTCCAAACACGTCATTATCTCCACGTCACTGGTATTGAGCAAGTAAGCAAGTTGTCTATTCTATTATCGCCTTACGTCTCAACAGCAAGTGTCTACTTATCTGATTAAAACAAGGTGGTCCATACATTGGCATTCCAAGTGGTCTTCGCAAACAGATAGATTAAACTAGGTCGTAAACTTTACCATTCGTAACAGACCGGTTTACGTCTCTTGGCCGACTTGATTTCGACGGTGATTTGTACATCTATTACGACTTGCAATTATTTATGTTATGCAAGATATTTAATTCGTCGATGTGCAAATGAACACAACTGCACATTTTTTCTATCAATATTTCAGAAACAATCATCAAAAATATTAATCAGAAGTGGTAAATTTCATTTTGGAAAAAAGGTATTATATCATGTTGCTAAAAGAACGTAAGTTCAACAAAAGATATAGGGTCCCCAACAGACTTGGCATGGTGTTGACATTGTCGGTTATTGCACGTGCAGTTGCTCGCTCCTATTATCGAAGTATATTAAGTAAGCGATGTGATGATTTGTAAATTTTATTGTATTTTTATGATGAATTAATCAATTTTTTCAAATAGATTATGTCATGCTGACTGATCAAAATGTGACGTAAATGTACATCAACAGTTTTCCAATAACGTGACAAACACGTCACTTTCACAACAAGTTTAAGGCCATTCAAGCCTTACACAAAGTCCTTAACCCCTGAGCTCCAACCCTAACACCTAAATCCGACATGGTGCTGTGTTAATTCTTTCAACAACACGATACAAAGTAAGGAGTTGCACATCTGCAAGATTGAATTGCAACCATTCCGCGTGTTAAGTGTGAAAAATTGGATCAATAATTGGAAGAAAACGAAAATGGACATTTCAATGACAAAGTCAATGTTTTATACAAGTATGTTCCTTGGAGCTGCATGCATGATATGAGAAAAAAAGAGTCCTCGCTACCCCCAGCTCTCGCCCACTCTTTCAAACCACTCATCCCTGGATTATACGTGCTCAGTGCCATTATCGTACATACCGTCCAATCAGTGCTTATACGGGATCAATATCTTAATGCATTTTTAATCAATATGTCTATTATCATCGGAGATGGTTACCGCGCCCGTCCAATCATTTTCATAAACCAATCAAGCTCTTTCATCCCACGTGACTGACAATGGTCTTCGGGCACGCCAGATCACCGCTAGGCGAGGTAGCGGAGTACAGCTAATTTGTGGGAGCTGAACTCTTTTAATTTCAACGTCACTAAACTTTTCCAATTTTAAAGAAGGAGAGTCTGTGCCTCTATTTCATCGTTCCCGGGTCCCGGAGGAGACGCAAATTACACCCGCTTGCCTGATATGCCGACAGGCCTCGCAGCTCCTGGCATGGTAATGTGATATTGCCATTATTATTAGAACGAGTAGTGCTTGTTATGCAGAGGAATATGTGTTTATAGGAACATCTTTGCATTAATACGAAAGTTCGTTATCCTGCTCGTTTACCCGAAAAATAGGGTTCTTTAATATCGAAGGCTCGGTAATCCGAAGATGAATTAGGGCTCGTTAACCCCATTGTCAAATAGGAATAATTTATCCAAAAATAAAATAGGATAGAATCGAACCTGCGGAGTACGGGCCGTAGGAATAACAATGTGTAACTGTTCGAACTGCCTTGATTTTTTTAAAGATAGATTGGGTATGTATTACCCGAGTCAAGCGCAGTACAGACTTTGCTTCCTTCCGATGATTTGTATAGAAGTTAACATATTATGAACATAACTGCCTGGGATGTATTCCAGGCAGTTATATTTATTGGAAACAAAGGTACTTCGGGTAATATGCAAAGATTAAAATAGCACACTTTAAGGGATAGCTCTCCCTGCTGATAAGTTGATTTCAATAAAGCAGAAACATGAAAGAAAAATATCAGTGACGGTTTGATGAAACTTATGATTTTTTGAAATTTAAATGTTGCCGTGACATCACCTGCGAAGTGCTCTCCCATATGGTGTGTACTGTATAATCATTTACCCGTTTTGACAATGTAATTACTTCCTTGTACAGGTATGTGTTTTAGAATATGTTTCTTATGATGTATCAAATGCACAGGTACAATTATTTCCAAATTGCTTTCAAAAGTAGCGTGTTTAGATAACGAAGCTTTTCGATCTGCAGCTCATCAGGTTATCACGCAGATATGAACAAATTACAAAAAGAAACAACTATTTATACTGAAAGCTGAGGTTAACCTCTATTGTTAGAACAGGCGCAATGTCAGGACAAATTCCTTTTGTCTGCACAAAAGGGGGTCTCTGGACTTTATAAACGCTGCTTCTAATTGTGCATATCTTTGTGAGAAAATGCACATTTTCAAAAACAAAATTGTACACAACGTAAACAACAATAATAGAAGAGCACCTCGCACGCGACGTCACAGAATCATAACCTTCTTAACCCTTTTCGGATTTTCATCAAACCTTCACTAATATGCTTCTTTTTTTATTGAAACCAACTTAATTTCAGGGTGAACTATAGCACTGCATAGATATTATAATATTTTGTGGATGTTTTGTTAAGTTATAGTTAACTGTAACTCATGTATTTATATGTGTAACGGGACCATACCAACAAGCTTGCGTGCTTATCTTGGATCCCCCACAAACTTGAAAATTTAGACATTATGCAGTTGTTGTTTTTTACACCCTTGTTTCTCAAAATGGAAAATAAATTGAAAAAAACAACAACAAAACCTTAAGTACGAATATGAAGGATCAATGAATAAATAAATTCTGATTATCCGAAATACTCTCGACTCGATCAAGCAAATAGCACGATGAGACTGATTGACAAGGTTGTCCAATTGTCTGGATTTGTTTTTAATTCAATGAGTATACCTTTATATACTCTATAAAAGTGCATAGATAAAACAGTAAAGTATGAATATGAAGGATCAATGAATGAATAATATCTGATTATCCGAAATACTCTCGACTCGATCAAGCAAATATCATGATTAGACTGATTGACAAGGTTGTCCAATTGTCTGGATTTGTTTTTAATTCAATGAGTATACCTTTATGTACTTTATAGAAGTGAATAGATAAAACCGTAAAGTATGAATATGAAGGATCAATGAATGAATAATATCTGATTATCCGAAATACTCTCGACTCGATCAAGCAAATATCATTATTAGACTGATTGACAAGGCTGTCCGATTGTCTGGATTTGTTTTTAATTAAATGAGTATACCTTTATGTACTCTATAGAAGTGAATAGATAAAACCTAAAGTATCATTATGGATGATCAATTAATAAATAAAATTCAGATTATCTGAAATACTCTAGACTTGATCAAGCAATTAGGATGATTAAACTAAGTGACAAGGTTGTCCGATTGTCTGATTTTGTTTTTAATTCCAATTAGTATTCAGGCTAGGCTGTATTACCTACATACCTACATTTTGATCGATTGTAATTTGGCAAAATAATATAGGCTCTCTATAGGGCAGTATTAATCTTGCATGCAGTACACGAAACGTGATGCTATCGACACAATTTACCTGGGTTGACCCCCCTTCCCATTTGTACAACTGTCTACGCTAATGAACAGTTTTATCGATAAAAATCTTCCCGAATACATCGTTTGAATAAACTCTTTGGTAATCCTTTCTTTGATCAAAAATCTATAGATGTAAAAAAATCCTACATAAATTTGTCAATCCATCAAAATCTTCCATCACATCGTCATTAATAATTCATGATGCTTCTGGCAGAAAATAAATTGTGAGCTGACATGTGTGTGGTGCAAACTGGAAGTTGTTGTGTTCTAAATTCATTATATGATACCCTTGCATATTTAGGTCCAGGTTTGTCACAAAATTACAATGTCATTGAATATTCAAAGGAGTATCACCATAACAATGATCAAAATCATGTCACGGAACATCTAAAGCAATTGACATCTTTTGACGTTATGATGTGTACATTTCAGCTTGATTTGAGTTGTAAGTTTTATAAAATTAATTATCAAATATGTCAAAAAATGTTTGTTAATACACAGTAGCTACCTACAAAAATGTAATTATACATTTTTCTGTCCTTTGAAGTGTTACATAAAACTGTGTTATCACCTTTTCTCCAAGACAATAATGTCATATTGTAATTCAAACTTCACCTTGCTGCCTTTGAACCTTGTATGAACGATATAATACATATTGGTTACACATTATGATATAAAGACAAGATGGGCATTTTTGCTCTGGTAGGACAGGCAGTAACAAAGACGACTATGTCCTTTTCGTTCCCCCTCCTCATCTCACATGTTCGCAGACTGAATAAAGTATCCACTTCAAGTCATGACAGTGACACTTATTGTTATTCTTTAACATGACTGACTGTCGCAAAGTAATTATTTCTTCTTACTCGCTCTCTGTATCCATTACTTGTGATACGCATCACTTGGTGAACAGATACGTTGCCATGGTAATGACGCGTTATGGTTACCGTCGTTTCCCGCCAATCAATAATCAGTCAGAATGAAGTCACAATGATTGACGATGTAAACAATTCTTCACAATCATTGTCTCATATGGTAATTAGGTCGCTCATTGCTGGGAAGAACAATAGTTGCTAGACAAACCCAATAAAAACCAGCCTTTTTACTGATTTGGATCTTTTACCGTCATGACCGTGTTTAATGCTTTGTGCCCCACATAAACTGCGACTCTGTGAAAATACATCTGGCACACAAAGAGTTAATTGACTGATAAATCAATCACTCAAAAGTGGAAAGAGTGATTAAAGGCATTTCGAATACTGAGCCATCAATCGGAACAATCAGGCGAAGAAATTTAATGGTTTAGAATCGATTGGAAATCGTAACAAATGGAGGGTTATTGCGCGGAAGGAGCATTGTAAGTGAAATCAGTCGTTCTTGCTAATTTTTTCTCTGTTGTTTTTGATATTTGAGAGGAATTAAAGGAAATAACTTCGCATGGAGGCAATTTCATTTTTCAATAACCTTAATCTTCATTCAATGACAACGACCCTATTATATTTCATTTAGATTACCTTGCTAATGTAATCTGAATCGTGCGTCTTATACATGATCTCACCTCTCTTCACTCTTTCATTCGCCCTGACCTCTATCCTCCTCTAAAGACGATTTTCGCCGTTTTCTCATTCTTGTCTTCTTGTCCAGGAAATCGCAAGAGTGCTCGTCGTGCTTATCACGGTCTTACACACTACGACAGGTACATACACGGTTCTAGCGTCTCTTTTGAAAATGCTTTCCCCCTGTACAATTCAAGTATTTTGATATCACTGACAAATATCATATCATGCACATTCAGGGGATCACTCTTATACAAGTACAGTAACCATGGTAATCACAAATTAAGCAATACTAATGTTCTAACCATCATGAATGATGTTTACTTGAATGCTCCTGAAATGACATTTTTCAGAAATGTTAGCGGTTGCTCGTGGAATATTTTAAATAATAGTCTTCCCGTGATTCATTATATTTCACCCACTTTAAAGGGAAAGTTCACTCTCAAATCATGTGTGACCTCACGTGCAATATACTGTCCCATATGTTGCATACCTTTGTTTTAGTGTCGGTTTTCTCAAGATGATATGCATAATTTTAGTTGTGCATTTGATACAACATGAAAATAAACTTTTGTACACACATGCAAAAATGGCAAAGAAAACAACAACCTCCATTAAAAAAAGAAAAATAGCAATTAATGAATCAAACAGCACGCAACATGTGGGAGGGCACGTCACAAAATCTAAATTTTAAAAGATCATAACTTTCTTATCTTTTTAAGGAGTTTACGTCAAACCTGCACTGATATGTTTTATTTCATGTTTCTGCTTTTATTACAACCAACCTAACTTCAGGGTGACCATCCATGTAACGCATGTTTCTGTTGCATAAATTTGTTTAAACTTGAAGACTTAAATTGTATCAGCATACATTTTGACTTTGATTTATTGACGTGATTCATACTTGGCACAAGCTGAATAATATCGTAATAATCATGTTGTCGCGATAATCATATTCAAATTTATTTAGACTTAATTCACAAGGTACATTAGTAGCTAAGTAGCTCCATGATTTATTCACAGGCTAGTCTCCACTAGTTTTGAACCGCCTGTGCTATTGCTAGCTCCAGCGAGCAAAGTATAAGTCCACTGTAATGATTGTGGTCAGTGCATGTGATTATCTGTAAATTTTGATGGTTGGATATATGAAGGATGCATTCAACTTCAGTTGATCCTTTCAGTGTGATGGGCGAGCTGTCACGGATATAAAACTGTCAATTCTCGGCACGGAGAGAGAGAGAGAGAGAGAGAGAGTTAACTAGCTCGGTCCCATAAGCGGAGTTGTTGTTATGGATTTGGGTCTGTCAGTTCTTGGTACTGAGAAGGTTAACCCGCTCAGTCCCATAGGCAAGGAACTGAGTTGTTATTGACACGAGGCTGTCGCTGCTTAGTATAGAGATGAATTACCCGCTCAGTCACATTACAAAGAAACCATATTAGGTAGTCAATGGCACTGAGAGGGTTAACCCGCTAGGTCCTAACTGCTTTGCAATTGATATGAGATTTGCACTTGATATGAGACTATCAGTGTTCGGTACAGAGAGGGTTACTGTTAAATACTCTCACCTCTTCATTGCACATCACCCTCAGCTACCTGCTACCGTGAGGTGTACAATATCAATTACAGCCTGCCGATGTTTGAGAATTGCCGGGTAAAGCAGGTGGATGGCGGCCGGGTCCAGCTCATCCCGAAGCTCATCCCTCGGAGGCTTGGTAGTCAGAGGTGTCACGGGCGGCTCGATGAAGGCAGCCCGGCTGGCTATGGCGTATGTCGCATCCCTGGTAAATACACATCCTGGGGATTTAGAGGCAGTGGTAGTTATAGTAATATAGTGGGTAGTTAATGTAGTGGTGATGGGAGTAGAAGACGTAGCAGTTATATAGTAATAGTACGATAGTAGTATTCGTATTAGTAGTTGTGATAGTAGTAGAAGAAAAAGTAGTAGTATCAGTAGTTCAAGGCCTACTAGTATAAGTAATTGTACCAGTGATAGCAGTAGTAATATCATTATTGTTAGTAGTAGCAGTAGTACAAGTTGAAATAGTAATATCGATAAAAGGAGCAGTAGTAGATGTAGTAATAGTAGTATGATATATAGAAGTAGTAGTAGTAGTAGTAATAGTAATAGCAGTAGTAGTAGTAGTAGTAGTGGTAGTAGCAGCAGCAGCAGGAAAATAATAATAATAACACTCGATGTGAGTAGTAGTACACGTAGTAATGAAATTAGTTATTTTATTATTAATAGTAGTCGTAATAGTGGAAGTAGTGGTATAGTTCTAGAAGTAGTTAGAGAAGTAATATCATAGTCAAGACGGGTGTTTAAGTAGCGGTAGGTCTAGTACACCTACTACTATTTTACCATTGCTGCTGCATAATTATGCATTTATATCTTCTTATATGCAATGTCTTTATCACTTTTTTCCTAGATTGCTACGACAATCCTTGTCAGGCTGGTTGGTGTGAGGAGACCATGGAGAGTTACGAGTGTCACTGTCCACCTGGACGTACAGGTCGTAACTGTGAAACACGTATGCTTACTTTTAATAATTTAAAGAGTTGAACAAAGAAAGATATATCACAGGACCATTTTTGTTAAAAGTAACAGAATGCATTAACAAGAAATCTTCCGATCCTTTGACGTCTATCATCTATTTATCGTTGCATTTGGCACTTTCCATAATTTAAACATTTGAGATTGATTTCATTGATATAATTTATCATATAATCTTACATTTTATTGTATACCTTTTTGTACCCCTCTGGTATGAATGTCATTGGGCAGCTTTTACCGCAAGTTGAATGTTTAAATTCGACAAGCGCCAGCATCATATCCACGAATAGTACATGTCACACAAGCATAGAATCAGATACGCGGACAAACCGAGGTATGGAAATCCAAATAGTATGGATCCTTAGGCATGCTAATTCAAAATAAATATACTTATAGCAGTGTTATCATGTGGCTTACCCTGAAAAAATTCAAAATATAAAAAAAATCTACCTCAAGTACTTAAGCGCAAAGTAGCAACATGCATATTACATATATACTACTAAAATAAACAACACCTCTTGATTCCATGACCCTACAGAAAGTACTACAGTCTGGACAGGAGAAGAAACACGTTCTCAACCATCCACTCTCCAAACTAGTAAAGCCGTCAGCATAACGCCAGCTGCTGAATCTGTCCTTGATCTACTGACGTCAGAAAGGATCACTTCTTTTAATCCGATGACATCAGCCCTGGTGACTACTTCTGATCCTGTAACGTCATCACAGCTGACCACTTCTAATCATGTGACATCATCACCGCTGACTACTTCTGATCATGTGACGTCATCACCGGTGACTTCTTCTGATCCTATGACGTCAGCCCCGGTGACTACTTCTGATCCTGTAACGTCATCACTGGTGACTTCTTCTGATCCTATGACGTCAGCCCCGGTGACTACTTCTGATCCTGTAACATCAGCACCGCTGACCTCTTCTGATCCTAAGACGTTATCACCGGTGACTTCTTCTGATCCTATGACGTCAGCCCCGATGACTTCTTCTGATCCTATGACGTCAGCACCGGTGACTTCTTCTGATCCTATGACGTCAGCCCCGGTGACTTCTTCTGATCCTATGACGTCAGCCCCGGTGACTGCTTCTGATCCTGTAACGTCATCACCGATGACTCCTTCTGATCCTGTGACGTCACAGCAAATGACTCCTTCTGACCCTGTTACGTCGTTGCAGGTGACTATTTATGATTATGTTACGTCAGAGTCTGTAAATTCTTCTGATCCTGTGGCATCAGATTCGGTGAATTCTTCTGATCCCGTTATGTCACGGTATGTCGATTCTTCTGAGCCCGTTGTGTCACGGTCTGTGGATTCTTCTGATCCCGTGGCGTCAATAATTTATTCTGACCCCGTTACGTCAGAGTCTGTAAATTCTTCTGATCCCGTCGCGTCAGAGTCGGTGAATTCTTCTCATCCTGTGACTTCAGCATCAGTGAATACTTCGGTGACTACCCGTGATCCCCTCATGTTGTCAGAGCTGGCGAATTCATCTGATCCTTTGACGTCACAGCGGGCGACCTCTTCTGACCACATGACGTCAGCGCTAATGCCGACGAATACTACTGATCCTGTTGGTGATGGTTCGTCCTCCGATTCTGCTATCGGTCTCACATTGTTTAACCTTACGTTTTGCACCACCATAATGACATATATTTTTTGTTAAAAATATCCATACCCTTAATCAACAAATGTACACATTATAGGGATGTTCTCTTTGAGGGAGAGATTGTGTCAGGTGTGCGTGAATATCTGTATATTTGCGTGAGAACATGTGAGTGTGAATGTGTGTGGTTGTGTGCGTATGCATAACTGTTTATTTTAACATAAAGGTCTCCTCTTGTGTGTATCATTATGTCTTCACATGACATCATCATATTTCATATTTGCATTTGTTTTTCTTAATGATGCGATGCGACCCCTTGCACTATGATGATTTAACCTCATTTCGTTGTGAATCTTTCTAGACACTACTATAGACTCTGGTGGGTTGGTCATTGAGCTCCTCTGCCCGACGAACTGGATCCTGTTCAACAACAGCTGCTACCGCTACTTCGACACGCTCGGCAATTGGCTTTATGCTAACAGTACTTGTTCCGGACTCCATTTCAACCAGAGTTACGCTCATCTAGCATCCGTTCACTCAGCGGAGGAGAATGCTTTCCTGTACAAGTTCCGCAACACATCTGGCTTTGCCCCCGATCCATCTCTGGAGGTAAATAAGTAATCCACGTTCACGAGAAACTAATCTCACTATTGTGAAGAAAATTATCCCATCGCGATATTTAAGCAATATGATCATTTTGGCGGGTAATTCATGAATATAAATGAGTCAGATTGAACGAGACTCTTAGGTATTTGTTTCCATGTTATTGTGTCTTAATCCGTGAGCTAGAAATGGCTTTCGTGGCCAAGTCACTTCCCGGTTGGCAGTACAACATGTACAATGATGGTTCAAATCCATGTAGTTTCGAGATATTTTTCAGGCCTGTTTTTCAGTCATTTACAGGATGGAATACATTATCCCCATTCCTAGTGGGTATATACTTACATGTTCTTTTTTTTTTTTTTTAAAAACAGTACACTGTTATCAGACGTGCCGCAAATCTCAAACACAGTTCATGTGCATGTATATCTCTCTATCCTCAACCACCTCATCCCCTTCTGACATCCTATAAACAATAGTTGATTTCTCTCCGTCTCTTGTCTTCTCCCTTCCCCTATCTCTCTTGCATTTTGCACTTGTGATCACCTCCTCGATGTGCAAGGACACCGATGCGTCTGGAGCATGGCTGGGCCTAACAGGCGTACTTGACATAAACGATAACATGTATTATTATACCTGGTCCGACGGTAGCATCTTTGATTATGTGAACTGGGGGACAAGGCAAGCCTACACCACATACCTTAAAGATAGTTGTTGTCAATTCAGCCGGCAGTTTCCTGAGGGCATCGCCACAATGGACTGGTATAAAGGCATGTGCGAGGATCATCGCCCATTCATTTGTCAAGTGCAGCCTTACATCATTTAAACATACAAATATTGGTCACATTTAACTGTTACGGTGGTCACACCATATACAGTAGATTCCATGCATTTAATGTATAAAACAACTTCCCTCCTAACAATAGGGATGGAAACTGCAGCTGAGCGGATATATAGCGATCGCTAGATTTCGAGGAGGTTTCCGACAGGTCGTCCAAAACTTTCGTTATTCTTGTAACCTAAAGGCTGAGACCGCACGCAGCACACATGGCGGTTCTCCGTTCGACGCTCTTCTCGGTTATGCGAACAGGACGTGAAGTGACAACACAGCCGGTGTCCGCTGAGATACTGTGCGTTTCAAACGTACACAAGGAAAGTTTTTCACTTTTCTTGACACGGTTCGTGAAGCTATGACTGTGAGATTTCATCGATCAAGAGGGTACACTGCTGATTCCTTCTGAGTTTCATGACTTTTGCATCCCTGTGTTTAATTCTATAATGTAGGTCTGACATTCATGTATTGACATAAATGAAAGTAATTCCTACAACACCCAACTTTGTTGGCAGAGGTAAGCCTACCATAAAGTGTAATAAATCGCTGAATTGCCCATAATTAATATTTTGCAAATACATATCTATCAACGGATTTCATTCAAATACCAGTGCACTTTAACTCTTTGGGTGTTACATGTGACTTTATTCACAACTAATACACACAAATCACATAGAGCAGCAGTTTATCTGGCACACAGAGAGTTAAACAACGACGAGCATGGGATATGAATTCAAATCAGATGAAACTAGCTTAGAAGCGGAGGCATTTTGTTTGGTTGTTCTTGTAGACACTGACCGTAGTTTTAAAGATTTAGAAGTGGAAATGTAGGGAGGAGCAATGTGAAGAGGGTGACATGGTTGAGATGGAGGATGAGCGAAAATTGCAGGTTGTATTTTTGTAAATTTTGTCTATAAATCATTTCATATGTTTGCTGATGTATATTGTATTTCGTTACTCTCGTGATAAAGATGTAGTGCTGCAAGAACTTCTGTAAAATGTATAGTTCAAGCACTCTGGCTTAGTTTTATGGATCTACATGTAAGATAAACAATTGTAAATATTGCATTGTCTGTGTTTTTGTTTTGTACGAGTGTATATCCTGATTATTGAGTCATTTATTGCCATACTTATAAATATCTTGCTTCAGCTTGAAATATGTTATATCATAATTTTTCCAACACCATGTTCTACCGTAGTCTTATATGGTATATCTTAACTCTTTGATTGCCATGACTGTGGACTTGTATCACCAGTAATACACCTAAATTCCATTTAGATGAATTTGTATTTGGCACTCAAAGGGTTACAGAACTTTGTGATTTCCGTTGTATGTTTGATCAGCATATACTGTGCATGTTTAGTGTGACAATTTTGTTCAATAAAAGAAAGAAAAGAAAATGTAATTTCAAATAAAAAAAAAAATGCTTCATACAACATAGTTGCTTCAATTGCTTGAATTCCTTGGATGCTTATATTTCTTTATTAATACAGACAGTCATAGGAAAACAACAACACGGACTGAGTGGGAGATAGCGAGAAGAATGTCCGGGAGAGGGCGCCATTGACAAGTTGTTTACGATATCCATATCGATTAACTCATCATTTTTTTCTCTTAGATATTTGTGAGTCATTTTATTGTGATACTTAATCTTGTAGGATACAGTGTCTTTGAATGATATTACATGATGTGTATACTGTATAGGAGTATCAGTAATTTGTTCGACTTATTTTTACAATTGTTACTTTGTGAACTATAATTTATGAATTTGATTTGAGAGAAAAAACCCATCTTAAATAAAAAAATGTGTCAAATACTTTCCTGCTTTGGATTTGTGTGAATTACTAGTGACGACACACACGCATAGCATATAGGAGCCATGGTTTAAGGGAACGAAAACAAGAAAGAAGAAGAAGAGCTGTTTTGTTATTTTTGTTGCCCATTACATTGCAGGAAAGCCCTGACACAGAGATGAAATGGAAAGTGATGAATATGCAATGGAAATGAAACCTTAAATGAGACATATCTCACTTTCATTTACCGCACTGATTTGAGGTGGAGTTAATTTATCTAACAGCAAACGAGCTCTAAACGCACCATTTGCCATGCACATGTATGGAATCTGACAGAGAAGTTAATAAGTTTACTAAGGTGCGTGGAATAAGTGTGTGTACGTCTCTTATCCCGATGAATTCGTGCCTTTAAGTTCTATTCATTATGTGTGTGTTCTGTTCAGCGCATAGAGACATGTAATTATGCCTACAGTGTATATGTTGTGCGCTATACAAAAATCTCTCATTTTATCTTCATTATCATTTGCTGTTACCCACACCCCAACTCTCTGAGGCAATTCATCTAATAAAAACAAATCAAATCTTATTGACTTTTATCATAAATCACATCTCTTTGCATAATAAACAACACACACACACACACTTACACACACCCATACACACACACACACACATATGTAATTTAAAAGAAAAGTGGTCAAGCAATAACGAAGTCTGAGTTTTTGTTAAGCCATTTTATCAATTCATTGAGACGGAATTCGTAGCGAATGGTCGTTTAGGTCGGATTTTACAAGTTGATGAATTAACGAGTGCTTTAATCGAAATTATCTTCACCTTCCGGGTTCACAACAGGCAAACGTATCAGATAATGAATTCAGAACACAGCAATGCCCATATGTATCACACCTGTCAATCCACCAGCAACTTCCATCACAGTTTCATTAATGATGCATGATGCTTCTGGAGGGAAATACGTTGTGGGTTGACTTGTGTGATGCACAATGGCCATTGTTGTGTTCTGAATTGATTATTTGATACACACAAATCTAAAGCTCTAAATTTGTGAAAATCACATTCAATATTCAAATAACTACTTCAAGAAAAGTAATTGATGAAATGTCGAAAAGGCCCGCTTCTAAAAAAAAAGGGTGACATCCGTCGACTTGATAATGTGTTAATTTCAGTTTGATTTGAGTTTTGATAATTTTCGATTTGCAAAAGTGTCAACAGCTTTATTTAACACTTACTATAACTCTGATGTGATCCTAGATCCCCTTTCCTCCCTCCCTTTCCTCCCTTTTTAATTATCCTCTCGCTTATTCTCTTTCTCTTATGACTAGATTTGTAGTGTAGTGGTACAGCATGATGGAACGCAAAAATAGGTCTTGCAGACTTGAAGTCCTGAGGTTCACTTATTTATTCTGGAGATCCTTGCCCACAGCAAGAGTTTCCAGCATGAACATAATTATTATAAAGTACATTTGCATATTCAAATTAATTTAAAAAGAACCAATAGAAATTATGTAGGAGCCCTATTCACCAAATCAACCAATGAAAGTAAGAAGGATGAAAATGGGTAAATGATCTGGGTGATTATGTAACAAAGAATGTTCAACGAAAGAGCCAGATGTGAGAATGGAATGTTTTAGCACATCTGAATAGGAAAGGAGTGAAGGTGATCAGCAAAGAGATGAATACTAACATAAGAACGGTCGTTCTGTCTCTAGGTCGTAGGCACTAGGCCGAGAGCAATAAAGAGAGAAGTCGAAAGACTTCCCGGCAGTCTTGGCAGCTAGTCTTACTGCCCGGCAGTAAGGTCGAGAGAAGTAAAAGTAGACTGAGATAAACTGAGACAAACTGAGACATTGAGATAAAGGAGATAAAGTAGACTGCAAATTGTAAAAGACCTCGAGAAGGGAGTTAAGAGAGGGCAGATGAGAGGAGAGAAGTAAAAGGGAGGAATGGGAGAGCTAGATAGAGAGAGAGAGAGAGGTATGAAAGAGAAAGTTGTTGAAAGAGGGTAAGCTACAGAAAATAGAAGACACTGCGAAAAATGTTGATTTCAACACAGTCCCAATCTGGATTTCATGCAGCAAATCACAGTTCTGTATTAATGAAAATACGGTAGGCATTTGCAAGCCAATATATATTTTCTACTACCACGAAAAATAAGAAAAAATACTGTATACCGGTAATGCTAGGTTCACACTGCCGATCAGATCAAGTCGATCAAGTTCGATCAAGCCCGATCACCCATTTTACCCAGACCAATCTCGACTAAATGATTGATCGTCTTTCAACACGATCCCTTCCGGACCGCTATTCGATCGTTTACGACCTACACCCGACCATTTACGATTCCTCTAGTTCATCTCCTCGACCAGCATATCGATCTCCACTCGAACATACCGATCTCTTCTCAATCAATACACGATCGATACATGGTAAGTACTCGATCTGTACCAGACCGCGTAGACCAACTCGACGTCTACACGATTTCTACACGATTTTAATTCGAGCAGATCGGCATATTCGCACAGTGAGCGAAGAATTGGTTGGCGACAGCTATTCATTTCGTTGTAGGCGACAGAGCTACGTACTGTAGGTGTTTTTACACATTGACGTAGGGTGTGTGTATGGGGGGGGGGGGGTGCCTTTGATATTGCGCCCCTTGAACGTTTGTAACATGTACATACCACGAACTCATCATCGACAAGTCGTGTCTGATTTTGGAGTATGGAATTTGGAACAGAGTTGAGAGGTTTTCATGAAAAAGGAAATCAACCATATTGACAGACGCTCTTAAAATACTTGCAAGACTCGGGAAATTCTTACCCCTGCCCCGCCCCCTCCACAATTGTCCATGCTGTAGGCTATATAATGAAACTGTTCATACTAAAAAGAGCGCAAGTTCAGCTCCATACGATCATTTGTATGAGCTGTAATTTCGTAATTATCAATGTTATTACACTTGTTATGTAACCGTTATGGGCAATAGTACTTGCAGTAACTGTATAGTAAAATTTGTAGTAGACATCATAGTTGTATAAGTAGTAGTAGTAGTAGTAATAGTAGTAGTCCCAGGACGAAAAACTAGTAGAAACCAGTAGAGAAAAACGATTAGAATTTCTACTGGTTTCTACTGGAAATTTTTTACTGGTTTGAATATGGAAAGTGAAATGATTTCCAGTAGAAACCATTAGAACATTCAAGTAGAATACCTACTGGGACCATTAGGAGACCTGTAGGAATCAAAATTAAAATATTGATGTAATACATGTATTGATTTAAAAGTATATTAGGGTTATCCAAATTTCCAAAGTAAGGCACATATTGTTTAAGACTAACTCTATCCTATCCTATACTTATCCCTATCTTATATCTATCCTAATTCCTCTCATTATTTCACACACTTTTATAGTAGTACGGTTATTAGGCACATAATATATTGGTTACTACAATCTTAAGAAAAGCATTTTTTGTTGTTATCATTCTTGTCTTCACTTAAGTAGGTGGCATTCACTATTCTATTTTTAAACTTGAAATCATTAATTTGTAAAATTCCTTTTATCTGGTTATGTGGAGGTTATCCATATAAAAGTACAAAATTATGACTCATGAATACATTCATGAAAATTCATGAGCATCTCTATTTCTATTGGTTTCTTTTGGTTTCTACTGGTCTCCAATACCAGTAGAATTCACTGGTCTCTAATGGTTTCTACTGGATTGACTTTGTATTTTTCACACTCCTTTTCAAACCATTAGATCTTACTGGTTTATATTGGTTTCTACTGGTCTCCAATACCAATAGAATTCACTGACCCAATCTCTAATTGTTTCTACTGGTTTGACTTTGTATTTTTCACACTCCATTTGAAACCATTAGATCTCACTGGTTTATATTGGTTTCTACTGTTTTGACTTTGATTTTTCCACACTCCTTTTCAAACCATTACATCTCACTGGTTTCTGCCGGTCTTCAATACCATTAAACTTTACTTTTTCTACTGGTTTTTACTGGTTTCTACTGGTTTGATTCTGCAGTTCTTCATCAGACCAGTAGACTCTACTGGTTTATGAAAAACCAGTAGAAACCAGTAGGCGCTCTCTACTGGTTTCTATAGGAATTTCGACATGGGGTAGTAGTAGGAGTAGTAGGGGAGAGCGAGGTAAATACGGACATAACATTTCAAACTTCTGTATTAGCACAACGAGTAGTCCCATCATCAAATAGACATCGTATCATGTACCTGGGCGGTATTCCCTCATTATGGCATAGATAATGGCAAACAGCGTTAATTCTTTTGCAAGTTATTTAAAAAAAAAAAGTACTGTCATAGATGTCCGCTATTCCCCGACCAAAAGTGGGGAATTACGGACATGTGGTGAGGTAAATACGGACGGAGGATAAGGTTTACTGTTTCGAGCCTTGCCTTATTAAGCTACCCCCTCCCAACGCTTAAGCAATCAAAGCAGACACTAACTATTCTCTTATCTTGCCTTCAGTGAAGTTTCTTAGTCCAAACTTATGCATTGAGATTATGTACAATAGGTTTATTATTTCATCTGGATATTATTGATCCATTTGTACAAGTTTAAATTGCCCCTGTCATCAAAATATATGTTGACTTCTGTTGATGAAACTTAATGTATATAACAAAATCACTAACTGTTCAATGGAAATATGTGTCCTATATTTTAAAATAATTTTTCTATATTTTTTCTCAGCACTGACAAGCCCCGCCTCCAAAATATCCTCAAACTCAAGATTCCCCCTGTGACATCCCCAAAGGTAGAAATTAGCAGGATAATAGACATAATTTATGCACAAACTAAACATTGCAATGACCACTTGTGCTTATAATAGCATCACATACATGACATAGCAAGCACATGACATAACTGCATAAGGAAACGATTATTCCCATATGAAAGGTTGTTAGATGGTATTGTGTGAAGACATGTGATGATCTTGTGGGCAGGTGGAGGTAGTCATTACAATGTTAGTTTGTGCATAAATTCTGCTTATTATCCTGCTAATTTCTACCTTTGATGATGTCACAGGGGGAATCTTGAGTTGGAGGATATTTTGGAGGCGGGGCTAATCAGTGCTGAGAAAAAATAAGGAAAAATCATTTTAAAATATAGGACACATATTTCCACTGAACAGACGTGTGCTCGACGAGTTGCGTTTGGATCGATCGACTGCGGTCGAAAAGTACTCGGGATGTGATCGAGTGTGGTCTGGTGTCGGTCGAAACGTAATCGAGTTCAGTCGAGTAGAGATCGATAGCAGTCGTGTAGCGTTGACGCAACAGTCGAGTCATTCATGAAACGGACAATTCCTGGATCGAAATGATCGGGAACCAATCGTGTAGTATTCGAGCATAAATCGAGATGATCGGGAACTAACTGGTTGGAAAATTCCATCCCGACCGAACAAGATTTCTATACGACCGTTTCCCGATCAACTCGACCTCTTCTCGATCGCTACCCGAACTGTTGGCGCTCGGGCTTCCTACTCGATAATTTTTGACTGTCAAAAATTATCGAGAAGGAAGCAGGAGCGATGCCGATCAAGGTAGACTAACCCCGAATACCCTTGCCGAGCGAACGCGATCAGGCCAAAATAGCTTGATCGGGATTGATCGAGTTGATCTGATCGGCAGTGTGAACCTAGCATAAAAGCTAATATGAGTATGTTGAGCGGAAGTAGTATAGATCGCCATCAATTCCGAGTAGATTTTGTTTTTCTCGGTGTATTCATTCATTTCTCCATTTTAATTTCCCTCTTAGACAGACGGACACACACACACATACACACATACATACACACACTGCACACGATCGCGCATGAATAGTATGTGTATAGCCCACATACTCAATCAATATTTCGACGTTTAATTTTAATGCATTTCCAATCAATATGTAGACGGGTTAATGGAATTCATTGTTCCTCTTCTTCCGTTACTTAGGAAGAATATTAATTTTATTTGACTGCAGCGACCGTTCTCTGTGGTCTTTGGTGTCATTTCACTCTTCTGTTGACTTGGGAGAAGGAACGGCTGTTCTACTGAGTTGTCCCCTACTGGTCCCGGCAGCACAACACCAACGCACATGACAGTTACTATCATGGTAATGTCGTAAACGTCAATGTATTTTATCATAATTATCCGAACTGTTTCCTTTTCGGCATTGTTTGTTATTATATAAATGATGCACAGGTTTGAGTGGTTCGGTACGAATAGTGTGCCCAGGAGCACTTTCCGTGATTTTTCGACCATATCAAAGTTAGCGCGTGCACACAGTAAAAGGCATTGAGATAAAGTAGACTGCAAATTGTAAAAGACCTCGAGAAGGGACTTGAGAGAGGGCAGATGAGAGGAGAGAAGTAAAATGGAGGAGCGTGTGAAAACAAGGATTCAGCTAGATAAAGAAGACTGTTTTTGCATAGGACCACAAGAAGGACATTTAGAGGAAGAAAATGGGAGAGCTAGAGATAGATAGATAGATAGATAGATAGATATATAGATAGAGAGAGCGATGAAAGAGAAAGCTGTTGAAAGACATTTAACCTACAGGAAATAAAAGACACTGCGAAAAATGTTGATAACTATTTGTATTTCAACAGACTTCAAATCAGGATTTCATGCAGCAAATCACAGTTCTGTATTAATGAAAACAGGGTAGGAATTTGCAAGCCAACATATAATCATTTTCTAATACCACGAAAAATAAGAGAAAATGCTGTATACCGGTAAGAGCTAATATGAGCATGTTGAGCGGAATTGTATAGATTGCTATCGATTTCGAGTACATTTTGTTTTTCTCGGTGTACTCATTCATTTCTCCATTTAAATTTCCCTCTTAGACAGACGGACACACACACACACACATACACACACACACACACACACACACACACACACACACAAACATACATACACACACTGCACACGATCGCGCATGAACAGTATGTATATAGCCCACATACTCAATCAATATTTCGACGTTTAATTTTAATGCATTTCCAATCAATATGTTGATGGGTTAATGGAATTCATTGTTCGCCTTCTTCCGTTACTAAGGAAGAATATTAATTTTATTCGACTGCAGCGACCATTCTCTGTGGTCTTTGGTGTCATTTTACTCTTCTGTTGACTTGGGAGAAGGAACGGCTGTTCTTCTGAGCTGTCCCCTACTGGTCCCGGCAACACAACACCAACGCACATGACAGTTACTATCATGGTAATGTCGTAAACGTCAATGTATTTTATCATAATTATCCGAACTGTTTCCTTTTCGGCATTGTTTGTTATTATACTAATGATGCACAGGTTTGAGTGGTTCGGTACGAATAGTGTGCCCAGGAGCACTTTCCGTGATTTAAACACACGAGGGGCAGCCGAGTGTATTTTCGACCATATCAAAGTTAGCGCGTGCACACAGTAAAAGGCATTGAGATAAAGTAGACTGCAAATTGTAAAAGACCTCGAGAAGGGACTTGAGACAGGGCAGATGAGAGGAGAGAAGTAAAAGGGAGGAGCGTGTGAAAACAAGGATTCAGCTAGATATAGAAGACTGTTTTTGCATAGGACCACAAGAAGGACATTTAGAGGAAGAAAATGGGAGAGCTAGAGATAGATAGATAGATAGATAGATAGATAGATAGATAGATAGAGAGAGCGATGAAAGAGAAAGCTGTTGAAAGACATTTAACCTACAGGAAATAAAAGAAACTGCGAAAAATGTTGATAACTATTTGTATTTCAACAGACTTCAAATCAAGATTTCATGCAGCAAATCACAGTTCTGTATTAATGAAAATAGGGTAGGCATTTGCAAGCCAACATATAATCATTTTCTAATACCACGAAAAATAAGAGAAAATACTGTATACCGGGAAGACCTAATATGAGCATGTTGAGCGGGATTGTATAGATTGCTATCGATTTCGAGTACATTTTGTTTTTCTCGGTGTACTCATTCATTTCTCCATTTTAATTTCCCTCTTAGACAGACGGACACACAAACACACACACATACACACACACACACACACTGCACACGATCGCACATGCATAGTGTGTATATAACCCACATACTCAATCAATATTTTACGTTTAATTTTAATGCATTTCCAATCAATATGTACATGGGTTAATGGTATTCATTGTTCGCCTTCTTCCGTTACGAAGGAAGAATATTAATTTTATTCGACTGCAGCGACCGTTCTCCGTGGTCTTCGGTGTCATTTCACTCTTCTGTTGACTTGGGAGAAGGAACGACTGTTCTTCTGAGATGTCCCCTACTGGTCCCGGCAACACAACACCAACGCACATGACAGTTACTATCATGGTAATGTCGTAAACGTCAATGTATTTTATCATAATCATCCGAACTGTTTCCTTTTCGGCATTGTTTGTTATTATATTAACGTGCGCGCAATATTTCAAAATGTTTTAAATCAACTCGAAATTGGTTTTCATATGTCTCAGGCTATTTCTAGCATTTCAAAAATTTCCGCGCGAACGCAACGTCAAAATACCGTTTTTTATTAGATTCATGTTTCTGACACTACATACATTACATCCTGTAATTTTGAGCAATTTCCATGCAATAATAAGGTCGTGCGAATGCGTCAAAGTTGAAAGTCTGCACGCGCGTCAGTATGCTTTTGTGTGCAAATATTGTAAAAAACATGAATGTTTTCAATCGGCTATAGCTCCTCGGAATGGCTAGTGACCTCCAATTTTTGTTTAATATTCGGAAAGGGTATGAAATGTAGATGTGATTTCATGTGTCATTTTACTGTTAAGTACATCGTAACGTCATCATATTGCCATATGAATCGAAAAAATGAATTTGCATGTATGACGTCATGTTTTTTTTTACCCGTTTTGCGTATCTCACTAATCATTCGTCAATTTTCTCCCTAATTTCAGTATGTTGTGTCTAAGACATTGCACTCCGGTAAGGCTTCCTCTATTTTCCATTTTTAACATGTCTTCAAGGTGTAAATTTGATAATAGGCATTAATGTCAAAATTGGACGTTTGTCCGTGTAATGTCAATAGGAGGGTCATTTATTTGAAATCATGAAATGACATGACGATCTTTTATGAGCTGTATCTTGCCTATGTTTAGATCTGTTACTCTGAAATTTTGGTATGCTGTAGCTGAATCTACTAAATTTCTGGAACGTGTCTCCACATTTTTATCAGATGTCGGGATTGTGGCGAAATAACAGTTTGAAAATTGATTTTTAAATCATTATAGCCCCTTTATCTGCTTTCCGTGTTAAGTGAATGGGAAGATTTGTGGCTCAATAGGCAGATGGGTAAGGCGCTGTTTTAAGAACGCGAGGCCCCCGGTTGGAATCCTGGTGTGGGTAGGGTCAGTTTTACATTCCTTTTGCATTGTGATTTTTGCGACCTTCTTCTGAAAAATCCCTCACTTTGCCATTCTCTTTGAGATTTTCTTTCCCATTTTTCATCTCGCTCCTTCATCTTAGATATTTAGTAATTACATGTTGTTATAGCACATACATGTGACCATTTAGGCAAGTCTCTTTCGTGAGTGCTGCCTTTGATTTCTAATGAACAGATGGTGTCACAATGGTGTTATTATTTATTGATGTACATGACTGTACTGTATTTTTCTATTTTTTTCTATCGCATGCTCGCGCGTACAGACTTTGTCATTTCAGACACAATTTCTACATTCACTTAACTACAAATTATGAATAAGGAACTAATTACCCTAGCTACCTTCCGATCACTGGGATTTCTTTTTTTTTTTGGTTAATAATCAGATAAAATAAATGGTCGATGGGCATTTTACGTTTGAAAACATTATTAGTCGAAGGACTATATGTTGAGAATATACTTTTAAGTAAAATCTTAGCGAATCAAAGGGGTTTAAACAAGAACGAAAAAAGAAAGAAAACAAAAGGAAGATGTTACACGTTCGTTCCTTATTGTCATTAGAGAGGAAAACGATACATTAGAGAAGTTTAAAAAAACAAGAGGTTAACGGAATTCGAACTCTTGCCCTTCGCTTCTTCAGTCCGACGCTCTATTCACTGAGCTAAGTGACCGATTGTTGACGTGGTGTGTTTTTCAAAGCTTATGTAACCCTCACATCACTCTGCTCAGCTGTGGCAGCAAGTACCATGAATATTGCATGATTCGCAAAGGCATGGTCTAGACAATAGATTAAGTCAACGGAGCAGCTCCCATTGTTATTTTGCCAAAGAACGACGTTTTCTTCTTCCATGTCATGTTTATGTTAGTGCACACACACGCATCGATTGAATAGATCGGTTTGCTAACATATTCAAATTGTATGCATACCAGTTTGATAAAGGTTGACCCTGACAACCGGAAAGCTTGCCCCAGTTCTACCCGACATAGCAACAATTAATGTATGCAAAGTGAATCCCAAGTACTGAAATACCATTGCTAGGTACAGGCTAAAGGAATAACTCGTTACTAGGCCCCGAGGGAAGAAACTTCATAGATTTGACTACATTAGTATACCGGTCTATTATCCCTTGCTCCGTGGTTAGCTTCCACTTTGCATGTTGAACGTTTGAAGAGATTGAAGAAAACTGCCGATTTCCTTGCAATGTAGCTATTAATTAATCCCGACGCGCCCTCTGACGAAACTACCGCTTAATCATAACCATTGACAGAGCCCGCACCATCATTAAGAGACTGCCAACTAACTCTCTCAAGTGGAAAACATCTAATATCTAAACATCTAATATGATCATGAAGGCTACTAGGTGTTTTGATGGGGTGTATTATATCACTATGAAGGTTGTCCTTTGTTATGCAGACAGAATTTCAAATGATCCCTTTTAAGATTTTGTCCTCGTAACAAAATACCATGTTCAGAGAGTAAGGAATTCTTCAGGCCTGGTAATGAAAGTGTTAACTCTCTCATTACCATCGGCATGTAAATGTGTAGTTAGCCAATGTGGTTTCCAAGGCGTGGTAATGTTAGGGTGAACTCTCTCATTACCATTGGCATGGAGATGTGTAGTTAGCTAATGGGGTTTTCAAGGCCTGGTAATAAAAGTGTTAACTCTCTCATTACCATTGGCATGAAGATATGTAGTGAACCAATGGGATTCTCGAGGCTGTGTAATGTAATGATACCTCTCTCATTAACATCGACATGAAGATGCGTACTTAGCCAATGGGGTTTCCAGGGTCTGGTAATAAAAGTGTTAACTCTCTCATTACCATCGGTATGTAGATGTGTACTTAGCCAATGTAGTTTCCAAGGCCTGGTAATAAAAGTGTTAACTCTCTCCTTACCATTGGCATAAAAATGTGTAGTTAGCCAATAAGGTTTTTAAGGCCTGTTAATGTAAGGGTTCCCTCTCCACCATTTGCATGAATATGTATAGTACGCTAATGGGAGTTTTAAGGCCTGGTAATGAAAGGGTTTGACTACCCCCATTTACACTCAAGAAAATTGCGTGGCCAGGCCGGGCCGGGCCGGGCCGGGCTAGGCCAGGCCGCGCAATTTCTGTAGTGTAAACACAAAAAAATGCGAAAAGGCCAGGCCGGGCCGGGCCGGGCCGGGCCGTACTGAGACCAGCTCAGGAGGTAGTCTGAGTACGGCCCGGCCACGCAATTTTCGTAGTATGAACACAAACGAGGCCAGGCCGGGCCGAAAGCGCGGCCGGTTATGCAAATTCCGCTGATGTCAGATGACGTCATTATGCTCAACCTTTTGTTTACGTGCAGTGCGCCTCGCACGGTGGGTTGATGTCAGTGGCCTGGCCACGCATTTTCGCTGTATAGTGTGAACGCACAAATTGCGCGGCCAGGCCACGCTACCACCCACAGCGGGGAAATGCGCGGCCTGGCCCAGCCCGGCCTGGCCACGCAATTTTCTTGAGTGTAAATGGGGTCTACCATACCTCTCTTCATTCTAACATTTTTATGTCGATAGTCTGGAAGCAGTGCAAACGCCATTTGATGGAAATGACAGAGAAAGTTCTTTCATCACGGACTAGCAAAAATCAATTGCAATTGCAACTGATTTGCGCCATGTATGCACATGACACAGTCACGAAGTGAACACGTCTGTTTCCGTGGTAACGACATATCTCATCGATCAAAGATCATTCAGCGTTGAATTTTTAAGCCTGTTCTAATTATTTTCACATTGTTGTATGGTATAGGAAGTAGTGGGTGCAGCAAGATTAATATTGTAGCATGTCAAAAAGTACAATGGAAAAGAATCAATTTAAGAACGTTTCTATCGGCCGAAGTAAAGAGTGCTCTTGTGGAATTGTCTGTCGTTTATGATTTTCGTTATTTATTTGATTGACCTTTTGCTGAAAGTACAATATGAAATGTAAAAGAAGTTAATTTTTAAACATCCTTTTCCGTTTTAGAAAAATATTCTCATAACGTGTGCATGTTTTGCCTACCACCTCGCCTGCCTTCAAACTATGAAAAATGGCCATCGCAGACGGTGCTGTAACTACATACAAATCTCACAGGCCCATTTCATTTGATACGTGTACTAAATCTTGATTAAATTCATGGACGCCAAATAGAACATCAGGAAAATTATGGTTGATTTATAATAATTGATGTTGTCCTTGGAATCGCTATGGAATATTGAGTTTGTTCTCATAACAATTTCAGCGAATAATTGAAATCACCCTGTGCTGTGATTCTGTGATGAATACTAACGATTTTGTGACAGCATTAGGTGATATTTTTTTATGATATAAGTTATTCTAAGTTTAGGAAGCGGTCTAAGTTAAACCCCTCTCTCTCTCTCTCTCTCTCTCTCTATCTCAAGTGCCATATCTTGTAACGTTGGCAACCATGAAATGTCAGGCCTACCTTTCCATTGCCAGTCTAAGAAGCGCAATCTTCTTCAACCTAGTCCACGTTGCAATGCTCTTCAAAAACGTTACTCTTTGACGTCCTTGATCCCTCTTTCCTTCTATCTTTCCAGTTAGAAACAAACACTCCAAATTTCCCTTTCACAACAGTGGCCTAAAAATTGTAAACCACTGTTGTGAATGAGGGCCGATGTGATTGTAAAGGCCCATTCACACTGTATCCAACACGACAGCACGACACGACATTTTACGCGATATCTACTCGGTGATTGGTCAATGTACTATCCGCGCGCAGAATTTTCATCACATTTTGCGCATAGAGGAACTACATGGCCAATCACAGACCAGATATTACCTAAATGTCGTGTCGTGCTGTCGTATCGGATGCAGTGTGAAAGCGCCGTAACCCTGTTTGTATTTTCCTCTACTCACATCTAGGAGAAGACAATTGTACTCGCAGTGCTCATTGCAGGTTTTCACACCTCAACAGGTACATATGTGGCTTTTTTTATCCACATTTTATTGTTCTGATATTGTTGATAACAACAAATATTGCGCCTACTTACGAATCACCTTTTTTTAAAAAAAAAGTACAGCAGCTGAGGTGAACATATTTTGATAAAATTATGAGCATTATACGAATATCGACGGTGCATTTGTAAGAGACTACTGAAAGTAAGGGAGAGTTCACCTGGAATATTTATAACGGTATATCAATGCATTTCACTATTTTAAAGGGACCTAATCAATATTTCATTGTACGATAACTATTTAATTCAATTATGCATTCGTGTTATATTATTGCATTATAGTATGTATGGTATAACACCAGTTTGTTTCATTTAAAACCTGTCATTATCTGTGATTTGTTGTAGAGCCATCGGGTTGACTTGGAATGTTTATGTTTACTTTCACTGTTATAGTACCGTGTATGTATGATGTTGTAAATCAATCTGTAAAAATGTGTTTGCTTTTATGTTCTAGTTTAGATGTTTTTATCATGTGAACAAAATTAATTTCCATATATATTATGTATGTTTTAAATGGACCGAATAAATACAATTTATAATTTACAATTAGAGGATTATATGTAAATGATGTATTGTAAATATGGAAGTATCATAAAGTGCTATATCTATTTATATCATGTCAGTTCTATTACTTCTAAGTATTCAATTCCAATATGATGTAAGTTCACATACATCAACTATTGAATATCCGGTTACTCCGAAGGTCCTTATTATAAAGATGCGTATTAAACTCCGAAAATTAAAAAAGGCTCATTTATGCGAATGTGAAATAAAGTTCGTTTTAACCTGATAGTGAGATATGGTTGATTAATCCGAGAGTGAAGATGCGCATTTGTTACCAATAACGCACACAACTCTCTTTGAGCAACATTCATCTGGCAAAAGAAGTGTCTTTTCATTTTCAGACTAACGAACCCTATTTCATTTTCGGATTAACGAACCTTCGGGATAATACAACACATATTCAGAAAAATAAATCTTATGTCATCATGGTCATTTTCGGAATAACGATCCTTCAAAATAACGAGCAGTTCTCGTATAGCCTTAGAAGTTCAATACCGTAACTCAGAAAGGCATGTTCTATTGCTAGTTCTTACTACCATATTATTAGATATATTATATTATTCTGCATGTGATTTCTTCTAATGCAAACTTGTTTGCTTGTAATGATCTAAACTTCTGCCCAATCATTCTCTAATAGCATCAGTCAGCTGCGCTCGAGATGTTTATAACATAAACTACAACCTGCCGATGTTTGAGCAGTGCAAGATGAAGCAGATGGACGGTACCTGGGTCCAGACCATCCCGAAGGTCATCTCCTTTAGCTCTACCAGTCGGAGTTGCTACCATGGTCACGGCAGACTTAACCACACTGCTATATCGGGCTATCGCATCTGTCGTATCCCTCGTAATTATACACTGGCTACTAGTCACCCTGTGTGTGCCAGATAAACTGCTGCTCTATGGAATCTGTGTGTATTATTTGTGGAAGACAGCACAGGTCAACTCTGTGGCTTATTATCTAGGCAGACAGTACAGCAGTAAAACTAATGTATTCGACATGTAGATTAACTTGAAGCAAAAGTAGTAGTTGTAGTAGTGGTGATTCTGGTGGTGGTAGTAGTATTAGTATTGGCAAAAGTAGTGGTAAATGCGGCAGAGCTACTGTTTAAAGTAGTAGTATCAGTATTGGTAGTGTTTTTTTTATAGTGTTAATAGTAAAACTATTCTTTGTTTAGTCGCAGTATTTTTTTCTATCGGTAATACGATTACTAGTACGATTTATTTTAGTAACTGCAGTAGAAGTAGTTGTTTTTATGTAAGGACTGGTAGAAAACCTAAAGTAATAATAATTGTCGTAGTAGGTGTATCAATTTCATTCAAATAATTTGAAGCAATAATTTCTTCTTTCATAATCATATTTTCCATACAAACAAAACAGGCTCATATTTATATAATTACGTAACGAGACCCTTAAGCAAAATTCAAAATAGTAGTAGTAGTAGTAGTAGTAAAAGTATAAATGCAAGATGAATCAGTAGTTGCTGTGGTAGGTATGGCTGTTGCTGATGCACCGATGTTGATGTTTTTAATAAGGATGACACATTTCTCTTCCTAGATTGTTTATACAATCCGTGCCAGGCTGGTCGGTGTGAGGAAACCATGGGGAGTTACGTGTGTTACTGTCCACTTGGCTTCTCGGGCAGAAACTGTGAAACACGTATGCTTACTTTGATTGTTTCCATTATAATGTTAAACAGAATATTAAGCCTTTGTATGCCAGAGATCTGCTGCTCTATGGTTCGTGCATGTGTATTACTTAAAAACAAATGTGGCACAAATAGGTTAATAAAATAGAATTCCAAATGATAGCTTATACTCTAAAGAGCAAAATTTAAGAAAAAAAGTCATTTATATATGTGTACATTTTGTTATATCTTCCTTTCTTATTCATCTGATGAAATGTGAGTAATTCATTGTATCTATTTCTGTAAACGATTCATAATATGTACATAGACACCTACATAAGGTATCACTGATTGCATAATCCACAGAGGTTACGAAAGTCGGTACCGCAGAAAGGACCACGATGGCCTTCGTCACGACATCAGAAACGGTATCTTTCCTCGATCCTCTGACGTCAGCACCATTGACTTCTTCTGATCCTTTGACGTCAGATCGGGTGTCTTCTTCTAACCATGTTACGCCAGAGCTGGTGACGATGAGTACCTCTGATCTAAGTCTTGCTGGTACGTCTTACAATTACATGTATGCTTGTCCATCTTATACCTCCCCGCCATTGAGAAAACAATTGTTTCACTCTCAAATAAACATGTTATATACTACATAAATTATTCTTCTCCAACAGAATCCTACCCCGGATCCCTGACGTCTACACCGGTGGCTCCGTCTGATCCTCTGACGTCTACACCGGTGACTCTGTCTGATCCTGTGACGTCTACACCGGTGACTCTGTCTGATCCTCTGACGCCTACACCGGTGAACTCGTCTGATCCTCCGTCTGCAACACTCGTGACCTCGTCTGATTCTCTGACGTCTAAATCGGTGCTTCCGTCTGATCATCTGACGTTAACACCAGTGATTTCATCTAATTCTCTGACATCAACACCGGTGACTCCGTCTGATCCCCTAACGTCTACACCAGTGCTTCTGTCTGATCAACTGACGTCAACACCGGTGACTCCATATGATCCTCCATTTTCAACTCCCATGATTTCGTCCGATCCTGTGACGTCAACACCAGTGCTTCTGTCTGATCCTATGACATCTACCATGGTGACTCCGTCTGATCCTCTGACGTCTATACCAGCGATTTCGTCTAATCCTCTGACGTCAACACCAGTGCTTCTGTCTGATCCTCTGACATCTACACCGGTGATTTCGTTTAACCCTCTGGCGTCAACACCGGTGACTCCGCCTGATCCTCTGACGCCTACACCGGTGAACTCGTCTGATCCTCTGACGTCAACATCAGTGCTTCTGTCTGATCCTCTGACGTCAACACCAGTGCTTCTGTCTGATCCTCTGACGTCTACACCGGTGATTTCGTCTAATCCTCTGACGTCAACACCGGTGCTTCTGTCTGATCCTCTGACATCTACACCGGTGATTTCGTCTAACCCTCTGACGTCAACACCGGTGACTCCGCCTGATCCTCTGACGCCTACACCGGTGAACTCGTCTGATCCTCTGACGTCAACATCAGTGCTTCTGTCTGATCCTCTGACGTCTACACCGGTGATTTCGTCTAATACTCTGACGTCAACACCAGTGCTTCTGTCTGATCCTCTGATGTCTACACCGGTGATTTCGTCTAATCCTCTGACGTCTACACCGGTGACTCCGTCTGATCCTCTGACATCAACACCGATGACGCCGTCTGATCCGTTGACGTCAACACTGGTGACTGATACTTATTCTGTGATGTCAGCCGCTGTGACTCCAACTGACCAAATGTCGTCAGGGCTGATGTCGATGGCTTCTCCTGTTATTCCTGTGCCTAATCCTACTGGTTCGTCTTATTCTTATGCTGTCGTGATATATATTTGCTAATTACGCGCCATACATCAGGACAATGCTCCACATTTTCTTCAGACTTACCATGGCACTACATATTCATACAATTTTAATCATGTGTGCAGTAATACTGTAAACCGATATTTTATACAACAATACATTCTTGCAAAAGAGTTCAAACTTCATTATGATTGTAACTCGTTTCATGAATATTTTAAGGTTGAGACAATCACATCATGAAAATGTACCACCTATCGAACCTCGCAGTGGCATATTTAAGCAATACCAAGCTCCAGTTGACATATTAAAAGCAAACAAATGAAAGTGGATGCCAATCGTTTTCAATTCCTCTTGTTTAATCAAATCACTACATAATCGCACATATTCTACAGGTGACAATTTTGTTGAAGTAGACAACGTGTAAACCATCTTCATACAATGATTTGAATCTTTAATGGAAAGTGGCTCTCATTCCATTTGTTTTTTTTCTAGCCACTGTCAGCGGCTCTGACGAGGTGTCTGTCGAGCTCCACTGCCAGGAGAACTGGACCCTGATCAACGCCACGTGCTACCGCTACTTCGTCAAACACGTCTCTTGGCATGAGGCTAATGCCACTTGTTCCGAAAACCATTTCAACCAGAGTCGAGCTTATTTAGCATCCATCCACTCAGTACTGGAGAACACCTACCTTTACGAATTTCGATTCGCATCTGGCTTTGCCCCCGACAAATCTTTGGGGGTAAATAACTAAACCTTGTTCCCGAGAAACTGATCTCACCATCGTAAAGAAAACTATCTAATTATGACAATGAAAGCTAGGTACACTGTTGTAAGAAAAAACAAACATATAAGAAAAGTCTCACTCAATAATAGATTATAATCCATAATAGCATGAAAAATAGCATAACTGGAAAACTCCGATAAGTAGAAAAACTTATGCATGAAAACAACAAGCAATCCACCTAATAAATGGCCTATTCACTTTTACAGGGGAGCTATCGATATCTCCCATGCATGTTAGGTTAGGGATACATCCATGCCGGTACGGTAAAGTTACAGTAGGGAACTAGGTACAAAGCTGCCGAATTTTTAAAAATGAGACCTAAAGAACAATAATTGTGGAAAAGGATTTGACAGACTGGATTTTCATCATGAAGCGTACGATAGGGTACAATAGTATTGTATGTGACAGTCTCGCCAGCCTTGTGCTGTGTTCGTACTGTTAAGTGACTGGCTGGTGATCAGCATCACAACACCACAACCTTTGCTATGTTTGTGATATCGAGCTCATCACCATATCACCACTAGGACCATAAGACGGAGTCTTTACGAAATATCTCACTTATATAAATAGGGCATGTAAAAATATGATTTCATGTACATGTGTATGTCCCCATCCTCAATCATCCCGATTCTGACACCCCTTAAAAACATATCTATGTCTCTATCTTTCCCCTCCCCCATCTCTCTTAATTTTGCCATGTGATTACCACCGCGATGTGCAAGTACACTGATGGGTCCGGAGCATGGCTAGGCCTAAAGAGCGACGTTTATGGCACCTTCTCTAACTGGTCCGACGGTAGCAACGTAGACTATGAGAATTGGGGGCCAAATCAACCCGACTACATGCATGACATGGGTATCATCGATCATTGTGGTCAATTCAATCGGCAATTTGATGAGAGAAACCCAGATCCGACCTGGAACGACAACGACTGCTGGATAGAGCGCCCATTCATTTGTCAAGTGCAACCTTATACCGTTTAAACCTACAGAAGTAGAAACATTGGAAAGAAATTGAATTACATTCATGTGGAGGTTGAGAGATCGAGAGTGGTGTGGTGTGGTATTTTGGTTGTGAACTGTGACTGTAGATCTCAAGGTCCCAGGTTGAATTCCACCCATGGCATTTTGTCCCTCAACAAGATACTTTATCCACATTCCTGCTCTCCACTTAATATTATTAAGTTTTGTGCGTCAGCATGCGACCATAACCATATTAGACTAATATGGTACATCCAAAGTAATGACGGCGCTAACTGACCTATTGCATGCTTTCAAATCCAATTATATTCCAGACACATGTAAATTTCTCCATAATATTTTTGGAAATAAGCAGATCCTAGCTTGCTTATGACCTCCACCCCTTCAATGAGAAATATCTATAAGCGGAGCTTTGGGGTTGACTTTTCCTTAAAAATACCTTCGGAACTAATCCTCACCATGATAACAGCCATGTTGCAATAAGTAGACTTTTGGTAAAGTGGATTAGTACTGATACTGTTTGATATTCAATACTGGCACCACCCCAGTAACCAAGTACAGTTGAAGCAATACTTGGAATTTAACTGCGGCTGCCGCAGCCATCTTGCCCCGTGACTTGTGACGGTGACCCTTGTGCGTGGTATCATGTTTACAGTGGCTATCGTCAGTGATCGTAATAATCAATTGATATTGATTGCCTGGCTAGTAAAACTCAACGCACAGCTCTCGACCAATGAGATTTGTTCGATTCGTTCTATGAAATTCATTCGTTTCATTCATTATTCAGTCAATTGTAAAATTGATATCTTAATGTATTAAGCATTCTGCTTTAGGCTGTATCATACTATTGTGTTTTATTATTGTGACTTTTTAGATTTTGTAAATATTACCCTTTATTCAAAGCAAGTAGTGAATTTGAATTTATTTCAATATAATTGAAGTGTATATATAATATAACTTTTATGTATTCTCTCTTTCTCTCCAGTGGTATCTAGCTGTGCCTCCCCCTTCTACAATAACCTTTATGATACTTTCTTTCTTCCCCCTTCTCTTTGTCTCTCTCTCTCTCTCTCTCTCTCTCTCTCTCTCTCTCTCTCTCATTCTCTGGTGTTTTTTCTTCCTTTTTGAACCATTAGGAAGACCGAAAATGTGAAAAAACGCACGCGTCCAGTGACGTATGAGAAGTCAAAATGTCATAAATGCCAACGGCGGAAATAAAATATTTTATTCACGCCATTCAAACAATACGTTACCAATGGGAACCGCAAACCTTGTCCGAGGTTTGTCTGAGTAGCAACAACTAATAGATTCAAAGTGCATTCCATCCATTGAATATGAATGACAAAATACAGGTGAATGCAATAACGCGTTACTACGCAGTTAAGGGGAAAGTTGTGAATACATTACGAAAATGGTCTATTGTTGACTTCCGTACAATATATGGAATTTTGACTTCTCATACGTCACTGCATGCCTGCGTTTCTTCAAATTTTCGGCAAAATGAGACTTTATTGCGGCAAACGAATGTAAAATTCGTTTTTAGTGGATACTTTTACATAGATTAGTGGGAACTTATTTTTCTAATTTAGTAACCCTTTATGGGAACCTCAACATACACAGACAAATCATGTTTTCGATGTTGTGTAAATTGCCTTATCATGCTTATACAGAATGATGATGTGAAAATGTATTTCTTTTTTAATCTAATTACAAAAAGAGATAGATGAAATATAAATCTATGAATGAATGTTTTGTGTGTTTGCGGGGATAGTTTAAACCTGACTTCATATATTATCTTCGTTGTTGTTATTTTGTGGAAAATGGAACTGAATCTTGAATATTTAATGTTGGTATGGTTTCACACGATTAACCCTTTAAAATGAAACCAATGAAATGTGTTTAAGAACTCGATAATTCTGTGAATGATTTTTCCTCCTGTATTTGTGTGTATACATATGTTGTACCAGACTCTATGTTGTGTTCACTTGTGTTGTTTTTTGGCAGGAACAATTGGATCTTGAACCTTGATATGTATTCAAACAATAAGCCAGTTCATAGCTACATCATGGTCGGACCAGGGATGTGTTAGGAAAGGATATGAAACAACATTCTTTCTTTGAGCCCATGCGTGGCACCGCCGAAAAAAAATGTGGTCTCAGCATGTGCTTTTCATATGTTTTAACAATAACGAACAGGATTGCCTAGCAACGGTTTCTCAGAGAGAACAAAAGAAATGTAGAGTCTTATTTCGCTTGTCCACTTCTGTTGGATTGCATCAATACTTTTGTGAGGAAAAGAGATATCAGCGAACAAAAATAAACTGTTTTTTTTATAGTAAAATATCTCAGCTGCACGCAAATTCACGCAAACTCTGTTAATGAAAATAAACAGCTTAATATAGAATTTTTAATAATGATTGAATCCAACATTTCCGGAAATCTCCGGAAAGGTGAAGAAATTTGGTAATTACGTAAGTAAGAATATTATTTTATATCTCCGTTTGTTCATCATTCAACAATTATTTAGAAGAAAAACGATTGCAGGATCTTTAGAGGTGTTGCCCTTAACTTTCTTGAAAATTACAAAAAAATGTGATAAGAAACACAGCTTCGAGAAACAAAACAGGGAATTAAAGATATTGCTTTCCAAGTTGACGGCAGCAAAATGACGGTGCCACGCATGGGCTCAAAGAAAGAATGTTGTTTCATATCCTTTCCTAACACATCCCTGGTATGTGTGTTATTTTACAGCGTGTCCATACCAACACTAGAAGCAGGGGCACGTGATGGAATGTTCTTTCACTACCTTCTCAGAGCTGCATCGCTGCTGTTATATTTGCATTATAATGGGTATAAACGTGGTCCACTATCTAAGGAATTGCCAATTTACTATGCGAGTGGTACAATTGGCCCGAGGTCATCCAGAACAATAATAATCTTCTCATGCGCACATTGCAACTATGAACTTCCTTATTAAACTAAATCGTACTTTGTCACTAAGTGTACTAAAATATTTTTCTAGAACTCCATCATTCTATGAATAATTTTTGTGTGTGTTTGTTTGTCGGAATATTGTGTACCCAACTCTTTGTATGGTTTATGTTTTTTTTTGGAAAATACAGCTGCATCTTTATATGCTTTCATACGATTAAACCCTTACAATCATACCTACAAAATGTATTTCAAAAATTATATGCATGACTTGTGGGTGAGTGTGTGTGTGTGTTGTGTATATGCCTCCTGTGTACCTGACTCTATGTATATTTGTGTTTTTTGTGGGAAATACATCTGGATCTTAATATGCTTTTAGAAACGAAACAAACTTTCTTCCAATGAAAGGGAAAAATCCTCTCTGAAGTTTATTTGAGTTTGATTATAGCGGAGAAAATAAAACAACATTTACATGAAGGTTTGACGAAAATCTTCCAAGGATTAAGGAAGTTAAGATTTTTTTATGGTTTTAATTATGTGAAGGCACTTGTGAGCTGCTCTCCCATATGTTTTATGATGCATAATTCTAAATTTCGCCCTTTTCCCTCTTGTTTAATGAAGAAATACACATTTTCACACAGCCGTGTGTTTAAATAAATATGTCTAATGATATATCAAATGAACAAGTAAAATAGAATATAGCCCTTTGAGATAATGGATTTCTTTTACGAAATAAGTACGCACAAAATAAAATAGCTCACAAGTGACGTCAAAAATTCAAGAATTTGAAAATGTTATCCTGATGTGTAATCATCAGTAATTTGTATCCTTAATGTTTCTGCTTTCATCAAAACCAACTTAACTTCACAGTAGACTTTCCCATTAATGTGTGTAGAAAAGCGTCTTTCAAGAACTTCACGTTTCCCACGAATGATTATAGTAATTACAATTCTTCTTTTCCTTTCATTCCAGTATCAAGTTTCTGCTCACAGCTGTATAATGTCAAACCGCTTTTACACACAGGTTCACGACATTACAAAAACGAGGGCAGAGGCACGTCTTGGCGAATCGCTGCGTGCCACATGTGTACTTAAAATGTGTACACAATATCAGTGTTAATCCCCTTTCCCCACCCTAACCAAAATAGCAGACCCTTTTTAAGCAAAATAACTTGGCAAAAATGTTCCTCCACTTATTGACAAATGTAAGTTTTCGAGTGAAACTTACATTAATGCAATCAGTCAAGAATGAGTGAGCACACAATATAGGCTAAATCGCCACTTAACAAAAATCATATGAGTCAGTTTTGGGGGTCTGTGAAACAAGATTGTTGTGTTTGGTTTGTGTTTTAGTAATGTTGCTTCCTTACAAATCTTGCGCAAAGTCCTGCGCAACTTGATTTTGATAATTATTTTTTTACACACCTGTTGCTCCTCCACGTATGACTCTTGTCTATCATGCTAGGTGTCAAGTGAAAGAAGAATAACTGTACTTTTTAATGATGTGTTTAATATTCAAGTATTGTTTTTCAGTTAACTAGAGAAATAACGCAGAATCCCGGGTTCCTTTTTTTCTGGGACACACTGTATAGTACACCACGCAGTGTATTGGTCAACGGATCACAGCGGTGCGAAAAGCTGTTATGTGCGCACTATCGTGTATTGCGGTTTCTGATCTCTAGGCTATAGGAACTGCTAGGTTTGGGACGACTCGCCCAAAACCTACCAGAAACCAAACAAGCAATATAATTCCGCTCATGGTCAATTTCTAGTATTATTGATATGAGGGAATTTCTAATAGTTTTTCAATTTAGGCATTTACACAATTATTGTAGATTTTGACTTGCAAAATGGCTATCCTGCCTTAAAGTTGTCAGCACACTTGCTTGGGCTGGCAGACAGAAACCGTCCACTCCCGAAATCGAAAAGATGGCAACGCTTATGCGGATCAATTAGTGTCTGAAACCATAACAACCTGACATTTCACTCTAATAATTGACAAGGTAACGGGAGTACAAAGCAGGTGTAGCAGGTAAGTAGTGAAAGAAAGGTGTTCGTTAAAAGGAAGATAGACGTTTTTTTTTCGATTAATGGTTCTCTGCATTTATCATCCTTCCACAGTATGTTATTTAGGAAGAAACAATAATATTGTTGTGTAACCATGGTGTGTCACGTTTCAGTGTGTTCTGCATAGATCCTGTACTCACATTTCTCTCTCTTCCTATAAGTAATTTGCTTACAGGGGGGGGGGGGGCAGGGGAATTTCCTTTTTTGTTGTGTTTATATACAGTGTGTCCCAGAAAAAAAGAAAACCGGGATTCTGTGTTATTTCTCTAGTTAACTGAAAAAATAATTGAATATTATACACATCGTTTTTTCTTCTTTCATTTGACACCTAACATTTTTAGATTAGAGTCATGCGTTGAGGGTCAACAGGTGTTTAAAATCAAGTTGCGCAGGAAAAATGGTAAAAAATCCATGCTTCTGACGGATTCATTCTCCATGAGAAAATGTCTAAAGGAAGCATCATCCTTCCACAGTATGTTATTTAGGAAGAAACAATAATATTGTTGTGTAACCATGGTGTGCCACGTTTCAGTGTGTTCTGCATAGATCCTGTACTCACTTCCTCTCTCTTCCTATCTTTATTTTATGGAAGCAATCATCTCGTCTCATGCATCTACACTTCTGTAATTATCATACTAAAATGGTAATAAAAAAAAATCCATCTCACGTTGTTCCAAGCGTTTTCAGAGTATTTTTTTTCTGTTCTTCTGAAGGCGTAACTTTCTTTTGATGAAAGTGAAGTGAGATAACATGCTTCATCCTGTAGGAGAATTGTAAAAGTCACAAGAAAAGGAATCTGGGAACCATTTTCTGTTTTCCTGGCAACGACTTCATCACCTGGTCATTTCTGGTTGACGGAAAAGACACGATACCTGGCGTCGCGGTTAGAAATTTGTCAATACATAATGCTTATGAGGTCTTTTCCTCATCAAGAACTGAGGAACGCTCATCAGGAACTGAGTTATTATGTACTCAGAATGCTCCTTGCAAGCGTTTACATCTCAAAAGGTTGGTGTAATTCAAATTATTTTCTGCCAGACTCCATACTGCCCTATGGGGATGGCGTGTATTGCCAGTGTGAATATGCCTCAATGCCGCATAAAGAATTAACGGTGTAACATTTATATTCGCAAACACATTGGTGATGGAGTTATTATAATAAATATTTGGTTACACACGCAACACAGACTACGTTGGACGAATGTTCGCGGTCATTATTTCCTTAAAACTATCTGAGTAGATGTGGACATCCAAAACGTATTGCATGGTGGCAGCGGTGGGATACGAATTTACACCATGATGGTCACATCACCTTATTTCAAAGGTTCGCTAATCATACGCTAATCCATTATTATTTCTCACTGAACTATACATATTATTCATTTGTTTGTATATATTTATTTAAACCATGTTGTGTTATATGTCAAAGCAGGGCCCCTTGTAGAACAGTGTTCAACCACTGAAGGGGCTACCCTGGGTAAATAATACCAATAAAATAACATAAGTAAGGTCTGTAATTTCGAAGGTTAAATTTACGAAAAATAAAAATTTTCATTTCGTTTCGTTTCGTTTCATTTATTCATTTTCATTTCAATTAAAAACAATACATAAACATACAAATTATAATTCAAGGTATACACGGTATAAGTCAAAATGAAAATAGGAAACTACAAATAAAGCCAAATGGCCTTGTGGAGGCGCAGTTCCCAGAACATTGTTACCAAATTCGAAATTGACATGCGGCTCTGTAATCCAGAAATTGAAGAACGTCCGTAAAATCCCATAGTGAAATAGGTTCTTTAATCCAAAAATATTTACTACAACATAATATTCAACTCTGAGAAGTTTATGTTGCTTTCGAAAAAATAATTCCTTTTCCACTGCAGTATTCTGAGGGCGTACTTCATATCCGCATTAACGACTCTTCGGGATATCGAATCCTATTTCATTTTCGGAAAAACGAACCTCTCGACAAATGAACCGTCAGAATAACGATCATTCGGAATAAAGAACCAAGGGATCTGTGTAACAAATGTCCAAAAGAACGTATCCTTTTCTATTTACGAATTAACACTTCTCATTGCACTCATCATACCACATCTTGCCTTCTCTCTCCCAACACTCCGCCTCTAATAACAACGGTGTTTCCCATTTTCTCCACATCGCCTCTCCAACCTTATTTCTCATCTGATCTTTCTGTCACATTAACCTCTCGCCTTTCCCCTAAGCCTTGTTACTCCTCCCTTCCCCTTTCCCCCACCATCTCCGTATCTGCGTCCTGTCCCACTGTATCCCTCCACTCTTCGTTCCTGCACCCTCTCCCTCTAAGCATCGTTGAGCTGCTCCTGTGAGGCTTACAACCTCAACTACAGCCTTCCAATGTCCGGGCCGTGCAAGCTGAAGCAAGTGGACAGTGATCTGGTCCAGTCCGTTCCCAAGATCATCCCGAGGATGTTTCTCGTTCGGGACTATAATGTGCGCCACACCGACGGCATTCCCTTGGGTCATCGTTCCGGCTTCATCATGAGTAAAGATCTTTTGTCGCTTAAAGGAATAGCTCACCCTGAAATTATTTTGCTTTCAATAAACGGAGACACATGAAAGAAACATAAGTAAAGGTACTTGTATACAAGTATAATTGTTAAACTATATTTGCATGTTAAACGTATGCCAGAGGAACAGAAATGTACAAAAAGCGGTTTTTAGCCAATATCAATATATAAACTTTAGAGTGTTTTAACTCCATATCAAGATTAGCACTGCCATGCATTATTCCACATCGTATAGAACAGATGCTTGGACAGTTTTCACATCGTTAATCGATGAGTTTTCGGAAATATGAAGGAAAGTGTATTACCGTGCAATTAAAATCTTTGGGAATAATTGTAAAAATTCACTCTTTGCCCCGAATTGTTATGAAAATCACCACAAAGCCCAGCAAATGTGGTACCATCTTGAGGGAGATATTATTCACTTTAATATAATAATTGTACCTCATATGACGAGGGAAAAAGTTCCATTCATGTGTTATCGTAAATAGTGGTCTATACTACAAGCCATCGACTTTCTGGTGATGCCTTGTATTCATTGTCTATGGATTTTTTTTGGTAAAATAAAATAAAGAATTTAATTGAAATTGATATTGAATACTTCATTTCCACGGCGGCCATTTTGAGAAATGGTTGCCATTTCTTTCAAGCAGCATATCGCAAAGGAAGGTCACGTAGAAAATGTACAGGCTGGTCCCCCGAACACATTGATACCCAACAATCTTTTACAACAGCCCATGTCAGGTGAACCCCCACATCGGGGTTTGCTTCCTGGGTATTACGTGAAACTGTATGCAATCCGATTATATCCAGTAAATTATAAGTCTAAAATCGTGTGATATTTAGGTAGCAATGGTATTGCAAATGGCATCTCAGAAGAAAAGTGAATTAACTTACTTCAAGCATTATGTGGTCCTTAAGTAGGAATATGTGATACACGTTTTATAGCTGTTGTTGCCAGACCACGGAACTACTACTATGTCCACTTTTATTTGTACTTTTACTGGCTTTACTACTACCACTTTTACCACAACTAAACAAAACTTATTGCTTCTACTACTGGTATGGTTCATGGGCGGAAATCGCTCCGCTCCCCGAAGGTGGAGGGGACATGTTTTTCCTCAAGAATTAGCTGAGCGGGGGAGGGGGGGGGGGGGGTGGTTATGAGGTTTTTCGAAAACATTTTAATCCGCCCAGTCTCGTGGAGGTACGCGACCGAAAATAGTGTGTGTGTGTGGGGGGGGGGGGACATTTCATATTGTGTCCCCCCCCTTCGAATTGGTGGGGGGGGGGGGGGGGGACGCGTCCTCCCGGGATTTCCGCCCATGCCTACCCGGTACGGTATGATGGCCAGCTGTGTGTACCGTATAGGGAGATCGAGAGGAAGTAAGAGTAAGATGTAGTGGGGGAGAAAGTAAGAGAGATATACTGAACTCCAAAAGTTTAGGAACACCTGCATTCAGTGTATAATTGGTAGGCTTTATTGATATTCAGGCTCATAGCATAGTTCAATTAAGTTTCGTTAAGTGAATAGTATATAAGAATGTACATTTTATCCTTGATTCAAACAAAGTTATACTCTATTAAATGGCTGCCTACCAGTCAATATGGCATTTTCTCAAAATGCTAACCTTTTTATTACATTCGCGTAATCTAGATATCCAGAGCTTTTCACCATTATAAAGGGTTAAATGCGTAGCTTCATTCATTTTTCCTTTTCCTAGTTAGAAGTCAAACACGCAAATAAAATTAAACGATATGTAGTGTTTAACTTGTATGGAAACCTCTTTTTTTTTATTCAAAAACATAAATGACAAGAAAGGGGATTGAAATCTGTAGACTTGGGCGGCCAATCCATGATTGCTAGGACTTGTGTCTCTTCCGTTTTCTTCAAGTAGCCTTTGCATATTCTTTGAATAGTCGTGACGTGTGCTTTGGGTCATTGTTCTACTGGAAAACGAACCCTCCTCCGATCAGGCGTTTCCCTGAAGGGAAGGCCTTCCGCTGTAGGATTGAATGATAGCCTTGCTGGTTGAGGATACCCTCTACTCTGTGTAAATAAGAAAGATTGGATGATATCAGAGATCAGGGTCATGTTGCAGATAGGTTTTCTCGGTAGCTACCATTGATGGTAAGGTAGAATTTAAAACCTATATGCAACATGCTCCAGGAAAGTGTAGAAAATCAATGGACAAAAAACCGGGCAGAAAAGTAATAAGAAGAGGAATATGGAATAATGAAAAACGGAACAACAAAGATGATAAGGCTCTGGATGATTGTTGTCATCAAAGATAGAAGGAAAACAACAATTAAAGTCAATAGTTCAACAACAAAAAAATAAAAGGTTAAGCGATGGTTGCCAGGAGTTCAGGTGTCGTGACTTCGGGCTCATCACCCTTTACCGACTACCATTAGTTCCCTTCTGGTATGGCGACCGGCCCATCGCGTGTCCCTTCCTACCTCCTAAAAACTATAGCCTATAAGAACTATAGACTCTAACTCTTTAGGGGAGGAACAAGGGCGATCCCAATGCCTTTGCCGGGCCATCCGACAATCCTTGAACCTTGGCTTTGCAACCTTGGAGTTAGCGGGTTTCGAACCCGTGCTCGCTAGCACGAGTGTGAGGTAGTCCCGGCGCTTACCCTACCACTAGGCTATAAGACGTCGGTGGTTTTGCTTGGTGATTTTAGCGTATAGACTATTAGTTTCAAATCAACGAGAAAAAAAACCAAAAGAGCATCTATGTCAGGAATCGAACTCATGACCCTCAGGTTATCAGTCTGACGCTCTACCAACTGAGCCAACAGACCGATTGCTGATGTTGGTACGTTTTCATAGAGTATTAAAGATATATACTTGCAGATTGTAAACAAGTTTCTATCTATTACTTAGGTAATTTTCTTTTTGATATAAGGAAATGTGCAATTTATGAAAAAAAAAATCACATGGGGGAGGGGGGATTTGTTGCCCAAATGTATCCTGAAAGTGACCCGAGAGCCCTATAAATCTGATACAATCTTGTAGTAACGTGAACTATGATATGACATCTTCTATGCTGTGAGATAATTGATAAATGTTATTACTTTTCCATGGCGCTCGCTTTTCTCTCCGTCTCCCTCTCTCTCCCAACCTCCTCTCTCTCCACCTCTCTCTCTCCCTCCTCCTCTCTTTTTCTCTCTCTACCCCCCCTCTGTTTCTCTAAAGCCATCTCCGTTGTTCTTTTCTCTTCCGATGCAAGCATTTGTTCATATAGAGTACCGAAGTGGTGTCGTCATATGAACATGTTGTCAAGACAAATTGGCTCTAAACAAACTCACTCAACTGAGAGGTTTACCTGTCCGATACTGTATACCGGGCTAGTGTCCGGCATTCTCAATTACATTCCCCGTTGTAATCACCGCTGCTTGTTCTGCCCGTATTGTTTAGAGCCATTTGTCTTAACAATAATGCTCAAATGGCGTCACACTTCGGTACTCCATATTCAGATAAGCAGACGTAGACGGTTGCTTATTTTCCCCACAAATATATTTTTTTATTCTTGAATGCATCAACATTTTCAAATTCATGACATATATCAATACGGTAATGATGAAACTGGTCCATGTATAATCATGTAAATGCTCATTGTTTTGATGAAGGAAACATTCAAATATCTATACACTGTATTGTGGATGCAGAGAATTGTCCGAATCAAAACTCAATTCAAACAGTGATGCAACACTTTGGCAATTGTCGACAAAAATTCTCCTGAATATAAAAACTGTCATGTTGTTTTCTTACATATTATTTGCTGGCTGACCCCCCCCCCCCTCCCCACAAAAATACAACTAAAATCAGAGTAAGAAAGTAAAATAATTTATTACAATATAAAATTGAAAATGAGAATGAGGGATATTAGGTGGGATGTGACAAACATACATTTTATTTCAAGAACTAAAAATTAAAAATACATACCTGTTCTTTTATAATGCTGTCTTTATTAAACGCTTAGAAATATAACTTATTAAGTTTTCATTCATTCATCCTTTAAAAGATAAGTACATTTATACTAGGATGCCTTATGCCATGGTCACAACCGGCCGTCCGTGTTTTTCTACGTGGAGTTGGCAGCTTGCTTGCAAACTTCTACAATCCTTCCCTGCGTCGTCCTTGCGTCCGACGCAAGGAGTTTCAGTGAAACCCGACGCAGATCACAAGCAGAGAGAATCATATATGTATATGTGAAGGAACATCTCGGGGGAAATCAAGAAAAACCGAGCTGTACACTCTACAATGCAAAGAAGCTAGGCCATTTGAATCACCAATTAGATATTTTACACACGCCGACACTGATTCTGATAACATGAATATATAGATATACAATGTACATGATGGATAGCTTATATCGTTGGAGATTCACATGCAATAGAATGTCATTTGAGAGAGAAATAGTTTGCTGAAACATTGCTTTCCTCAATCAAATACAACCACAATTATTCTGCTTCTTATAGAGAATGAATTCCATGTCGTGTTCTTGCATCAATACTGTGCACTACACATGCTATTACTTGCAACTCAGGCGTGTGTGTGACGGGGATATGTGTCTTAGAATGATCCATGCCGCCGGTCTCTTACACTAATACATCATGGGACGACTTTCCCTTATATGTGCAATATTGAGAGTTCAACGTGCTTCACATAATCCTTTAATCCTAATACTCACGGGGGTGCATTAGTCCCCCACCACCCGTCATTTATTTGTCGGTACTTCCGAACACCTCAATATTTCGAAACGAACACGATTTTTTTTTTCTGATCCTTTTCGCGCATTTTGATACCAAATTTATGACGATCGGACCTACCGTGCAAATACCAGATTACGTTTACCAAACACATGTGACTGAAATTTCGCTATTTCTCTATATGACTGAGCACAACCATATAGACAAAATCATGCAGGAGATTTCCCATTTTATGTAAATACTTTTCTTATAGGAAGTGTAAATAATTACAACACACACAAACCCACATACACCCACATTCACGCACACTTACACCCAAATCGCAAAATGCGCTTGACGAAAAAGAATGAAATACGTAAGAAATAATTACCACAACCTATCCTTTTTTCGGGAATTGAGGGATTTTTTAAAGATATCTGTACCAGAAATTCATATTCCTAAGGCTTTATCTAGTGATTTCATGCATAAATGAGCATACATTATTGAATTAAGAACATAAAGGCACTTTCGTATATTTAGCTATACAACTGGTAGAGTACATAATTCTTGACCCTTATAAAAAAAAAATGAGGGAATCGGGCGGCCCATGGCCATAATGCCCCCCCCCCCCCCCCCACCCTAACATGCTTTGAAATACCCCGGTAGTATTAGGGTTAAGAGAGGTCGTATCATTCTTTGTTCAAAAGTATTCATGCATGCAATTTAACTTTTCGTGAAATAATTCAACGATCATGATTTGCCTTGTGGTCTGTCCAAGCTATCTTATGTTAATATGACTGCTTGATATACTACCTCTCTCTCTGTCTCTCTGTGTGCTTTGTCGTGTGACGTAGGCTATCATGGAGTGCCACACAGTTCTCTGTACTGAGCTCTTTGTATCAATTGCATATCATGGTAAACCAGTCAGTCAGGATGCTTATCAACTTAATAATCCTTCTTCCCATGCCCCATACCCCTGGTTCTTTTTCATCAATCCAAACTCTTTCAAGTAAACTTTACACAGTATACGACGTACAAAATCTCAACCTCCAGATTCTTGGCTCACATATCAGTTTCATAATATACATACATGATAATGAAACATTCTTCTTTGTGTGACATAACACATACATCTATGACTTGAGTCATATGTCACAAGTTAGGTAAATACTCGTTCTAGGCATATCTGAATATGATCCGCTATTACGGTGAGCATGTCTTTACTGACAGTCCAATGGGTGGATACAAAATACCTTTTGTTCCCCTGCATCAGTTATAAACTAATGCTCAACACCCCAAAGGAGATGCAGTCCGCTGGTTTAATAATGATGTGCGAGTTTCGGCATGTAAACAATTCAGATTGGCAGTTATTTCTGACCAGTCAATACTAAAGCTCGCAGCTTAATTAAGAGAGAGATGTGTCACTGATATTTATATAGGACATGTGTGGAGTTACCCCGGTGTTCCTCTGTGGGGAAAGTCCACCCTTCAATGACCTCTCCTTAAGGAGAGATGTAGCGTTGATTAGTTGAGCTACCTCTGCGCGTTCTCTTCAAATCGTTCCAAAGCCCATCCGTTAATTCATCGTGACCTTCATTTTAGGCAAGATTGTTGCGCTAGCTCAGCGGGCTCTCTCTCTCCCTTACCATTTTGTCAAGTTTCGCAAAAGTCCATCCTATAATGGCATCTCTGGTAGGAGAGATTTCTTGTTCATTTGTCAAGCTGGCTGCGCGGATTAATTATCTCCCTCACTCATCCTTCGTTAAGTCGTGGCAAAGTCCATCCTACAGTCTATAGTGACCACTCCCTTAGGAAGATTTAGCCTAGTGTCCATTTGTTGAGCTCCCTCACTCATTCTACTTTAATTCGGCCTGCTTTGGCGCTTCCTACAGTAGCGTCCCCGCCGACGACGGAATTCCTATGGAATTCTCGCTTTCATTATGATACATTAATGAATCATTATGAATTATGATTCCCCAAGATGTAAATTACTGCTGAGTTTCTCTAACTGGAACGTGCGGCAGCGTTGCAGTGTCAGCTTGCCCATAAAGCCGTAGATGCTCTCCTACTCGTCACTGTGCTTCGCAAAGTGGGGAGTTCTGCAACACTTGACGTCAAGGTCGCTCTCCACATGCTTGCGCCACTGCTCGACCAACTCGTCGTTTTCCTTGGCCGTGGCGATCGGGTCATCGCGAAAGAAGAGATTCAGGGCGGGCGCCTTGACCGTGCGGCCAGTAAAGATCTCATTCACCTGAAGGACAATGCAGAACAGTAGGACCGTTAATAAACTCTGCTTTGTTTCTTTGGAAACTCTTATGGAATTCTCGCTTTCCTTCATACATTAATGAATCATTATGGATTATGATTCCCCAAGATGTAAATTACTGCTGAGTTTATGCCTTGTAAAATGTTAGAAATATGTGGCTTGTTTGAGACCGAGTCGTTGCGAGACTAGACGGGTCATCGTGAATTCGAATGTGTTTTATTTTTTTTTTCAAGTCTCCTATAAGTCTCTGTAACTTATCTTTGCTGTCCTTGCGACATCTCCACCAATGAGACGGACCTTTAACTTTTACATTACCATTTCCTGAAAACCACATTGGCGAACTACACATCTTCACGCCAATGCTCACGGGAGAGTTCACCCTTCAAGCTCACCTTGACGATGCTATCCATGGTGTACTTGTTGGTCAGCCAATGGTAGGTCTCTGTAACCCTCTTGGTGACAAACTGCGTAAAGGAGTTGTTGGCGTCCTACGAGTAGATACCCTCGTAGCTATCCCTGGAGAGAATACAACTGTACAGGATCTGAGCAACGATGCGGTAACGCACGTATGCATGGGCCTAACGGCTACTCCGCTCCGCAGACGCACGTGGCTGCTGACGGAGAAGGCATGGACCAGGAGAGGGCGTGTGTCGCCGTCCTTGACATAATCCAGGATCTCCCGCGCGATCTCCTTGGCATTGGCGGGCCAGGCGATGTCGATGGGTCGCGTCATGACACCAGTACATCGAATCTAGAATTAAAAAATATACAAAATTGAAACATGTATTATATCAACATATGACTTCACATAGGAAAATATTAATAGTGACTGATCGGCAATAGCGACGATTAATAAAAAGCGGCACAACATGAGTATTGCAGAGATGTAAGTATAAACAATGATTGGTTGATTGATTGACTGATAAGAAATTAACGACACTACTAACACTTGAGTGTCATATAAGTGTCGAACAGTTCATCTAAAAAGATTATACCATTGAAGTTTCCCTAATGTGATTTACAGAATTTGAGAAGGATTATAAATCAGAAATAAATCAATATGTTAACTACTTCCTCGGAATAACTTCCCTACTCTTTATGAAAAGAGAAGCATGTTCTTTAACGTGCCAATGGTGTGACTCTCCTTTACACGGAATCGACGGTTTAAAGTCTCCTCCGAAAGACTAGGCAATTGGAATAAAATACGTTGCCCAAGGGTATACATGTTGTGATTGGGATACGATCAGTTTTCCACTTAAAATCAAGTGTAAAGATTGATCTTCTTTAGAAAGTTTGTAACACATAATCGCGAAATATCTCTAAATAATGTCTTGAGGTCAGGACAATCAAAAAGTTAATACGAATATTTGCAAGTTCAACACATTCAAGGAGAATGTGTTTAATTGTTAGTGTATGATTACATGACATGCATTGAGGTGGAGTTTCTAGTGCAAATAAGTATGCATGAGTCAAATGAGAATGCCCAATACGAGCACGGGTCAAGTATAAACAATGCAGAAGAAGGTTTACCCGTAAATGCCTCACTGGCTTGATAAATTGGGTACACCTGTGTAAAAAGAGCATGCAGATAAATCATGTAAATAAAATAATTACACCGGGGAGCTAAGGCTGCTAACTTATTTTATTCTATGTTGCGCCAGGTAAAGAGTATTTAGAGAGGATGAATGCTGTTTGTCACATAGTGGGTTTCTTCATAAATAAGATAAATAATTAATAAAAATCGGAACTAATATTTATGTAGTTTCAAAATGAAACTTTAATTAAAAGGAATGCATGAAATAATCAGATTATAATGAAACGCAATAACATAAACATATCAATTGAATTGAACAGTGAAATATTGCCTCAATACAATAATCTTTAAATAGGCATGATGATGGATAAACAATCAAATACTTTCCGATTGACTCTGTCTACTAGTCATATATATATCAAAAGTAATGAATGAAATTATGGGTTTACATCAAACTATCTTCGGTACAGATATCAAAACCTGCACATGGCCGGTTGATAATGTTCAGCGCAGTGTGCAGCGTCAATACAACCCGGTTGCCTTGACGACGCGATCGCGATAACGTTGATTTTTGAAGCGCGAGTTCATCGAAAGACCCGCTGTCGAGGTTACACGGTAGGACGTCGATGCCCGAGCTGAGGTGGTTGTAGTTGCGATCCTCGATGCTCGGCGACGTCGATGAAGGAGACCAGGAAACCGAACTGTCACCGCCCGGTCTGGGTGCAAGGGCACGTGATAGCTGAACCCTTGATTACGTCTGAAATACAGTTACACCGAATCATAAATATATATTCAACCCAAGTATAACTTGTACGCTTTAACTTTATATTTTGTAAAGCACACGGCATCTTAAAATGACAATAATCACACTATTTGGTTTACCAAACTTCGCAAAAAAAAAAAAACAGCAACCGGATATCTCCTCGATATCTCCAATTACCGTAATAGCCATTTACTAGCATAATAATGTCCAGTGCTAGAATGATTCATACCTCTGCTTTGTACAATACTTCCATTTAACCAGCAACCATTACTTATGACCGCTTGTTAACAAAATGCGTAAGTTGCATAAACCATTGATTATCAAAACATATAGCCACGCTAAAGTAGTTCTCATTTTCATCCCAATATAAATATATGCCGTAAATACACGGTGGTACCGATCAATGAGAAATACCCAACAATATAGGCTTCCTCAAAGTTCGACATGGCTGACATAAAATGGCCGACTTTTGTTACTTGCCAAAAGAGGGCGTTTATGACATATGACTACTAATTAAACACATTTCAGTTTTTGCTGAAAAATATATACGTTCAGTTTCCGAACTAGAAGAAATCATTTAATTTGAAATGGTAATTTTCGTGTCAGAAATTATTTGCATTTAAAATGTTCACTATAGTTGAAAGCACTGATTTTTAGAAAGTCAAACTTTAATCTGAAAGACTTGCCTATACAGAAATTAAACAGTTGTAGAAACCCCCCGCAAACTGGCATGTTTCAGACTTACAGTTATTTTGAAGAATTGAAGATCCTGTTGCCTGCCTCCCGGAGGAATTTGTGTCCACGCGACGGCCGTCTGCACTTCCCGCTCATGACAGCAGAAACAGTGGCAGCTAGAGTTGGGGTGGATGCATTCACTCTCATGCAGCAAGTCCCCAGACTTTCCTGACTCTCTCCCGCGCACAGGACTCCTCCCCGTGGGTGACAAAACACGTCAATTACGACAAAATAGCTTCTCACACCACTCCCTCAAACTCATGTACCCTCGGACCCTCGTTCCATCATACCAAAACAAAATCTACCAATCATGTTCTCCCATATGTGCCTCGTCACTTACTATTACATAATACCCTTAGGGCAAAATCAGGCAAACCGAAAAAAAACGCGGGTAACAATAGATTAGGCACGGCTCCTAGCTGCGAAAAGGATAGACAAAAGAATTAAGAATGCGATGCATCCAGTGCGCCACAGAGCCTAGGTTACCTGTATTATAAAACATATGGTATAAGGGCTTTTAGAAGATGAGTCGAATTAACTCGGCCATGTGGTGTTTAAAGCTATTACAAAAGAAACACGTTACTGAGCAACGTGGCTTCCATTGCCAGTCAGTTAACATTTGTAATTTGGCTTACATTTTATTTTGACACTGTTTATAAGTTGATTTTAAAAGAATGACGAAACTAAGCATTCTGAATGTGGGCTGGTAATAAAATCTAGGTTACTGGACCTAAACAACGGGCTGATTTGGAAAGAGTATTTTGTATTTAATTTTCCACATGTGGAATTTTACAGGTTAAAAAGGTATTGTACTGATGAATTTCAGCATTCAATGAAAACATGTGCATGAGATATTAGGTTTGAAAAGTATCTACGCATTAAACAGGCAATTTGCATCGTATTCATATCAAAAACATTAAGCAACGTTCAAACAGGGGTAACGAAGATTCAAGGTAATGAGAACTGGCACATAATACGGAGGATTCTGTTCTGTATCTCTGGTATAAGCGATGAAGTCTGACTACTTAAGAAGGATGCAACGAACCCCAAAACGCATTGCAATTAGAACTACAACTCCAAAAATTTTTGTTTCCCTTCATTAAACACACGAGTAATCTAAATCATTAATGCACATTTTGGAGGGAATTGCACGTCATTATTCAAATGACTAAATTGCTTCTTTTACATTATATCTGCGAATAGCTTAATGAACAATTTCGAATAATTATTCGATTTATCAAGCAGTTTCAAGCCTTTCTATGTTATACACGAAGAAAAAGAGTAATCGCTGTCATGATAGCAGGCATTGTATAAAATACACTGGTACACTTCACTAGCCACATTGTGTTTGTAATAATAATAATTGTTCATGAATGATGCCAAAAGCATGGCAAAGGTAAGAAAATTGCAACGGGACACATGTGTTTCAATTACAAGACGTTCGTTTTATTCCCTCTTAAACTTGATTATGTTATTTATTTGACGGGAAGCACGGAGAGTGAATTGAATTCACAACGTCACAGATACCCCTGTTATTCATTCTGCAAATGCTTGGCGAACAGTAGACTCATGAATTACAACGTGTTGCGTAGCGTGGGAAATGACACTGCATGAATTATGTTTTCACATTATCATTGGGCCGTTACATTACCAGTCTATTCGGAAATACAACCTGGTGGAAATTAGATTTTTCTTTTTTATTTGTCACCCAAATTCTCATAAACTTCGCATATTGACTATAAGATCTAGTATACATCTAGTACTTTGCAAACTAACATACTTGTTTGCCATCAAAAATTCAATTCAATATTTTGATATCAAGTACAAATCTGTACCGTGAATAAAATTATAAGGTTACAGAAACCGTGGATGATTTATCATACCCTGTTCAACCATCCAACGTTCCGTCTCAAGTCACAGAATTACAAGATTAACCATGCTAGCAGTTCGACAACATTGTCGGGCTACACGACCCCATAGTAGTCAAATTTATCACGTGACACTCGAACAGATGAATCCACATATGCCTTTCCGAAATAGTCACGGGCATGGGCGGAAATCGCTCCCCGAGGGGGGGGGGGGGGGGGGGGGGGGTACTGATGGGATTTTGGGGAGGTGTTTTTTTTCCTTCATTTTTTTTATCCCGCCCAGTCTCTGAAAATGCTCTCAGTGGGGGGGGGGGGGGGGGGGGGGGTGTTATGAGGTTTTTCGAAAACATTTTAATCCGCCCAGTCTCGTGGAGGTACGCGACCGAAAGTAGTGTGCGTGTGGGGGGGGGGGAAATTTCATATTGTGTCCCCCCCCCCTTCGAATTGGTGGGGGGGGGGGGGGGGGGACGCGTCCCCCCGGGATTTCCGCCCATGCCTACCCGGTACGGTATGATGGCCAGCTGTGTGTACCGTATAGGGAGGGTTATGAGGTTTTTCGAAAACATTTTAATCCGCCCAGTCTCGTGGAGGTACGCGACCGAAAATAGTGTGTGTGTGTGTGTGTGTGAGTGTGGGGGGGGGGACATTTCATATTGTGTCCCCCCCCTTCGAATTGGTGGTGGGGGGGGGGGGGGGGGGACGCGTCCCCCCGGGATTTCCGCCCATGCCTACCCGGTACGGTATGATGGCCAGCTGTGTGTACCGTATAGGGAGATCGAGAGGAAGTAAGCTTGCTGAAAGATATCTGCCCTCAAATGATCTACATTTGGAGTAATGAGTGATTAAATCACAAATCTTCAAAATGTTCGGCCCGAACATTTTGAGGATTAAATCATTAATCATTAAATCATTAATAATTAATAAACAATAAATTCGCGTGGCTGGGCCTAAGGAGGGATCGGACAGGCAACTTCTCGACCTGGACAGACGGAACCCGCCTGGACTTCGACCACTGGTGTCCAGGGGAACCGAACAACCTCCCAGGCAACGATTGCGTCCTTCTCTTGCATAGGAATACAATGGAAGGTTGGAATGACCACAATTGCCGGGAGGAGGTTGGCTTCTTCTGCCAACTATACTATCGCTTCTGAAGGCAGAATGGACTGCGTTAATATTGCAGTGATGTCGTGTGTATATTGTGTTGTGTGTATCTCCCCAGGGAAGTGTTATAGGAAGGAGTAGAAACTCGAGCATAATGCATTCAAACATCGGTACGGGTTCTAAAGCGTGCTCATGAATGTCAAAAGAATTCCATAATCATGACAATGCTTTGATGTTCCATGTGCCGAGCCGACATTTAGCTGATGTTAACTTGAAAAGAAATTTCTTTAATTTCCTATTTGTCTGTAGACGTTTTGTTTTTGACAAATTCGTTTGCAAACGATAAGGAAGTTAACGGCAGATAATGACAGATCCTAATACTCTGCTTTTGTTTCGAGAAGTATTGAGGAATCATTAAAAATCGGACATATAAGCTATTTGTATTAATTACAAAATTGACCAATTTCTCCACTTTCCGACAACTTGTGCATTTGGGAGATTCAACCACCCTCAAAATGATATATTAAGCTGTGTGTTATCATTAACGGCGTTTGTGTGTGTTTGCGTGAAGCAGAGATATTTTACTTGAAAAACCTTGTTTATTTGTGTTTGCTGATACCTGTAGTGCTCATGGAAGTATAAATGTCATTAACAGAACGGAACAAGCGAAATGAGACTGTACATTTCTTTTGTTCTCTCTGAGAAACCGTTGCCACACAATCATGTTCATAATTGTTCAAACACCTGAACAGCACCTGTTGAGAACACCATAACTTTTCAGCAGCTTGGCACATGGGTTCAAAGAAAGAAAGTTGCTTCCTATCCTTCCATAACACATCCCTGATCTCCCTTTCGTTTAAAGCATTTTCGACTCGAGTTTGTGCTTAAAGGTCCCCTGTAATCAAAATGTATGTTGACGTCTGTTGATGCAACTTAACATGTACTAACAAAATCACTAACTGTTCAATGGAATTATGTGTCCTATATTTTAAAATAATTTTTTCTATATTTTTCTCAGCACTGATAAGCCCCGCCTCCAAAAATTTCCTCCAACTCAAGATTCTTGTTGTGACGTCATCAAAGTTAAAAATTAGCAGGATAATAGACAGAATTATGCACAAATTACACATTGCAATGACTACCCCCACCTGCCCACAAGAGCATCACATGTCTTCACACAATACAACCTAACAACCTTTCATGTGGGAATAATCGTTTCCTCATGTCAGAAATGTGCTAGCTATGCCAAGGGGGAAAGTACATTGTATAAACATCCGATGACATTATAAACACTTGCAGGTAGTCATTGCAATGTTTAGTTTGTGCATAAATTATGTATATTATATTGCTAATTCATACCTATGATGATGTCACAACAAGAATCTTGAGTTGGAGGATATTTTTGGAGGCGGGGCTTATCAGTGCTGAGAAAAAATATAGAAAAATTATTTTAAAATAAAGGACACATATTTCCATTAATCCGTTACTGATTTTGTGATATGCATATTAAATTATTCAACATAAGTCAACATGCATTTTGATTGCAGGGACCCTTTAACTCTTATTTTACCAGAGGCACATATATGTGCTCATAGGCTTGGAGTGCTTGAGGCACATACGTATATGTGCCCGGAGTACATGCCCTCATACAAACACTGAGAACTCTTCCCATATCGAAAATCAAAACAAGTGACTTACGTAGCTCTCAAGGAGAGGCATTTGGCTTTCTTATCATGTATAAAAATGCATCGGGGATTCACACACAACACTTCAATTGCGGACGTCGCTATTATTATCGACGTGCAGCGTTCGATACGATACGATATGATATGAAATAAATTGATAGTGGTTGAAAAAAGCATGAATGTTTTAACAAGTTTCATGTTCAGTCTTCACCCACGCAATTAGGCTGTTGAAGAGAACTATAAGGGTATACAGATAGCGCGTGATCTGCGGCTCGTTCAAAATACGAAACCCGTTCAACCCCTCCGACACGCCAGGGTTTTTTTGCACTGAATAATAAGAATTTAAACGATTTTTGTCGCCTTCAAATAATTGTACACTCTTGCATTGGAAATATTGTCTTTGTAAATTCAATTGAAGTGTATGATTATATGCTTGCTTGTTTTAATATACAAATGATTATGAAGGAAATGCAGGTTTCAAATGGTTTGGAATTAAATTGAATTGGGCCTCAAATTGCTACAAACTAAACACGTGTTTGCCTAATTCGTTTTATGAACAGTTCGAGAGTTGTTTTTCAGATAGCCAGCAGAACCGAATGGTCAATAGCAAATTATTTACATATCTATGATATACTTATCAAAGTCTCTGTCCTTGGGACATTCATATTTTTGCTGTATATCAATGATATTACATGTTCATCTATTGTTCAAATATTGTAAATATTTGCTGTTCATATTGCTGTTGTTTGTTCACATACTGATGTTAATTTACTTATCTCTAATGTAAATACAGAGTTGAATAGTGTGATAGAATGATACGCATGCAGCAAGTTTTCTCTGAACTAATTATGTAATATTTCACTAGAAACAAGATTCCCAATTTGCTAAGTCGAGTTAGAAAGAGTCTAGTTCTCCTTCATTGTATGATTTGGAAGCGTTTCCTGTTCATGCCCTTACAGGTCTGACTATTCTTATGTTTATGTTTAACATTTGTAGCCAATTTCTATGACCAATATTATGTTTAAAATCAATTTCTGTGCAACCAAGCACACATTCAATGACACCATCCATTCACCCACCATTCTCTACGTTACCAAGGTTTCCATGAGATGAGTTGAAGCGTTTAGATGACAGTAAGACATCACGCACAAAATGTCTAAACTACATAGAAACTTACCTGAGACTTTTTGTCCCTCCTTTCTTTTGAGTCATTTCCTCTCATTTCCTCATTGTCATCTCTCTCCCTCTCTCTCCATCTATGTCTCCTCTTCCTCTGTCTCTCTCTCTCCCTCTCCCTCTCTCTCTTTCTCTCCTTCTCTCTCTCTCTTTCTCTCTGTCTCTCTGTCTCTCTCTCTCTCTCTCTCTCTTTCTCTCTGTCTCTCTGTCTCTGTCTCTCCTCTCTCCCTCTCTCTCTTTCTCTCTCTCTTTCTCTCCCTCTCTCTCTTTCTCCTCTCTCTCTCTCTCTCTCTCTCTCTCTCTCACCCTCTCTCTCTTTCTCCCCGTTCCTCTCTCGCTCTCTCTGTTAGGATGCATGCACAAGTGTGTTTGAATGTGTCTACGTACTAGTATGTGTGTCTGTGTGAAGTGCATGATTGTAGAGTGTAACCCCCAAATGATTGTTTTTATTCTTTTGTTGCTAATGCGTAATTGGTATGTTTATTGTTTGTACAGGAATCTCATATAAAAAAAACAAAAACATTGATTCCTTTGGCGTCCATCAAAATGTTCCTGTAATAATTGTTTTGTACATATCAAAGGTATCATGGAAAATAAACAATCTGGTATGAACAGAAAACACATTTACCGCCAATTTCAATTCAGTCTGAAATGTGTTGGATTGTTGTGCTTTTAATAGATGGGCCTTCTCGGACGCATAATAGGATATGCTATGCATCTATATAGCATTGTAGAAGCCACCAAAAAAAAAGAACGTGAATAAAAGCAACAAGAAAAAGAAGAAAAACACCTTGAGGAAGTACTTACGAAGTATGGGTAACATTAGTTTCCTGTTCGTTGCGCTCTGGGTTTTGCCGCCAAGTGCCAACAGATGGTTGGCACTTGTTGGCACAGTGCTACACACCAATATATTTCCTCTCCAGATTTGAGTTCTGCATGTTCACTTGAAACTGATCATATTAAACAAACATGAGGTACATCACGTACTAAATAGGCAGAACGTGTGCCAAATAAAGAACAAAAGCCTCACATTAAGCATGTTAAGTACAGTGTAGCCCTTTTTACAAATGTCACTATACTCGGATAGGTTCAGCAGTGTACCCTGATAGTAATATGTCTGAAATTTCACAGCCGTAGCTTCACGAACATTATCAGGAAAAGTTTCACGTTTGAAAGGGTACACGCTTGATGCTTTTCATGACTTTCCAATCCCCGGTCCTTGTGTGCATATTCGTTCCACCCAAAACATTGCTTATCACACTCTTACAAATACATTGTTTTCTTCATAATGACAGATATTGTTTCATTATATTTTTGCAATGTGTAAACATGAATAAAACGAAAGTGATATATGTACAATGAATGGAATTTATCCTGATGTCAGATAAATGCTACGTGCTAGCCAGGATGAGACCGTGGTAATGCAGTATTAAATCTTTGCGGGCCAGACAAGTTGTTTTTCTATGGATGTATGTGAATCATTGTGCAAATAAATCAACGTTGTGGATAGAGTTTAAACAATTATAGACCTGTATTCATTTTTACAGTGTTTAGTATTATCAGAAAAGGTCAATGAAAGTTTGATGTCCTTCATTGTAAAATGTTATATTCTTTGTGCTATACAATATGGCTCCAGACGAGGTTGGCCCTTCTTGATTCATGCTACATTAGGTTCCATATGAATTGCAACACTGTCTTCTTTACCTAACCCCGTTTGTCGAGACAGCGCTTTCATTGAACATATTAGGACGTTGCTTTTCAGCAGGAATTTCCTTGTTGGTTTTTGGACATGGAAGAAATGAGCGAACTCAAGGACACTTGAATTGTGTTTTCTTATGCATAAAAACATGGAACGAGAAACGACCCGAATGATGCTCCTGCGCACCATGTCATCGCGTCATCATCCAATCAGATCTTTCATACTAATCGTACGCCCATAATGATTGACAGCAGATAGACAGAAGGAATAAGCCTGTATCTAGATGAATTTTAGAACAATTCTCATTCAGCCATTATCGGATAGTAGAAGAGATCGACACAAGCATACCATAGTTTTCTTTTGATTCAAACTTCTGGACGACTTGAAGAAGCCTAAGAAAGGTAAAAATAAAATAACATTCTCATTTCTTGTATAGTATTCTCTGAAGACAGCGTAGCCCATTTGCAAAAATCCTGAAACTCGGCAGGAATCAGCAGTATACACTAACAGTCGCAGCGTCATGACCCAAGTGAAAATCTACCCTAATTTACGCTTGAAACGTAGCGACCGTGATTTACAGATACAGTATTGCTAAGTTAACATGCCTCAACCCATCGCTGCGCGGTGCGAAAAGCCGCGATGTGCACTATCGCGTATTGTGGTCTCCGTTCTCTATGCTTTAGATTTTGGAGGACCCGTCCAAAACATCAGAATCAAGCAATCATAAATCTCCCAAATATAACTCTGTTCAAAGTCGGTTTTTAAGTCTATAAATTGTAGGGAAGTGCTGATACATCATTTTCTTCCATTTCCGTGTTGTTTCACTTAAAATCTAACAAATTGACAGTGTAAGCTGTCATGACAACTTCCATAGCCTTTAGTTGTGTTTCAAACTTTATGCTATAATGTCAGTGTACGTTATTTTGATGCTTGCTATTCACGTTTCTTTTTCATTACTGTGCTTCCTTTGATTTTCAAAGAGACAGCCCTCTCTTGTTTGTCATACGGTTTTGAATAACAAACTGTAATTTGCTACAAAACGTATAGTATAGGCCTATGGTTGGTGTGCACAAAAAGGCATTGTGGATAAGTGATCATGTTTTCGGATCCTTTTCATGGCAGAACCATCCATCCAACAAAGAAGGATTTAGCTCCCCGGTGTAACTGTAACGGGGGTAATCAATATATCAAGCCACGTAGGTTTTACGGCTTAACCTTTTTCTCCATTGTTTATACATACGTATGAATTTTATCACTGTTTATATAGCACTCATATTGTACTGATTCTATGAGTTTTTATCATTATAACAATCAGTTCCTATTCATATATTTACGTATACTAATTATGTTTCAATGTTATATACATGTTTGAATTGTACATATCGACTGAGCGAAATCAATACATAAAATTATATCCACATTCCATTTAACTTCTACAAGAAAAAGGGTATCCCTAAAATTTGACTAGGTACACATTTTATCGGTTTGATGAATCGTCATAATATCGAACGGTCGCGCCTGAATAACGCCTGTTCAGATAAATGCAACAAGTATTCGGATGAACGAACCTTTCATTTTCAAACCAACTCGTTGGGTGCCACAATGAATTTTTTGACAAGTAACACACACAAACCCATAGAGCAAGATTTAATTTGGCTTACGAATGTAGTCGAATATCAAATGAATTTATATTTTACTCTGTAAGTAATTTCATTGACCTGAGGTCATTATCCACCAGCAATATTCTGCTAATGCGCACATTGTAACTATGAACGGGCATATTGGCTAGACGCCAGACCTCCTGCACTTCCTAAATAACATGTCAAATATTTTCAAACTTTCAAAGATTTGCTGTAACAACCTCTCTATTTTTTCAACTGTTAATCCTTTGTGTGCCAGACAAAATGACTGATAAATCAATTCACATGTGGCACTGATATAGTTCAGATACCATTTTTGCGGTAAATCAATGCACATGTGGAACTGATATAGTTCAGATACCATTTTTGCAGTAAATCAATGCACATGTGGCACTGATATAGTTCAGATACCATTTTTCCGGTAAATCAATGCACATGTGGAACTGATATAGTTCAGATACCATTTTTGCGGTAAATCAATGCACATGTGGAACTGATATAGTTCAGATACCATTTTTGCGGTAAATCAATTCACATGTGGCACTGATATAGTTCAGATACCATTTTTGCAGTAAATCAATGCACATGTGGCACTGATATAGTTCAGATACCATTTTTCCGGTAAATCAACTCACATGTGGCACTGATATAGTTCAGATACCATTTTTTGCGGTAAATCTTATCCTTGTCTGTGTCCACTCTGTTCCAGACATGGCCAGGGCAAGTCTATTTGTTCTATTGGTCATGGTTGCTGCTTCCTTGGCTTGCACTAGCAGGGACAAAGTGACATATCACCAATGGGAACTCTACACGAAAGACCGCGACGGGGAGCAGAAAGCAGAAATAGGGATTGAGTTCACGTATGTAACGAATTTGTAACCATCCTTTTCTCTCTATACTCTGATTTCTATGACCCCTCCTTTCTATACAGATTTGAAATTATTTGAAGGATATCATAGTTCACTCCAAAACACATATACTGTCAGTTAAAATAAAATGATGTGATAAATAGATTGGCATTAGTTTTAGTAAAACGGCCAAGAACCAAAAACGTTATGAATTTGTCAATTTGGCACCTTTGGAAAAAAACTTGATCGGGTTCTGTGAAGAGTTGAGGGTTGGGAAAGGGGGTGGGGTGGGAGTAAAAGACATGTTCTAAAATAGTTCCTTGCATTATGCATAATGGTCCATGAGATGACAACGTTTCATGACATTTCCCCTTTCGTCTTTTGTGCTGATAATCACATACCTGTACAGAAAGTGTTGGTGTCGCATTATGTCGTAACTTGACATGGTATTCATAAAATTAAGTTTTCATTCGTGAATGGGTACATGTACATCGCATTTTTATTGATTTTAAGCATTGATCAATAGTTTTGAATCATCGACAGCAAAAAGTAAAAAAATTACATTATGTATGATTGGACCCGAAAGGAGCAAATATACAATTTCTTTATTTATACAGTGTATGTATGCCGAGTTCGATCGCTTGTTTGTACATTGTTTTAAGAGACGTAAGACACACCACATTGAACCATCTCAGTACCGACCAATGGGAGTCCCTTGACAAATACCACACAGTTTACAGCCTATAGGACTAACAGGGTTAACGCATCTAGGCTTTTTGTTGAACCGATAGGTACGAGCGTACGATACGTAAAAGACGCAGTGTGGAGTTGGGCGCACCTGCCGACATAAGCGCCGAATTCTTCCACATCATCGACTTGAACAAGGATGGCCAATTGGAGCGTGGAGAGTGGGCGGAAGAGGGCGGCAAACGGAACGAGTTTTCTGTTGTCTTGAAGGACTACGATGCAGACGGTATGAGGAAATCACTTTCACGTTTATGTGTAGGAAGTGGATATCGGCATCACTGCGATGCCCCTAATGTCAGAATCGCGTTGGCCAATCAGAAAGACTGTACTGTCGGTCCTGTGCTCCTCTATTGCAAATGGCGCATATACTAGCCTGGCTTTCAGCCGGTTGGTCATTTTAAAACCAAACTATTCTATAAAGGGGTCTGGCGTATCATTATCGATTTCTTTGCAAGCTCCCTCAAGAGAGATGGACGGATTGAGAAAATAAGAGATTTATGAAGGGACTAGTCTTACAGGACTCGACCCTATTGTTACCTGGGATCAGATGCCCCCATAATTGCACAGGCCGAGACGATCACAAAGATGAGCTCCAAAATGGCAGGAAAGTCTAGAAAATTCAGGAGTAATTCTTAACTGTTAGTGTGCATTATCGTCTGCTCTGCACACCCAACCTTAGGTTAAGCATCCCCTAACCGTATAAAATGCAGAAGGACCGACAAAATATGCGAGTTTATGAATGAAGTCGAGTATGTCGTCGCATTGAACTATCACGCTGCAAACATGCCTCGCGCATATCGACTAGCTCTTACTGCTATACTGCATTTTATGACGTTAGGAGACAGATAACTAAATACTGTGTGTGTAAAGCAGGTAAACATCCATCGCGTGTCTGCTTGGTCACAAAGTAGAAACCCCAAAATGACAGCTAGGACCACACCATACTACTCCCTAAACACAAATTGAATATTTAAAAAGCAGGCCTACATAAAGAACATTATCAGCTATACAAAGTACACAGTCACATGCATGTACACGTAGCCAATATAATAGATCTCCTGATTCTGGCCAATAAATATTGCGTTATAAAAACACCACTTGATGCGTGCGCAACACGACAGTGATTTAAAAAAAACCCCGCAATGTTGTCCGCAGCACAATAATCATCGTTGGGGACACCGCAGTTGTGCCGATGTCTATAAGGTCTTAATGCTAATTGTACGGTGAGAGGAAGCTAGCAGCAGAAAAAGTAGTAGTATACGATTCCCCATCATTATCATTATTACGAGTAGTAGTAGTAGTAATAGTAGTAGTAGTAGTAGTAGTAGAAGTAGTAGTAGTAATAATAGTAGTAGTAGAAGTAGTAGTAGTAGTAGTAGTAGTAGAAGTATTAGTAGAGGTAGTAGTAGTAGAAGTAGTAATGGTAGTAGTAGTAGTAGAAGTAGTAGTAGAAGTAGTAGTAGTAGAAGTAGTAGTAGAAGTAGTAGTAGTAGAAGTAGTAATGGTAGTAGTAGTAGTAGTAGTAGTAACAATGCCATGACCGAGATAAGATTCATAACCCAAAACGATCTTAAAGCTTTGGCATCCCCACAACTATGACAACAGAGAATGGCAAGTTTCTTCTGGCCCTCAACCTTTAGTATGAGAAGTCCGACTAAAAACCGCCAAGAAAACCCGAGAGTGACAAGAATCAAGAACAGCTAAGAGTAGCAAAGAGTAACCAAGAGAAGCCAACATCAGCGAAGAAGCTGCCAAAAGCAGCAAAAGACTCCAGGGAACCTCGAATACACACGGTAGACAACTGCGAGATTGCTGTTCCTCAGTGCATACAATCATTTTTCTGAAAAATGTCGTGTACGGCTACAATCACTAGACGGGTTCTTGGCTTCGATACCTGGCCATAGCTATACTCTTGGCTGTTCTTGGCGACACTTGTTATGACCCACGATGAGAAAGTCAATTTTGAAATCTTGAAATGTTGGTTATCACTGTTTCATAATGACTTTTCTCCTCACAGGCGACGGGATGATATCTCTTGAAGAATTCTACGACGTTCATCTTGACCCTAGCGCGAAGGCGTTCGTAGAATACATCTCCGTGGGCGTCGCAGACTAAGTGGTAAAATAGAGTGGCGAAATAGGATGGCGACAATCTGTCGAACGACGATTAGAATCCTCCCGCAAACTAGTTCCTATTTTACTGTTTTACTATTTTACTTCCTATTTACATCATACTTACAACTTTGTCTTCTTTTTCTTTCATTTTTATCTGTCTTTCTTTTCTCACTCCTGTATTTATTCCTGGCTGGCTTGTTGTATGGCTTAAAACGTCAACAACAAAAAAAAGAAACAAACACAATTTATCTACAAGCAATGATTTAACGTAGCCAGAGAGAGGGATTCAAGCCTATTTGCTGTATACTTTGAATATTTTAGAAACCAGAGGCCATATTTATGTTAGCTTGATAGCCTAGTCAGCTACTAAAATTGCATGTCGCTGAATGCGCTTTAGCAACTAATTAGGCTTAGTAAGCTTTCATGACTATGGCCCCAGGAAGAAAGAGAGGAGGGGGTGGGGCTGGGGGCTCTGAAACGAGTGGTAGAGGAAAAAGAAACTGGGATGGCTGAAAGATGCGAGGAATATCATTCGTATTATCCATATTTGAAATGAAATTGACATTCTGACATCTTGCGAGTTTGTGGGATTCAATTATTGTCAAAATGATATATTGAGCTGTGTAGCATTTTTATAGTGTTTGCGTGCGTTTGCGTGCAACTGAGATATATATATATTTTTTTTTACATAAAACAACTTGTTTCCTGTTTTGTTTACTGATATTTGTTATGCTCACGGAATTATTGATGCATTGAAATAAGTGAACCAACGAAATGATACCGCATTTCTTTTCTCCGAGAACCCGTTGCCACACAATCATGCTCGTTATTGTTTAAACAAGCACATGTTCAGATCACAGAACTTTTCGGCGGTGACGAGCTTTAATTCAAAGGAAAATGGTCGATTCACATCCTACGCCCTTTTAACAAGGCCCCAATATAAAAAGTATTGATTCCTTTGGGCATGTTGGGGTCCTTCCAAATGTTTCTGTAATGTTTTTTCTGTACATGTCAATTGTGTTTTAATGGAAAATAAACGAACTGATTTAAGCAGTAATCACATTTGCCGCTGATATGTTGTACCGTTGTAGTATCAGTCAATGGACATTCCTTGAAGCCTGGTGACGTATGCCATGCATCTAATAGATGTTTTTTTAAACTCTTAAAACATCATCAAAAATAAACTAGAACTAGAATCAAATTTTAATTTACACATCGTAAAATCAAAGGATGTCATTTCATGTAAGAAAAGTTTAATCACATTTTATCAATCATTATTCTTGTCAAAATCTTTGGAAATATCTAATAAGAGGTGTCCTTTAGGACAAATTTGGACCTTAAAATGTGTGTATATCAGATAATTAATTCACAACACAACAGTGTCTATTATGCAGCATACAGTGAATCTATTAACTTCCTCCATGACAGTTTAATTTATAATGCATCATGCTTCTGGCAGAAAAGACCTTGGGGGTTGACATGTGTAAAGCCCAATATATGTTGTGGTGTTCTGGATAAATCATCTGATACAAACAAATTTGGACGTCCGAATTTGTTCAAAAGTTAAAATGTCATTAAATATTGATAAAATGTCCAAAACCTTCTTCTAAAACAATCGACACCCGTTTACTTAATGATGTACAGCTTCATTTGAGTTGTAACTTCTTTCAAAAGTGTCAAAAGATTTCCTTAATACCTAGTACAAATGAAGAAACAGATCCAGGGGTGGATCCAGGATTCTGGAAAAATGGGAGGGGCACTTTTCAAAACAAAAAAAAAAATCGGGGAAAACCGTGTGGGGACTAAAAAGAAGAAGAAGAAAAAAAAGAAAGGTCCTCTCTTCCAAAACTTATAGATTTGTTTAGTGGCGGATCCGGGGGGGGGGGGGGGGGAGGGAGGCACGGGTCGGATGTGCCCCCTTCCCCCCCCCCCCCCCCCCCGGATCCGCCACTAAACAAATCTATAAGTAAAATGACGAGGGAATGAAAACAGCTATAAGAAGAAGAACAACAACAATGGGAAATACCTAGGAAATATGGATAACACCTGCTTTCCTGTTCCTTGCCCTGTGGGTTTTCCCACCAAGTGTCAAACCCATTGTTAATTGTCCTTTACAAGGCAACACCAACATCACACTAACATGTTTTCAATATGTGTTGTGAAACACTTCCAGCTTGTTCAGTCGGAACATGTCATGTTAAACAGACCTTGGGTATATCAAGTCCTAACTCGACGAAACATGTGCAAAACAAAAGAAAAAAGCCTCAAACTTGTTGCGTTTCATGACTTTCCAATCCCTTGCCTTAGTGTATATACATATTCGTTCCAATTTTGATATTGCTCTGCCTACTTACAAATACACTGTTGTCATTATAAAATACCTTGTTCCATTATGTTTATGCAATTTGTGAAGAAGAATAACACGAAGGTAATACAATGTATCTGTTTTTAAATACAATGAATGAAATTCCTCCTGATGTCAGAGAAATGATACGTGCTAGCCAGGCGATATGGTGATGACACATTATTAATCCTTTGCTGCAAGACAAATTGCTCTTCGATGGGATGTATGTGAATCCTTGTGCAAAATAAATCAATGACGTGGAGAGAGTTAGGCAATTATAGACCTGTATTCCATCTTGCAGAGTTCAGGAAACTTTCTGAAAAAAGGTCTATGAAAGTTTGATGTCCCTCATTGTCAAATGTGATATTGTTTGTCCTAAAACATTATGACTTCAGACGAGGTTGGCCTCCATTGAACCTTGTTACATTAGGTTTCATAAGTATTGCAGCATGGTCTCTTTGAACATATTAAGACATTGCTTGTCAGCAGGAATTTCCTTGTTGGTTTTGGATATGGAAGGATTGAGCGAACTTTTATGGAAAAAAAAATATGGCGCGAGAAACGACCCGAACTTGCGCACCTCGTCATCGCGTCATCATCCAATCAGATCTCTCAAACTGATCGTATGTCCACAATGATTGCAACCAGCAGACAGAGGGAATAAACCTGTGTTTAGATGATTCTACAAAACAATCCTCATTCAACCATTATCGGAGAGGAGACGGGATCGACCCCAACACACCAGTTTCCTTTTAGTTAAAATATCTGGACAACTTGAAGAGCCTTTAAGAGAAAGGTTAAATCGAATGACATTCTCATTTCTTGTATGGTATTCTTTAAAGACAGCGTATCACACGTGCACCAATAATGGAGTTCGGCAGGAATCAGCAGTACACTAACTATAACATGTATGACATCTCACAGTCGCAGCGTCAAGAACCTTTTCAGGAAAAGTGAAAATCTATCCCTGCGCTCGCTCTAAACGCATGATATTCTTTATATACCGTACTGCTACGTTCGCTCAGTGATGGGCCGCTTGCCCCAACGCATTACTGTTCCTTGTGAAGAGGTCCCTAGCCCTAGGTTTACGGACGATCTGTCCAAAACCTTGACATCCACAATAACCTAGCAAATATAATTCTGCTCAAAGTCAGTTACTAGGTCTATAATTTTTGGAAGGAAATGCTTATGCATCATTTTCCTCCATTTCCAGGTTTTTTGTTTTAACTTGACCTGCAGAATGGCTACTCTGTCTTTATTCTTCTCGATGTGAAATCGATTGACAAGAAAACAAATGTAAGCTATCGTGACAATTTTTATAGCTTATATTTGTGTGTCAAAATGTACGCTTTTACATCAGTGTACGTTATTTTGCTGCTTGATTTTCTTTTCCATTGCTGTGTTTTCTTTGAGTTTGAAAGAGGCAGTCCTCTCTTGTTCACAACAAGACACCTCAATACTTTTTGAATAACAAACATAAATTTGCTACTTAACGAAATACAGGCCATTCAACGGGGTTCACTTAAAGGCATCATGGATATATGATTTCTGGATCCTTTATCATGTCAGAACCATCCAACCCAAAAAAGGTTTTTTGTGATCACTTTATTCCAGACATGGCCCGCATGATTCTATTTGTTCTATTGGTCATGGTTGCTGCTTCTTTAGCCTGCAACAAGGCGAGAATTACATTTGATCAATGGACAATCCTCACGAAAGACCGCGACGGGGAAAAAACAGAAATAGGGCTGAAATTCACGTAGGTCACAAATCTATTACCATGTTTTCTATCTTTCCTTTTATTTCTTTGACCCCCCCTTCCAAGACAGATTTAAAACACACACACATATATATATATATATATAAATATATATAATAATAAAACACAAGTTTAGACGGATGACTGTGGATTCGTCATGTTTATTGCGCTCGGAATTTATTGTGAAACTCCGAGTTGCACAATAAACATGCCGAATACATAGTTATCCGTCTAAACTTGTGTATTATTATTATTTAAAAGCTCTTCCTAAGAAGGACTGCGAGCACTCGACATATACAAGGATAGTGTTCTTCAAAGTAGAATGAAATGACTGACAGATTGGCATAAGTTTAAATTGAATTGAGGAAGAACCCAAAAATGTTATTATTATTATTATTATTATTATTTTTTTTTTTTTGGGGGGGGGGGGGGCGGGGGGTGGGTTGGTGATGGTAAATAATATTGTTCTAGAAAAATTCCCCGCATCATAACTATACATAATGTTTCATATCATGGCACTGTTTAATTACGTTACCCTGATAAACACATACCTGTTTAGAGAGTGTTGATGTCATAGAACTCCGTAACTTCATATGTCACACATAAATACATTTTTTATTCGTTAATGGGTCGCATATTCATTAATGTTTAACAGTGTTCAATCATCGACAGTAAAAATCTTAGAGGTCATAACATTACATTATGAATGATCAGACCCCAAAGAAGGGCAAAAACAAAACGGAAGTGAATTCAAGTCACTGCTTCACATTTTTGAATTTTTGTTTTTGTTTATAAAGTTCATGTAGGCCTTTTTTGATCGTATGGAGCGTACATTTTTTTTTAAAGTTAGATACATCACATTTAACACTCTACCAACCAATCGCAGTCCCTTGTCAAATACCACACAGTTCATAGCCTATAGGACTAAGGGGGTTAACGTATCTAGGATTTTTGTTGAACCGATATAGGTACGAGCGAACGCCACGTAAAAGACGCTGTTGCACCACAAATTGTCGCCCCTGCACAAATTGTCGCCGGCGACAATTTGTGCTGCAGGTCATGTTCCCATTTTTTACCCTCACGGGCGACAATTTGTGCAGGCAAACTGATAATTAGTTGCACAAATTGTCACCCCTTGCACAAATTGTCACTAGTCAAAATATTGCCGTGTGTGGTTGTGTCTGTGATGTGTATGTAAGGTGTGTGTGTGTGTGTGTGTGTGTGTGTGTGTGTGTGTGGGTGTGTGTGTGTGTGTGTTGCGCGCGTGCTGGCGTATGAGGATTTTAGTATAGGCTAGGTTGTGTGCGTGTGCGTGTGTTAGCGATGAGTGTTGATCTGGTATGTATATGTGCGTGATGGGGATGTTGAGGTGGGTGTCTGCAATAAGCATTCGTTTGTGTAATATCTTCATGTTACTCTGTATTGTTGTGTTATTTGTACACAATTATATGTGCGCGTAGCTGTGTAAGTACGGAGTATTATGTGTGGGTGCATGGTGATCGTGGTAGTTGTGTGGTTGCGCGTGTGTGTGTGGGCGCGCGCGCGTGTGTGTGTACATTGTGTAGATATGAAGTCGTGTATTTGTGTTGAGTAATTAGCCAATGTGTTTTGCATTGCCCTCTGTTTCATCGTTCTATAAATATAATTAAAATTACACAATGACAATGGTCATCGGGCGTACTATGATATTGGTGTGATTACAAAAAAAAAATGTCATGATGATGAGTGGAAATATAAACAAATGTCAAAATACGATTACGCTTATGATCGTGCCAATAAGGTAAAATGAGAATAATTGACAATGCTTGAGAGTAAAGATAGCGAGTCAGTTAAAGTCAAATATCAATATCTCATTCTAGGAATAATACGAAATCAGGGGAAACAGTTTATGAATTGTTTGTTCTGGTATTGCGCCACTTGTATGTGTTAGAACTAAAATCTTGCCGGGGGATAGCCCCTAAACGCCCCCTGGGGGCATTTTCACAAGAATAAATCACTGGCTTTTAACCAAACTAGATAGGAATCATCTTGTGGTAATAGGGATCATTCGCTGTTAAATTTTGGGTATACAAGTGGCAAGGGGATGGGGAAGGGGGGGGGGGGGCTATCCCCCAAAATGCCCCAGGGTGGAACTTTCTTTTATTTTTCTAATAGTTTTTCTCAAGAACAAATAACTGGAACCATCCTAAGGTATTATGGACCTTAAGTTGGGGGGGACACAAATGGCAAGGAACCGGGAGGGGGTAGCCCCCCCAACAAAAAATGCCCCCATTGGGCAACTTCCTCTTATATTGGACTTTTTCAGAAGAATAAATAACTGGATTTTAAGCAAACCTGATCATCCTTAGGTAATAGGGACCATTATTTGTTAAACGTGGGGTACACAAGTGGCAAGGGGTTAAGGGGGGGGGGGGTAGCCACCAAAAACGCCCCAGGAGAAAACCTTCTTTTATTTTTCAAAATACTTTTTCTTCAGAATAAATAACTGGAAACAGGTATTAGGGACCTTAAGGTGTTAGAATGGGAAAAACACAAATCGCAAGGGGCCAGGGGGTAACCCCCGTCTCCCCCCAAAATGCCTCCAGTTCCTCTTATTTTTTTTTTACTTTTTTAGAAGAATACATAATAAATAAATAATAATAGGTACCTAAGTTATAAAAAATGATGGTACGCAAGTGGCAAGGGGGGGGGGGGGCCCAAACGCCCCCAGTGGGGAAATTCCACTTATTTTGTTACTTTTGTCTTTTAACCAAGTTGAAAGAGGTCATCTCGGAAAAGAGGACCTAATTAGGTTGTAAAAATGGGATACATATCAAAAAATGAATGTTAGATTTCATCAAAACTTGACAGATTATTCTGAGGCAAAAGGAAAAATTTGTTACAAATGGGGATCCCATCTGTCATGAACTAGCAACCCCCCTCCCTTCTCCCTCGCCCACCACCCCAGAAATGCGCCTTGCGGTCCAATATGTTAAGACAAAAGGAGTGTTTTCTCAAATCTATCCAAACTGTACAGTAACCAAGGATAATCTAACTTACACACGTAGTCGCGTACTAATCTGATGAGGGGACAAGGAAGAGCCCCCCTATCGAAATTAACATACTGCCTTACATGTCAATTACTCTCTTGTTATCATGGAGGGACTTCGTTCCCTCCATCAGTGCATGTCTTAACTTTTTTTCTTTCGTTCTGTTAGCTTTTTTTCGACAAGCACCACATTTTGAACATATGTTTAAAATAATATCTGGAATGATATGAGATATCGTTTTGAGGCATCTTAAAAAAAATTCAAGGTCGCCATTCTTTAGTATCATGACATGATAATACTTACAAATGTTTTAAGACTCTTTTTTATAACCATATATAAGATAGTAAACAGTGAAAGGACAATCGGTAGTGCTCAGATTATGAAAGAACAGTGATGCAAATAGTATTTCCAAAGAAAATAACTATAACGGAAATTATAAACAGATTAAATGTAGTCAATCAGTTTTCGAAATGGCCACCAAATTTAAATAAACAAAACACAAATTGTCACATCACTCAATGGTGCATGATAGTTGATTGTGAAAAGGCTACATAGAATAGAAATCCGTAAAAAAATCAGTGTCAACGGGAAGATAAAATTGATGCGCTAATTACTTAACTTAGAAACATAATGTTTGCTACATTAAGTGATGCAAATAAATGCTGTTTATTTATATATTTTTTGGATAGATTCATGGTGACATTCTTTTCACACAATGCAATGTCATGTTCCTCTTCAGGAGCTGCTCAGTCTATCATATGTATGAACTCTTAGTCCATCGCCTTGCCATGGACCATACCACGTGATGGGGTCCATGGTATGGGGATGGACCAAAAGTTCTGTCAGACATTTCCAGCCATTATGGATATAGCCACCAGTTCTGAGGCCTCAAAAACTAAAAGACTAAAAACATTGTTTTGGCAGCCAATTTGCACGCCTACTTGAAAAATTGCGTCTCAAGGACATATGTTTAAGCACCTTTGTATCTAATTTTGTTTAGTTCATAATCATTAACCTATGTACCAAATTTGATGCTTGTAGGTAAAAGTGGAACAGAATAAAGCTAAATACATGGCTTTGGCAGCCATTTTGGACGCCATCTTTGATCCTCCTTGCCTCCTCCTCAGATGTGTACGTTAGATTATCCTTGGTTGCTGTACAGTTTGGATACATTCGAAAACAAAAATCAGTTTTTCTTGAAATGTTGGACCGCATGGCGCATTTCTGAGGTGGTTTGGGAGGGGCTGTGCTGTAGCTAGTTAATGTCAGATGGGGTCCCATTCGAAACAAATCTTTCCAATTGTCTGAGAATAATCTGTCGAGTTTTGATGAAATCCAACATTTATTTTTGAGATATGTATCCCATTTTTACAACCTGAAGTCCTCTTTTTAGAGGTGACTTCTTTCAAGTTTGCTTAACATCCAGTCATTTACATTTGAGTAAAACAGTCCAGTCCTTTCGCCCGAAACGGCGAATCCATTATTACCCGTTTTCGGAGAACATTAGGTGATGCGCAAATAATTCGATGCGAACTGCTCGCACTGAGCCGTTAGATCGTATTCTCCTTTCAGGCTGCCTGTACTATTCGAAATTGAAATATATGTGTGCGCTGCAAGTTTGAAGCCGAAGTCCCTATCACAACACGACTGAAATGCTTGCAGCAAGCCTCACATACAAAATAGGAATGGTACCGCTTTTGGGCTACTTTCAGAAACCACGGGTTTTCCTTGATAAACTCACTTTTGCTTGGAGCAGGCAATTTAGATAGAGCTACGAAGTTCGACTGCAAGAAAGTGGCGCTAGCGGAGCTGACAGAGACAGCACCCCGGCGTTCCCCGGTAGCTGTTCCTTTGGATTCTTTTAAATTTTTCGTGATGAAACCTTAATATTGTTTAGTTTTAATATGATTTTTTAAAATCATTTAATTGGACAACGGTCGCGGTTTGCCATTCACTTTGAACGCGTAGGCGAAAGTAGGTGAACCGAGGGAGGCTCGATGAATGCGACATATTCTCCGTTTCCGGAGAACTTGTTTATTCTCCGAAAGCGGAGAAAGTCTCTGACTGTAAAAGAAAAAAACATAAGAAATTTGCCCCTTGGAGGAATTTTTGGGGCAACCCCCCCCCCCCGCCCCATGCCACTTGCATACCACCATTTTAAGAATTTAAGGTCCCTTATACCTAAAAATGGTTCCTGTCAAGTTTGGATAAAAAGTTATTCATTCTTCTGAAAAAGTAGAAAAATAAGAGGAAGTTGCCCCATGATGGTATTTTTTTTTTCTCTCCTTTTTTTTTTTTTTTTGGGGGGGGGGGGGCTACCCCCTCCCGGCACCTTGCCATTTTGTGTCCACTCATTCTAACAACTTAAGGTCCCTTATACCTAACAATGGTTCCAGTCATTTTTTCTTAAAAAAAATATTAAAAAATCAAAAGAAAGTTTCCCCCTGGCGCGTTTTGGGGTCTACCCCCCTTCCCCATCCCCTTGCCACTTGTGTATCCCAAGTTTAACAATTAAATTCCCTATTACATAAGGATAATTCCTATCAAGTATGGTTAAAATCAAGTTATCTATTCTTGAGAAAATGTCTAAAATAAGAGAAAAAGGCCCATCCCCGAGGGGGCGTTTGGGGGCTATCCACCGGCCCCCTTGCCACTTATGACCACACATTTTAACAAGGTATTAAGGTCCCTATTACCCAAGGATGATTCATATCAAGGTTTTTTTTTTCAAGTCGGGCTGTGTGTTTTCAAAAAGAAGTAAAAATGACATATTAGGGCCCCTAGGGCACTTTGGGGGCTGCCCCCAGGCGCCCCTGAAAAGTTTTTGAGTAAGTTTTGATATTCTCGGTGTATTCCTCCTTTCCTCCTTTTTGATTTCCCTTACACACACACACACACACACACACTCACACACGCACACACACACACACTCACGCACACGCGCACACGCACACTCACACACACACACACACTCACGCACACGCGCACACACACACTCACACACACACACGCACACACACACACACTCACACACACTCGCACACACACACTCACACACACACACCCCACACACACGCACGCACTCACGCACGCACACACTCACGCACACACACACACACACACTCACACACACGCACTGTATTGTGTTTGTCAGGAATTATTACATTACCAAAAATGTAAGCCCCAAATGGCCTTGAAGACTTCAACGTAATATTGACTGTGTTTCGGGGGGGGGGGGGGTGGGCGACAATTTGTGGTGTCAGGATTCTGCACAAATTGTCGCAGGCGTCAAATTGTGCAGGGGCGACAATTTGTGGTGCAACAGACGCCGTGTGGAGTTGGGCGCGCCTGCCGACATCAGCGCCGAATTCTTCCACATCATTGACCTGAACAGGAGCGTGGAGAGTGGTTGAAAGAGGGCGGCAAACAGAAGGAGTTTTCTGCGGTCTTGAAGGACTACGATGCAGATGGTATTAGGGAATCTGTTATGTTTATGTGTATATAGTTCAATGAGAATTGCGTTGTCATAGATAGTAACCATCCGAAGTAGTAGTAGTATTCGGATCATCATTATTATGAGTAGAATTAGAAGTAATACAGGTAGTAATGGTGCTAGTAATGGTAGGTGTTCAAAAAAAAAAACTTTTGAAAAATGATTAAAAATAAGTTATAACTCGACTCAAGCTGAAAAAAAGTCAAGGAATATATTTTTTTTTGAGAAGCAGGTTTTGTGACATTTCATCATTTACTTTTCTTGTAACAACCGTGTGAATATTTGATGAGATTTCACTTTTGGACAAATTTGGATCTTAAAAATTGTGTGCATCAGATAATTGCTTCAGAACACAACGATGGCCATTTTGCATCACACACGTCAACCCACATTTTCTTTTCTGTCAGAAGCACCATGCACTATTATGATGGCAGTTTCTAACGGATTGACATGTGTGATACATATATGGTCATTGTTGTGTTCTGAATTGATTACCTGATACGCGCAAATTTTGAGGTCCAAATTTGTCTCAAAGTAAAAAGACCGCGAAGAGCAGCCAATATGCAGCTAAGAGTTAATGATCGTTACAGCTATCGGGGGGGGGGGGGGGGGGGGGGGGTAGTGATGGGATTTTGGGGAGGTGTTTTTTTTCCTTCATTTTTTTTTATCTCTGAAAATGCTCTCAGTGGGGGGGGGGGGGGGGTATGAGGTTTTTCGAGAAAAATTTAATCCGCCCAGTCTCGTGGAGGTACGCGACCGAAAATAGTGTGTGTGTGTGGGGGGGGGGGGGACATTTGATAGTGTGTCCCCCCCTTCGAAATGGTGGGGGTGACGCGTCCCCCCCCCGGGATTTCCGCCCATGCCTACCCGGTACGGTATGGTGGCCAGCTGTGTGTACCGTATAGGGAGATCGAGAGGAAGTAAGAGTAATATGTAGTGGGGGAGAAAGTAAGAGAGATACACTGAACTCCAAAAGTTTAGGAACACCTGCATTCAGTGTATAATTGGTAGGCTTTATTGATATTCAGGCTCATAGCATAGTTCAATTAAGTTTCGTTTTAAAGTGAATAGTATATAAGAATGTACATTTTATCCTTCATTCAAACAAAGTTATACTCTATTAAATGGCTGCCTACCAGTCAATATGGCATTTTCTCAAAATGCTAACCTTTTTATTACATTCGCGTAATCTAGATATCCAGAGCTTTTCACCATTATACAGGGTTAAATGCGTAACTTCATTCATTTTTCCTTTTCCTAGTTAGAAGTCAAACACGCAAATAAAATTAAACGATATTTAGTGTTTAACTTGTATGGAAACCTCTTTTTTTTATTCAAAAACATAAATGACAAGAAAGGGGATTGAAATCTGTAGACTGGGGCGGCCAATCCATGATTGCCAGGACTTGTGTCTCTTCCGTTTTCTTCAAGTAGCCTTTGCATATTCTTTGAATAGTCGTGACGTGTGCTTTGGGTCATTGTTCTACTGGAAAACGAACCCTCCTCCGATCAGGCGTTTCCCTGAAGGGAAGGCCTTCCGCTGTAGGATTGAATGATAGCCTTGCTGGTTGAGGATACCCTCTACTCTGTGCAAATAAGAAAGATTGGATGATATCAGAGATCAGGGTCATGTTGCAGATAGGTTTTCTCGGTAGCTACCATTAACCCCGTTCATATACACCGCCTATCCGCGAAAAAGGCGCAACATTTGCGGCAATTTTGCCGATGCATTACCGATAGCTGCGTATATGAACGGGAATCGCTCAAATAATGCGGTATTTGCTTCCTCCTTTTTTGCGCTTATTTTGCGGCTTTTTCGCGGATCGAGACCTAGTAATAATACCGCAATATTGCGGTAAGCGAATCTTATAAACTGCGTCCGCAAAATAGGCGTAAATGTTGCGCCTTTAGCATCGCGCTCTGGCCTGTTGGTCGCTAATCCTACCGCTCGTATGGCTGAGCGGAGCATGTCACCATTGGTTTGGAGAGAGTCCAGCTGTCCAAAACACCGCAACATTACGGCTTTTGGGGGTGTATATGAACGGTGCTTTTGCGGCTCGCTGGAAACTTGCTTACCGATGTGCATCGGTAACAATAGCGGTATATGGTATATGAACGGGGCTATTGATGGTAAGGTAGAATTTAAAACCTATATGCAACATGCTCCAGGAAAGTGTAGAAAATCAATGGACAAAAAAACGGGCAGAAAAGTAATAAGAAGAGGAATATGGAATAATGAAAAACGGAACAACAAAGATGATAAGGCTCTGGATGATTGTTGTCATCAAAGATAGAAGGAAAACAACAATTAAAGTCAATAGTTCAACAACAAAAAAATAAAAGGTTAAGCGATGGTTGCCAGGAGTTCAGGTGTCGTGACTTCGGGCTCATCACCCTTTACCGACTACCATTAGTTCCCTTCTGGTATGGCGACCGGCCCATCGCGTATCCCTTCCTACCTCCTAAAAACTATAGCCTATAAGAACTATAGACTCTAACTCTTTAGGGGAGGAACAAGGGCGATCCCAATGCCTTTGCCGGGCCATCCGACAATCCTTGAACCTTGGCTTTGCAACCTTGGAGTTAGCGGGTTTCGAACCCGTGCTCGCTAGCACGAGTGTGAGGTAGTCCCGGCGCTTACCCTACCACTAGGCTATAAGACGTCGGTGGTTTTGCTTGGTGATTTTAGCGTATAGACTATTAGTCTCAAATCAACGAGAAAAAAACCAAAAGAGCATCTATGTCAGGAATCGAACTCATGACCCTCAGGTTATCAGTCTGACGCTCTACCAACTGAGCCAACAGACCGATTGCTGATGTTGGTACGTTTTCATAGAGTATTAAACATATATACTTGCAGATTGTCAACAAGTTTCTATCTATTACTTAGGTAATTTTCTTTTTGATATAAGGAAATGTGCAATTTATGAAAAAAAAAATCACATGGGGGAGGGGGGATTTGTTGCCCAAATGTATCCTGAAAGTGACCCGAGAGCCCTATAAATCTGATACAATCTTGTAGTAACGTGAACTATGATATGACATCTTCTATGCTGTGAGATAATTGATAAATGTTACTACTTTTCCATGGCGCTCGCTTTTCTCTCCGTCTCTCTCTCTCTCTCTCTCTCTCTCCCAACCTCCTCTCTCTCCACCTCTCTCTCTCCCTCCTCCTCTCTTTTTCTCTCTCTACCCCCCCCCCCCTCTGTTTCTCTAAAGCCATCTTCGTTGTTCTTTTCTCTTCCGATGCAAGCATTCGTTCATATAGAGTACCGAAGTGGTGTCGTCATATGAACATGTTGTCAAGACAAATTGGCTCTAAACAAACTCACTCAACTGAGAGGTTTACCTGTCCGATACTGTATACCGGGCTAGTGTCCGGCATTCTCAATTACATTCCCCGTTGTAATCACCGCTGCTTGTTCTGCCCGTATTGTTTAGAGCCATTTGTCTTAACAATAATGCTCAAATGGCGTCACACTTCGGTACTCCATATTCAGATAAGCAGACGTAGACGGTTGCTTATTTTCCCCACAAATATATGTTTTATTCTTGAATGCATCAACATTTTCAAATTCATGACATATATCAATACGGTAATGATGAAACTGGTCCATGTATAATCATGTAAATGCTCATTGTTTTGATGAAGGAAACATTTAAATATCTATTCACTGTATTGTGGATGCAGAGAATTGTCCTAAACAAAACTCAATTCAAACTAAAATGCAACACTTTGGCAATTGTCGACAAAAACTCTCCTGAATATAAAAAATGTAATGTTGTTTTCTTACATATTATTTGCTGGCTGACCCCCCCCCCCTCCCCACAAAAATACAACTAAAATCAGAGTAAGAAAGTAAAATAATTTATTACAATATAAAATTGAAAATGAGAATGAGGGATATTAGGTGGGATGTGACAAACATACATTTTATTTCAAGAACTAAAAATTAAAAATACATACCTGTTCTTTTATAATGCTGTCTTTATTAAACGCTTAGAAATATAACTGATTAAGTTCTTATTTATTCATCCTTTAAAAGATAAGTACATTTATACTAGGATGCCTTATGCCATGGTCATAACCGGCCGTCCGTGTTTTTCTACGTGGAGTTGGCAGCTTGCTTGCAAACTTCTACAATCCTTCCCTGCGTCGTCCTTGCGTCCGACGCAAGGAGTTTCAGTGAAACCCGACGCAGATCACAAGCAGAGAGAATCATATATGTATATGTGAAGGAACATCTCGGGGGAAATCAAGAAAAACCGAGCTGTACACTCTACAATGCAAAGAAGCTAGGCCATTTGAATCACCAATTAGATATTTTACACACGCCGACACTGATTCTGATAACATGAATATATAGATATACAATGTACATGATGGATAGCTTATATCGTTGGAGATTCACATGCAATAGAATGTCATTTGAGAGAGAAATAGTTTGCTCAAACATTGCTTTCCTCAATCAAATACAACCACAATTATTCTGCTTCTTATAGAGAATGAATTCCATGTCGTGTTCTTGCATCAATACTGTGCACTTCACATGCTATTACTTGCAACTCAGGCGTGTGTGTGACGGGGATATGTGTCGAAGAATGATCCATGCCGCCGGTCTCTTACACTAATACATCATGGGACGACTTTCCCTTATATGTGCAGTATTGAGAATTCAACGTGCTTCGCATAATCCTTTAATCCTAATAATCACGGGGGTGCATTAGTCCCCCACCACCCGTCATTTATTTGTCGGTACTTCCGAACACCTCAATATTTCGAAACGAACACGATTTTTTTTTTCTGATCCTTTTCGCGCATTTTGATACCAAATTTATGACGATCGGACCTACCGTGCAAATACCAGATTACGTTTACCAAACACATGTGACTGAAATTTCGCTATTTCTCTATATGACTGAGCACAACCATATAGACAAAATCATGCAGGAGATTTCCCATTTTATGTAAATACTTTTCTTATAGGAAGTGTAAATAATTACAACACACACAAACCCACATACACCCACATTCACGCACACTTACACCCAAGTCGCAAAATGCGCTTGACGAAAAACAATGAAATACGTAAGAAATAATTACCACAACCTATCCTTTTTTCGGGAATTGATGAGGGATTTTATAAAGATATCTGTACCAGAAATTGATATTCCTAAGGCTTTATCTAGTGATTTCTTGCATAAATGAGCATACATTATTGAATTAAAAACATAAAGGCACTTTCGTATATTTAGCTATACAACTGGTAGAGTACATAATTCTTGACCCTTATAAAAAAAAATGAGGGAATCGGGCGGCCCATGGCCATAATGCCCCCCCCCCCACCCTAACATGCTTTGAAATACCCCGGTAGTATTAGGGTTAAGAGAGGTCGTATCATTCTTTGTTCAAAAGTATTCATGCATGCGATTTAACTTTTCGTGAAATAATTCAACGATCATGATTTGCCTTGTGGTCTGTCCAAGCTATCTTATGTTAATATGACTGCTTGATATACTATCTCTCTCTCTTTCTCTGGGTGCTTTGTCGTGTGACGTAGGCGATCATGGAGTGCCACACAGTTCTCTGTACTGAGCTCTTTGTATCAATTGCATATCATGGTAAACCAGTCAGTCAGGATGCTTATCAACTTAATAATCCTTCTTCCCATGCCCCATACCCCTGGTTCTTTTTCATCAATCCAAACTCTTTCAAGTAAACATAACACAGTATACGACGTACAAAATCTCAACCTCCAGACTCTTGGCTCACATATCAGTTTCATGATATACATACATGATAATGAAACATTCTTCTTTGTGTGACATAACACATACATCTATGACTTGAGTCATATGTCACAAGTTAGGTAAATACTCGTTCTAGGCATATCTGAATATGATCCGCTATTACGGTGAGCATGTCTATACTGACAGTCCAATGGGTGGATACAAAATACCTTTTGTTCCCCTGCATCAGTTATAAACTAATGCTCAATACCCCAAAGGAGATGCAGTCCGCTGGTTCAATAATGATGTGCGAGTTTCGGCATGTAAACAATTCAGATTGGCGGTTATTTCTGACCAGTCAATACTAAAGCTCGCAGCTTAATCAAGAGAGAGATGTGTCACTGATATTTATATTGGACATGTGTGGAGTTACCCCGGTGTTCCTCTGTGGGAAAGTCCACCCTTCAATGACCTCTCCTTAAGGAGAGATGTAGCGTTGATTAGTTGAGCTACCTCTGCGCGTTCTCTTCAAATCGTTCCAAAGCCCATCCGTTAATTCATCGTGACCTTCATTTTAGGCGAGATTGTTGCGATAGCTCAGCGGGCTCTCTCTCTCCCTTACCATTTTGTCAAGTTTCGCAAAAGTCCATCCTATAATGGCATCTCTGGTAGGAGAGATTTCTTGTTCATTTGTCAAGCTGGCTGCGCGGATTAATTATCTCCCTCACTCATCCTTCATTAAGTCGTGGCAAAGTCCATCCTACAGTCTATAGTGACCACTCCTTTAGGAAGATTTAGCCTAGTGTCCATTTGTTGAGCTCCCTCACTCATTCTACTTTAATTCGGCCTGCTTTGGCGCTTCCTACAGTAGCGTCCCCGCCGACGACGGAATTCCTATGGAATTCTCGCTTTCATATGATACATTAATGAATCATTATGAATTATGATTCCCCAAGATGTAAATTACTGCTGAGTTTCTCTAACTGGAACGTGCGGCAGCGCTGCAGTGTCAGCTTGCCCATAAAGCCGTAGATGCTCTCCTCCTACTCGTCACTGTGCTTCGCAAAGTGGGGAGTTCTGCAACACTTGACGTCAAGGTCGCTCTCCACATGCTTGCGCCACTGCTCGACCAACTCGTCGTTTTCCTTGGCCGTGGCGATCGGGTCATCGCGAAAGAAGAGGTTCAGGGCGGGCGCCTTGACCGTGTGGCCAGTAAAGATCTCATTCACCTGAAGGACAATGCAGAACAGTAGGACCGTTAATAAACTCTGCTTTGTTTCTTTGGAACTCTTATGGAATTCTCGCTTTCCTTCATACATTAATGAATCATTATGAATTATGATTCCCCAAGATGTAAATTACTGCTGAGTTTATGCCTTGTAAAATGTTAGAAATATGTGGCTTGTTTGAGACCGAGTCGTTGCGAGACTAGACGGGTCATCGTGAATTCGAATGTGTTTTATTTTTTTTCAAGTCTCCTGTAAGTCTCTGTAACTTATCTATGCTGTCCTTGCGACATCTCCACCAATGAGACGGACCTTTAACTTTTACATTACCATTTCCTGAAAACCACATTGGCGAACTACACATCTTCACGCCAATGCTCACGGGAGAGTTCACCCTTCAAGCTCACCTTGACGATGCTATCCATGGTGTACTTGTTGGTCAGCCAATGGTAGGTCTCTGTAACCCTCTTGGTGACAAACTGCGTAAAGGAGTTGTTGGCGTCCTACAAGTAGATACCCTCGTAGCTATCCCTGGAGAGAATACAACTGTACAGGATCTGAGCAACGATGCGGTAACGCACGGATGCATAGGCCTAACGACTACTCCGCTCCGCAGACGCACGTGGCTGCTGACGGAGAAGGCATGGACCAGGAGAGGGCGTGTGTCGCCGTCCGTGACATAATCCAGGATCTCCCGCGCGATCTCCTTGGCATTGGCGGGCCAGGCGATGTCGATGGGTCGCGTCATGACACCAGTACATCGAATATAGAATAAAAAATATACGAAATTGAAACATTATATCAACATATGACTTCACATAGGAAAATATTAATAGTGACTGATCGGCAATAGCGACGATTAATAAAAAGCGGCACAACATGAGTATTGCAGAGATGTAAGTATAAACAATGATTGGTTGATTGATTGACTGATAAGAAATTAACGACACTACTAACACTTGAGTGTCATATAAGTGTCGAACAGTTCATCTAAAAAGATTATATCATTGAAGTTTCCCTAATGTGATTTACAGAATTTGAGAAGGATTATAAATCAGAAATAAATCAATATGTTAAGTACTTCCTCGGAATAATTTCCCTTCTCTTTATGAAGAGAGAAGCATGTTCTTTAACGTGCCAATGGTGTGACTCTCCTTTACACGGGATCGACGGTTTAAAGTCTCCTCCGAAAGACTAGGCAATTGGAATAAAATACGTTGCCCAAGGGTATACATGTTGTGATTGGGATTCGATCAGTTTTCCACTTAAAATCAAGTGTAAAGATTGATCTTCTTTAGAAAGTTTGTAACACATAATGGCGAAATATCTCTAAATAATGTCTTGAGGTCAGGACAATCAAAAAGTTAATACGAATATTTGCAAGTTCAACACATTCAAGGAGAATGTGTTTAATTGTTAGTGTATAATTACATGACTTGCATTGAGGTGGAGTTTCTAGTGCAAATAAGTATGCATGAGTCAAATGAGAATGCCCAATACGAGCACGGGTCAAGTATAAACAATGCAGAAGAAGGTTTACCCGTAAACGCCTCACTGGCTTGATAAATTGGGTACACCTGTGTAAAAAGAGCATGCAGATAAATCATGTAAATAAAATAATTACACCGGGGAGCTAAAGCTGCTAACTTATTTTATTCTATGTTGCGCCAGGTAAAGAGTATTTAGAGAGGATGAATGCTGTTTGTCACATAGTGAGTTTCTTCATAAATAAGATAAATAATTAATAAAAATCGGAACTTATATTTATGTAGTTTCAAAATGAAACTTTAATTAAAAGGAATTCATGAAATAACCAGATTATAATGAAACGCAATAACATACACATATCAATTGAATTGAACAGTGAAATATTGCCTCAATACAATAATCTTTAAATAGGCATGATGATGGATTAACAATCAAATACTTTCCGATTGACTCTGTCTACTAGTCATATATATATCAAAAGTAATGAATGAAATTATGGGTTTACATCAAACTATCTTCGGTACAGATATCAAAACCGGCACATGGCCGGTTGATAATGTTCAGCGCAGTGTGCAGCGTCAATACAACCCGGTTGCCTTGACGACGCGATCGCGATAACGTTGATTTTTGAAGCGAAAGACCCGCTGTCGAGGTTACACGGTAGGACGTCGATGCCCGAGCTGAGGTGGTTGTAGTTGCGATCCTCGATGCTCGGCGACGTCGATGAAGGAGACCAGGAAACCGAACTGTCACCGCCCGGTCTGGGTGCAAGGGCACGTGATGGCTGAACCCTTGATTACGTCTGAAATACAGTTACACTGAATCATAAATATAGTATAACTTGTACGCTTTAACTTTATATTTTGTAAAGCACACGACATCTTAAAATGACAATAATCACACTATTTGGTTTACCAATAAATAGACTTCGCAAAAAAAAAAAAAAAAACAGCAACCGGATATCTCCCCGATATCACCAATTACCATAATAGCCATTTACTAGCACAATAATGTCCAGTGCTAGAATGATTCATACCTCTGCTTTGTACAATACTTCCATTTAATCAGCAACCATTTCTTATGACCGCTTGTTAACAAAATGCGTAAGTTGCATAAACCATTGATTATCAAAACATATAGCCACGCTAAAGTAGTTCTCATTTTCATCCAAATATAAATATATACCGTAAATACACGGTGGTACCGATCAATGAGAAATACCCAACAATATAGGCTTCCTCAAAGTTCGACATGGCTGACATAAAATGGCCGACTTTTGTTACTTGCCAAAAGAGGGCGTTTATGACATATGACTACTAATTAAACACATTTCAGTTTTTGCTGAAAATATATACGTTCAGTTTCCGAACTAGAAGAAATCATTCAATTTGAAATGGTAATTTTCGTGTCAGAAATTGTTTGCATTTAAAATGTTCACTTTAGTTGAAAGCACTGATTTTTAGAAAGTCAAACTTTAATCTGAAAGACTTGCCTATACAGAGATTAAACAGTTGTAGAAACCCCCCGCAAACTGGCATGTTTCAGACTTACAGTTATTTTAATTGAAGATCCTGTTGCCTGCCTCCCGGAGGAATTTGTGTCCACACGACGGCCGTCTGCACTTCCCGCTCATGACAGCAGAAACAGTGGCAGCTAGAGTTGGGGTGGATGCACTCACTCTCATGCAGCAAGTCCCCAGACTTCCCCGACTCTCTCCCGCGCACCAGGACTCCTCCCCGTGGGTGACAAAACACGTCAATTACGACAAAATAGCTTCTCACACCACTCCCTCAAACTCATGTACCCTAGGACCCTCGTTCCATCATACCAAAACAAAATCTACCAATCATGTTCTCCCATATGTGTCTCGTCACTTACTATTACATAATACCCTTAGGGCAAAATCAGGCAAACCGAAAAAAAACGCGGGTAATAGATTAGGCACGGCTCCTAGCTGCGAAAAGGATAGACAAAAGAATTAAGAATGCGATGCATCCAGTGCGCCACAGAGCCTAGGTTACCTGTATTATAAAACATATGGTATAAGGGCTTTTAGAAGATGAGTCGAATTAACTCGGCCATGTGGTGTTTAAAGCTTTTACAAAAGAAACACATTACTGAGCAACGTGGCTTCCATTGCCAGTCAGTTAACATTTGGCTTACATTTGGCTTACATTTGGCATTTGGCTTACATTTTATTTTAATTATTTTATTTGATTTTAAAAGAATTACGAAACTAAGCATTCTGAATGTGGGCTGGTAATAAAATCTAGGTTACTGGACCTAAACAACGGGCTGATTTGGAAAGAGTATTTTGTATTTAACTTTCCACATGTGGAATTTTACAGGTTAAAAAGGTATTGTACTGATGAATTTCAGCATTCAATGAAAACATGTGCATGAGATATTAGGTTTGAAAAGTATCTGCGCATTAAACAGGCAATTTGCATCGTATTCATATCAAAAACATTAAGCAACGTTCAAACAGGGGTAACGAAGATTCAAGGTAATGAGAACTGGCACATAATACGGAGGATTCTGTTCTGTATAAGCGATGAAGTCTGACTACTTAAGAAGGATGCAACGAACCCCAAAACGCATTGCAATTAGCAATTGAAATCACCATACAACTCCAAAATGTCTTTTTGTTTCCCTTCATTAAATACACGAGTAATCTAAATCATTAATGCACATTTTGGAGGGAATTGCACGTCATTACTCAAATGACTAAATTGCTTCTTTTACATTATATCTGCGAATAGCTTAATGAACAATTTCGAATAATTATTCGATTTATCAAGCAGTTTCAAGCCTTTCTATGTTATACACGAAGAAAAAGAATAATCGCTGTCATGATAGCAGGCATTGTATAAAATACACTGGTACACTTCACTAGCCACATTGTGTTTGTAATATAATAATTGTTCATGAATGATGATAAAAGCATGGCAAAGGTAAGAAAATTGCAACGGGACACATGTGTTTCAATTACAGGACGTTCGTTTTATTCCGTCTTAAACTTGATTATGTTATTTATTTGACGGGAAGCACGGAGAGTGAATTGAATTCATAACGTCACAGATACCCCTGTTATTCATTCTGCAAATGCTTGGCGAACAGTAGACTCATGAATTACAACGTGTTGCGTAGCGTGGGAAATGACACTGCATGAATTATGTTTTCACATTATCATTGGGCCGTTACATTACCAGTCTATTCGGAAATACAACCTGGTGGAAATTAGATTTTTCTTTTTTATTTGTCACCCAAATTCTCATAAACTTCGCATATTGACTATAAGATCTAGTATACATCTAGTACTTTGCAAACTAACATACTTGTTTGCCATCAAAAATTCAATTCAATATTTTGATATCAAGTACAAATCTGTACCGTGAATAAAATCATAAGGCTACAGAAACCGTGGATGATTTATCATACCCTGTTCAACCATCCAACGTTCCATCTCAAGTCACAGAATTACAAGATTAACCATGCTAGCAGTTCGACAACATTGTCGGGCTACACGACCCCATAGTAGTCAAATTTATCACGTGACACTCGAACAGATGAATCCATATATGCCTTTCCGAAATAGTCACGGGCATGGGCGGAAATCGCTCTCCGGGGGGGGGGGGGGGGGGGGGTTATGACGTTTTTCGAAACAAATTTAATCCGCCCAGTCTCGTGGGGGTACACGACCGAAAATAGTGGGGGGGGGGGACATTTGATATTGTGTCCCCCCCCCCCTCCGAAATGGTGGTGGTGGTGGTGGTGGTGGGGGGGAGGGGGGTGGTTATGACGTTTTTCGAAAAAAAATTCAATCAGACAGAAAATAGTGGGGGGGGGGGGGGGGACATTTGACATTGTGTCCCCCCCTTTCCAAATGGTGGGGGGGGGGGGGGGGGGACGCGACCCCCCCCCCTGGGATTTCCGCCCATGCCGTCAAAGGATAAGAACGTTATGATCTTGGAAAGTTTTGGTTTTGCGATGTCACGTGCAAAGCTGCACCTGTGCGCTTTTCGCGGCCTTATAATGAGATTCGTATTTCTGAAGAATTTGGGGCAAGGCCCGTAGAAGGCTTCTTGGCTGCGATACCTGGCGATAGCTATAACGATCGCGAACTCTTGCCTGCTCTTGACGGTACTAGGACCCGATATGAGAAAGTCCATTTTGAAACACCAAATTCGTTGTAAGTGATGATAATATCGTTCGTGGTCATCGATGTTTCGTAGTGACTTTTCTCCTCACAGGCAACGGAATGATATCTCTTGAGGAATTCTACGACGTTCATCTTGACCCTAGTGCGAAGGCGTTCGTAGAATACATCTTCGTGGGCGCCGAAGACAAAGTGGCAAAATAGGAGGGCGACAATCTGTCAAACGACGATTGAATCCTCCTGCAAACTAGTTCCTATTCTTTCTTTTTCCTGCTTCCTGTTTTACACCTGGCTTACAACTTTGTTTTCTTGCTTTTCTTTTTTTTCTCTGTCTTTCTTTTCTGACTCTTGTTTTTATTCCTGGCTGGCTTGTTAGCTTAAATCTCTATAGCAAACACCACCTTACAAAAACCACATCTAAAAAGCAATGATTTAATAGTAGACATACACAGAGATTCAAGCCAATTTTCAGTGTACTTTGTTGTTTAGGAACAGGGAAGAAAGAATGGATGGGGTGGGGTTGGGGGTTCTTTAGCGACTGGTGGAGGAGAAAGAAACTGGGAAGGCTAAAAAGATGAGAAGAATATCATTCTTATCCATATTTGAAATAGAATTCGCTTTATGTATTTCACAATTAATGAGCAATTTTTTCTTTGGAAGTTTAGGTATCTGTGCTGCGATTGATCGTGCTGTGTGAAAGGTAGTTTAGACGGCGATGTGGTCCTGGGCTTGCTGTGTACTGAGTAGCAATTTTGTTTTAGAGATTTTCTTTGTTTTTCCTATGTTTTGCGTCATTCGCTTTCATCGATATTGTTACCTCTCTCCCTCTATGTCTCTCCCTCTCTCTCTCCCTCTCCCCCTCTCTCTCCCCCTCTCTCTCTCTTCCTCTCACTTTCTCCCATTTCTTCTCCTTCGCCCTCATTGTTATTCCCCCTTCCCATGCACAAGTGTGTTTGAATGTGTCTGCATACTAATATGTGTGTCTGTGTGAAATGTATGCTTGTATGAGTGTTACCCCCCAAATTATGATTTGCCTTTCTTCTTTTGTTGCTAATTTTTAATTTACTTTGTTCAGGGAGGTGTACGGAACATCTGCATGGATACTAAAGCGTGCTGGAAAATGTCAAAATCATTTCACAATTAGGACAATGCTTTCATATCCCGTGCTTCTCGTGCTCAGCACTGACAGTTAGAGAGTGTCAACGTAGGAAAATGTCTTTTATTGGCCATTTTGTATCAAGAAGCTTTGTTTTTCATTATTTTTTCATCAATTTATTTTTGCAAATTTTAAGGAAGATAAGGGCAACACTATAAAAGATCCTATGCTCTGCTTTTTTTCTCAAAAAGTAATAAGGAATCATTTAAAAGTTATACATGAATAATATTTCAATTACTTACAGAATTGACTAATTTCTTCACTTTTTGACATCTCGCGAATTTGCGGGGTTCAATAATTGTCTATTATTTCCAAGTGTTTACGTGGTACCGTGCAGCTGAGATATTTTACTTGAAAAATTGTTTAGTTTTGTTTGATGATTTCTATCATGCTCAGGGAAGTATTGATGCATTAAAAGAACTGGACAAGTAATATGAGACTCTTCATTTCTTTTGTTCTCTCTGAGAATCTGTCCGTTATTGTTAGAACACCTGAAAAGCACATGTTGAAAAGGCATAACTTCGGCGGTGTCGAGCATGGGTTTAATGAAATATTGTTGATTCATATCCTTCGACACCTGTTTTTGCGTATGACATGCATCCAATATGTGTTAAAATAAACCTCTTGAAACTTTTGAAAAATAATCAAACATCAAAAGTTACAAATCAAAGCAAGCTTAAACTTTCACATCATTTAGTAAAAAGATGTAAAATTGTCTACAAGCAAGTTCCATGTTTTTTGCTATTTATGAATTATTATTCTTGGTATAGTTCTTGGATTATTTAATCAGATTTTCACTTTTGGACATATTTGGGCCTCAAAATGTGTGTGTATCAGATAACTAGTTCAGAACACAATAGTGTCCATTTTCATGATTGTGCAGCACACGTGTGAATCATTAGCTGAGAACTTCCATTACAGTGTCATGAATAATTCATGATGTTTCTGGCAGTCATGATCTTGGGGTCGAGATGTGTGATGCACAATAAGCATTGTTGTGTTCTGAATTAATCATCTGATACACAAGTTTGAGGTTGAAATTCGTCCAAAAGTGAAAATTTCTTTAAATTTTCTTACAAAATTACATCCATTGATTTAATGATGCGTAAATTTCAGCTTTGTTCGAGTTATTACTCACTCTTTTTTTTTTCAAAAGTGTCAAAAGTTTCTTGAAAGACCAAGTAAAAATTTAAAGCCAGATCTAGAAGTAAAATGACGTGAGAATAAAAACAGCTATAAGAAGAATAACAAATAGGGGAAATTACGGATAACATTAAGCTTTCCTGTTTGTTGCGATCTGGGTTTTCCCTCCAAATTCCAAATCCACGGTTTGTTTCTTTTTACAGGGCCACGCATTAACATACTTCCTCTCCTGCTATGGATTCGATTGTTCAATCGAAACTGATCATGTTAAACAAACATGAGGTACATCAAGGAGAAATCGACAAAACATGTGCAAAGAAAAGTTCAAAACCTTGCATTGAACTGACTAGGATGGAACAAGAACCAGTTTTAAGAGGAGGATGTTGGAAGAGGCCATGACATGGTTAACCCCCTTCCCAAACACACACAAACACACACCCACACACACACACACACACACACACACACACACACACACACACGTTCTTGTAGTGTGTCAATGAGGGGACCGATTTATCTTTTACAGCCAAAGTGGGGACGTGTGTGTGCGATGTTATGCACTCGAAATGTTGAATTTAATCCACTAACCGGGGCTTTTTAAGGACATAATACACACAAAACATGAGCATAATCCGCTAATTTGGGACGCTTCTGACCTCGGGGACGTCCCAACTTTCCTTTACAAACACAACATTGTCCCCGGATGTAGGTCCTTACAAACCCCCATCCCCCCCCCCCCCCCCCCCCAACCACACACACATAGCTAGCCAGTCTGCTTTGAGGCAGCTAGCCGGCCACACAGTACACATATACTGCTCGGCAGTCTTGCTCAGCAGTTGGTTGAGAGAGGGTTAATTCTTTGCATGCTACATGTAAATGTATTCACAATTAATACACACAAATCCCATAGAACGTTGTTTGTTCTGGCACACAAAGAGTTAATGAGCAGAAAGATGTGAAAGGGACGAGCGTTAGCGAAAAGAGAGAGAGAAAAATGAAAAGAGTGTTGAGAGAGAAGAACTTGAAGAGAGAAGAAAAATAATGATAGCATATTCTATTTCAGCACAGCCCCCATATGTATATAATGCAGCAAACCACAGAACTGCATTGATAAAGACAGGGTATAACATTGTAGGACAACAAGTTAAATATTATAAATACCACGGGAAATACAAACTAATACTTATAACATATAAGAACTTTCCTAAAAATGATTAAGCTGGAAACCGACTTAATGAGTTTGATCGCTAGTTTTTTAGTAAGTTTTGATTTTCTCGGTGTATTACTCCCTTCCTCCTTTTTTGATTTCCCTCTCATACACACACATACACACAGATACACATACACACATACATACACACATACACACATACATACATACACATACAGACACACACACACATACACACACACATACACACACACATACACGTAAACATACACACACATACACACACATACACACACATGCACACACATACACACATGCACTCACACACACACACGCACTATCTTTATATCTCTCTTTCTACCGCTAAGCTCCCTCTCTCTGTCTCTCTCTCTTTTTCCTCTCTTTCTTTCTCTCTCTCTCTCTCTTTCACACACACCCATACACAAACACACAAAAACACATGCACACACCCCACGGTCTCTCCAACATGTCCAAAGTCAGCTCTCGATATCATAGTTCTGGCCGCTCCAGAACCACCTATGCAAAAATTTGGCCAACTCGGTTTCATTAGGTAACAACATGACGCGTGTTGCATTGTTGGGCAAGCAGATAACAAAAAATATGTGCCATGCTGTTACCTATTGAATCTGAGTTGGCCAAACTTTGTGAATATATTTATCTGATTTGCTCCTGGCTCGCTCTCACTCTCCCTCCCTTTCTCTCCCCTCCCCCCTCTCTCTCTCTCTCTCTCTGACGTACACACACAAATACACATACAAGAACAAGCACACGTTGACATGCACTAGTCTTCTTCAGCCGTTGTCGATCCACTGCTGGATGAAGGCCTCAGCATGGTCTCTCCACTTCTCTCTTTCCCTCACATATTTATACCAGTTGGCATCATGCCAGAATTGCCCTATTTCATCTCTCCATCTCTTTCTTTGTCTGCCTCTGTTTGTTTTTCCGTCAAGAGGTGTCCATTCAGTAATTTTGTACTCCATCTTCCATCTCTCCTTCTGGAGGCATGGCCAGCCCATTTCCATTTACGTTGTTTGATTACTTTCATTATGTCCCTGACCTTGGTCTGCTCCCTTATCCATTTATTGGTTTTGCGATCTCTGTAAGTGATGTTAAGCATACTTCACTAGTACTAGGCGTTAGATAAAATCTGACTTTTTTTTGTAGTATTTATTAATGGACATGCTTCAACGCTTGATGGCGTATGCCATGCATTTAATAGGTGTTTGCGAAAAACTTTTGACACTTCAACAAAATACTTAAGAATAAAGCACAACTCGAATCATGTTAAAATTTACTTTGTGACATGATGACGTTTGATTATTTATCATTCTTGTAATAATCCTTGGAATGTGTATATGTATATTCTCACTCATCCAGTTAGTAGATACTTCACTTCAAAAACTTGTTAACTTGTTATGAGATGCGACCGGGGATGCGACGTTTCACATCCTATCCGGGACGCTTCATCAGGACGACTGATCTTCGGCGGCAATTGCTTGATGACCCGTGACGGGGTCGAAGAATTTCGGAAAACGTATTGTAATCTTCCGAACTGCCGAGTTGTAGTCCCCGGCTAAGTTGCGCCGCAAGCCCCTTCCCCTGTTTAGAGATGACTCCTCCCTTTTTACGTAGATCGACTCCTTAAGTCTTAAAACCTTCTTGGAATACACTCTCCCGCTCTCTCTTTCTCTTTCTATCTCTCTCTTTTTTTTTTCTCTCTCTCTCCCTCTCTCTCCTTCTCTCACGTATACGCACATACACATACACAAACACACACGAACACTAAGCACACGATTTGCTTTGTATCTTCACCACTTGGGTTTCATAATGATCTCATGACATACGACAAACTTAACAGATGCTTAAAGTGCACAGTAACAGCCCCCATCCCCCCCTCCCCCAATCAATTTTAGCAGAGTTCTTTCACATGGCGGCTGAATTCAATTGAATTAATCGTTCTTCAGAAAGTAATCCTGAGAAAAAATGGGGTAGGATGGGGCAGGGGGCCGTGCGGTAAACACGTTTGCTTTTCACGACTTACCAATCCCTCCACTTTGAGTGCATATTCGTTCCCATTAACTCTGTCAGTGCCAGCTATGAATTCTGTTACCCATAATGTACAGAAATCCCATTGAGCAGAATTTTATCTGGCACAGGAAGGGTAAACATTTTGCTTATCAAATTATTATTATAATATATTGTTTCATTATATCCATGCAACATTCTTTAAGTTATACAGAGTGTAAAATGGTACTCGAAGTTCAAAGGTCAATTATCTTAAAGTTACCCATGATCACAATATGAATGTAAACTATAATTAAAGAGAAACCATTTCGCTTTCTTTTCATACCCTCGCACATCACAAGCATCATGCATGACTAAGTAAATTGTTCTAACATGCTTTTTGCAAGTTTGTAAGATATCCAAATTTTGGGTGAATGTGTGATTATGTGTTAAGTTTGGATTTCATTTTCGCTTTATAGTGGTAACAATGAGTGCTTTATCTCACATCACGTACCTACACCTTCCACGTGTCATCTTCCCCTTTCAAGACACTGTTGACAGCGCCGACGCATGTCTTGGACAGCACATCTGACCATTTCGCAAAACATCCACTTCGTGTCTAATGTGGACGAGGAGATGAGCATCTTGCTCTTTAAATGTCCCCACATGAAAAAATCATAAGGTGTCAAGTCAAGGGACCTAGGGAGCCATTCCACTACGAGATTGAGCGAAACTGCCCTTTCCCCGAATAGTTCACGTAGTTGATCCGTTGTAAACAATGTATTCATACATGTGTGATATCAGAAATGTATTCTTCCAAGCAATTCAGCCTGAACTGAATTAAAACACATTTTTGAATAGCTGTGTGGATGTATGTGCATGTGGAATTCATTCATTAGCCCTCTGAATAAACAAGAAACACGAAATAAACCTCAGAAAAATGTTCTGCAATTCAGGTTTTAGGGGTCATATTTCTTTAGTTCCTCCCTTATCGTACATAATTTTGGTATCATAAGACAGTGTCAATTATGTATCGTTTACTAATAAATACTATTTAGAAAATAGTGAAACTTTCGGTAACACCATGTGGTTGTATTCTTTCGGATAATTGGCCCACCTATGAGGTGAAGACAGGAAAGGAAAGTGAAAAGTCAAGAAAGGAGAGGTGAATTTTTTATACTTCATAACACTTACACAAGACTATTTTTAGCTTTAGTTTTCGGTGTTTCAAACCGAAAATAAATACGATGGAATGGAGGTCCTACATATACGCTTGCCAGCTTTGATGTTGAATCGCTCTTCACCAATGTTCCTGTTTCAGAAGCCTGCAGTATCATCCGACAGAGACTAGAGGAAGACGACGCCCTACCAGAACGGACAGCTATGTCTCCAGAGCACATCCAAGATCTACTTCTCACATGCCTCAACTCGACTTCATTCCAGTGGCGTAACTCTTTTTACAAACAGGTGGAAGGAGCAGCAATGGGGTCAGCTCTCTCCCCCATCGTCGCCAACATCTACATGGAGGAATTTGAGACAGCAGCACTTCAAGCATCGACTCTCTCCCCCAAATTATGGGTTAGATATGTTGATGATATTTTCGTCGTGTGGCAGCACAGCAGAACTGATCTCCAGGAATTTCTTTACCATCTCAATCACAGGCACCCAAGCATCAAGTTCACCATGGAGATAGAGCAGGATCTTTCCCTCCCATTTCTAGACGTACGTATTACAAGGACAGCTGAGGGAAAGGCATCACACCAAGTCTATACCGGAAACCAACGCACACGGACAGGTACCTCAATTTTAAATCGTCACATCACCCTTCTGTTTTACAGTCAGTATCCAGTAATCTCATCCGGCGAGCACACGACATCAGCGACGAGGAACACCTTCAACAAGAGCTTCAGCACATCAAGACAGCGCTCACCAGCATCAACGGATACCCTCCTCGGAAGGTGAAGACATCTCTACCTCGTCCGCGCACTCCTGCTCCGCCACATTTAGCTTCAGTTTTTCTCCCTTACATAGGACAAGCTTCTCACAAGATTCAGCGGATTCTCAAGAACGTCAACATCCAGGTCAGGCACCGATCTTCAGGTAAGCTGCACTCCAAGCTTTTCACCCACAAAGACAGGAAGCCGCCGGACACACAACCAGGAGTCTACAAGATACCGTGTGAATGCGGTCAGTTCTACGTTGGAGAAACCGGAAGAAGCCTTAGGACCAGACTCAAGGAACACCAGACCAGCTTTAGACGGAACGAGTGGGAGAAATCAACTATCGTTAAACATCCCCAGGAACAGAATCATCGCATCGACTGGTCCAACGCACAACTCATCACATCCATTAAGCACTGGCACACCCGGCGCGTGAGAGAAGCCATCGAGATTCTTCAACACGACACGGTACCACAGGAGAGCGGACTTGTGATTAACGATATCTGGGTGCCACTTCTTCCCCACGCACACCGGTTTGGTAGGCGATTTCGTCTCCCAGGCGAACTTGCCTTCGGGCGGATTCCCCTGGTCGAAATTCAGGCGAATATACCCGCCCTAAGACTGGGGACCAATTCGCCTACAAAAATCCGCTGTTTTTGCCCGCTCTCCTAAATTCTCCAGGTGATCTCGTCCCAGGTACACCCGAACCAATCGAAGAGCAGGATTGGGGGTGCACCGCATCATTATTCTGATCACGAGAAGTTCAAAGAGTTGAGCTGTTGATTCAAGAATATGGTCTACGCTTTCCCAATACACACAAGTGTGTATGTAGTCTGAATTTCACACCCACGTCTAATGTTGGCTGTTGATTCAAGAATATAGTCTATGCTTTCCCAATACAGACATAGGTGTTTCGCTCTAATTACAGCTAAACATGAAGTCAAGACACCTACTTTCCCAGTTTTGCTGTAATTACAGCGAGTCAAAACAAAACACCTGCCTAATTTTTGTTGTACAGCTAAATGGAATTGCGCCGAGACTATATGTTTTTTGAAAATTAAGAAAAGCTTTCATTATTGATGTTTTGTACATGCTCAGTTAGGGTAAATTTAAAAAAAAACCTGGGGAACTCGTAAATTACCCAGATCCTACATAATAATGTTCACTTAATATGCACTTCATTATCACTGCATGGGTGGATTCAACCCAAAACAGATTAAGTTAAATCAAAATAAATATTATCTATGTAAGTTTTTTTGGTCTTGCATGATTATTGACATATCAATTATTTGTGAATGTTTTCATGGGATATTAAACACGAAAATTAAGAAATATCCCACAAATTCTCTGACCTTTTTTTTTGTATTACGTTATACATGTATTTTGGTAAATAGCACCCCCACGTGGTGACGAGTGTTTGAGTAGCATTGCATACATTTGCGCTAAATTTGAGAGTGATTATGATAATAATAATAATAATAATAATAATAATAATAATTTGGAGAAGGGGGCACAATCCTTATGGCACGAAGAGACAAAAATAACTTGCGCTTTTTAGGGTTAAAGAGTCTGTTCCTACATTACATTATCATTATTATTATTATTATTATCATCATCATTATCATTAACATTATTATCATTATTAATATTACTATTATTATTACTATGATGATGATGATGCCGTGCGGGCGACAGAAAAGAGAAAAGTAATGAGCACGTATTAGTTAGAACACTAGTCAGAGAAAAAAATATGCTGTCACTATTCTTGGCAAACTTATTTGTATGCATTGCATTTCCCTTGTTATTATTAACGTAATATGCACCGCACACTACCCAAATTAACATAAAATGCATCACACCATACACAAATGTCCACAGTGTAATGTATCTATTAGTATGTTAAGAGTTAACAAACATAATACGTTATTCTAAAGGCCACCACGCACTACACGATTTTCAGTCGCACGACTGCCGATTTTGGAGCCGAAAAAAGAGCGCTTATAGTTTCGTACACGCCGATTTATTTCAAATCCAAAGTTGGCAGTCGTGCGACTGAAAATCGCGTAGGAAGAAATGATCATGATCAGTGCAGTGCCTTGTGTATGTGAGAATGTGGATACATGCTAGTCTGATTAGCTGCCAGACCATATTCTTGAATCAACAGCCAAAATCAGATGTGGGTCTGAAATTCAGACTACATACACCTATGTTTGTATTGGGAAAGCGTAGACCATATTCTTGAATCAACAGCCAATATCAGACGTGGGTCTGAAATTCAGACTATTATCATTATCATTATTACTTATTACTTATACTGCGCTTTTCCCATAAGGCCAAAAGCGCTTACAATGAACTAAATAGAATTACATAATCTGAAACTACGTACTACCAAAGAGATGGGTTTTTAATGCCTTTCTAAAAATTGATAGTAAAGTCTAATTGTAAGTGGCAAATCATTCCAGTGTTTTGCAGCTGACACAGTGAAAGTTCTATAGTCGGCTAATGTACGAGTTTTTGGATATGTGAGACGAAGAGTGTCACTGGCCGACCTAAGTGCTCTTGCTGGTGTATACAGAGTCAAGCAATTAGTTTAATACTCTGGAGCCTGTTCGTTCAGTATTTTGTAGACAAACAGCATTAGTTTGAATGTAATTCTCTGTTTCAAGGGGAGCCAGTGGAGTGAATTAAGGAGTGGTTGAGAAGGATGATCTCGGGAAACCTGCAAAATTAAGCGTGCTGCCCAATTTTGTAGTCGTTGAACACGAATTAATTGATTAGAGGGAATTGTAGAAACACCTATGTTTGTATTGGGAAAGCGTAGACTATATTTTTGAATCAACAGCCAAAATCAAACGTGGGTCTGAAACTCAGACTACATACACCCATGTGACATGTGTATTAGGGAGAACGGCGGATTCTTGAATCAACAACATAAATCAGACGTGGGTCTGAAGTTCAGACTACATACACACATGTGTGTATTGGGAAAGCGACCCGGCGAATTGGTCCTCCCCTAGCACCGAATTGGTCCGCGTGTCCAGGCGTATCCGTCCGCAGGCAGCTGGTAGACCAAATCGCCTGGGAGACGAATTCGCCTACGACACCGGCAGCACCACGCACAACGCACACGGGACGACGACCTACCCGAAAGCTCGGGGCATTGAATACCCCGCATTTTCGCGCCGTTTCACACTCCAGTGCACACCGCGCACTCGCGCCGCACTTTCGCACCTATTCAGCTCTGTTTCACGCTCTGGTGCACACAGCACATTCGCGATGAAACGCTCTATTCTTATTGGCCGGTTTCAGACACTCTCGGGTCCCTTAATACTAGGCGCGCTCGTTAGTTTCATTCTCCGGATGACGGACAGAGCACACTGCCCGAAACGTCGCGACTGATACTCCCTCTTTCTGATTTTGAAAGAAACCCATAGTTAGTTGCAGAACTGACTGTAACTTTTCTACACTTTTCTCATTTCCTTTTCTTTCTTTTCTCTTTATCACTACTTTACGACTAGTTCACAACTCTCATCAACACACACCCTCTTCTTCTACCTCCATTCAATCTCATTTATTTTCGGTTTAAAACACCGAAAACTAAAGCTAAAAATAGTCTTGTGTAAGTGTTATAAAATATAAAAATTCACCTCTCCTTTCTTCACTTTTCACTTTCCTTTCCTTTCTTCACTCCATAAGTGGGCCAATTATCCGAAAGAATACAACCACATGGTGTTACCGAAAGTTTTACTATTTTCTAAATAGTATTTATTAGTACACTCTCACCATGGAAACATTCAAAGAACATTTAGGCCTATGTATCGTTTGTAATGCTTAAGCAATTGTCGAATGCGCAGGCCTTCTGACTATATTCTGTGTTTTCCGTTTGTTTCGCACATGAAATGAGTTTGAATGATATTGATGCGACAATGCGTGAACGTCCATTGTTACTTTAACACTTTTCAAGAGATATTGTATATAATCAAACGAAATGGACCCTTCGGTGTTGAAAATAATGCACTTTGCAACATTCCATTTGTGACTTTATCCCATACGCGGGAATACTGCACATTCCATGATTGCATAATCGAAGCAAATTGTACACCATGTAAAGAGGGATAAGCAATAAAGATACCCCGGTAACGTACGATCATGGAGCAATAAGCGATATATTTCTCATCAAACTTAACTTGCAGAACTGTTTTTAGGTGTTTCTATATATTTTTAAATTGACTAAATGAAAGTCCTGGCGATGTCGGAGACATTAAACCGTGTTACAAGTGGTATGTTGATAAAACACTATTACGCAATTATAAACGTATATTCCTCCTTACAATGTTTAGTGATGTGTTCAATGTTCAGAGAAAATAGTACACGAGTGGTTGGTGGTCTATGGTGAAACAAAACATTCCATATTCATGACCGACACCTGATGAACTGACAGTTTCACCAAATGTTGTTTGTAATGTGTATTTGTGGGGTCAATCCAATAGGAATATTAGAACTTCGCGAGACAACAATGTTACATTTTACGCAAGACGACGCGTTTTTCTGGACGTTACCTATATGAAAGAAAAATATATAATATCAGCTCGATGTATGATTCAATGGGGAAAGACGCGGCAACTAATGTGTGAATTTTTTTCTTTCTACTGCAACCTAAGCATTTTGTGCCGACAATACTTAGAAAAATATAATATATGAATGCGTTGTAAATACACTGTTGGTCATAAAGGTGTAATTTTTTTCACCAAATTTACAACATGATTTGAATATGGCATTTATGGTGCATGGTAACCACTTAACTTTATTATTCTGCCTTTTACACACGTTTGACAGTGATCATGGTGATATTTTACAAGTTTATGTCCTAAGCGATTGATGTCGTGAGCAAAGAACAACAATGACGACAATATACAGTAAATTAAAGGGTCATGAGATATTTATTTTTAATCTCTCTCAATTTTCCAGACGACTTCTTTTTGTGATTTCATGGACAAATTTGCATCAAACTTGAGTCATTGTTCTTACTCAGTCACACGTGTCGGGTATGTCCACCTCTGGCACGAACCAGCGCATGCAGACGTCGTGGCATGCTGTCCACTCGCTTGTTGATGACGTCAACAGGCATAGCGTCCCATTCTTCCCTCAGAGCATCTGCCAACTCCTGCAGATTTTGAGGAATGACCTCTCTGTCGTTGATGGCTCGGCCTAGGGCATCCCCTGCATGCTCTATGGGGTTCATACCTGGCGAACAAGCTGGCCATGGCAACTGTACGACGCCCTCTGCCTCCAGGAATTCCCTTACTGCAGCAGCCCTGTGCGGTCTAGCGTTGTCATCCTGCAGTCGGAAATTGTGCCCATACACTCGTCTTGCATATGGAAGACAGTGGAACTCCGAGATATCCCTGTAGGCGGCGGCGTTGACGTTTCCGTCCGGAACCACCAGTGGCGTTTTCCCTCCATAATGGATGCCGGCCCATATCATCACTGAACCGCCTCCGTCTTGAGTCGTCTCGTAAATACATTCATCGCGAAGGTTTTTCCCGGCTAACCGACGAACTCGTTGTCTCCCATCCTATCGGTTAAGGATGAACCGGCTCTCGTCCGTAAAGACCACATGTTTCCAATGTCCTGTATGAAGCCTTCTGTGCTCCATAGCCCAAAGAAGACGAGCTACTCTGTGGCGAACAGACAGGCGTGGACATTTGGTCAACCGTCGTGCTCGGCAACCATGTTGGAGCAATCTGCGATTAATGGTTGACCGCGAAATTGATCCCATGGTATCTCCTCCACAAGCGACGAAGATGGCTCGTGGGCAATTTTCGGTTTCTGCGGATGAAATTCAACAGTTGGCAATCATCTCTTCTTGTGGTAAATCTGGGACGTCCTGGTGATTTCCGTGGCCGCACATTCCCCGCCTCACGTTGACGTTTCAGGATCTTAGAGACTGCACTCTGTGATATCCCTAGGACATCTATGATATCAGTCTGCTTGTAGCCCTCCTGTCGCAGTGCTACCCCTCTCTTGTGTGTTGCTGTTGCCGTTGGACCAGGCATAGTCCAGGGAACGCCTCTACCAATAGTCTACAGCAAAAGAATTTATTACGTAATCCAAATTTCTCGTGTTATAATGTCTTCTGTTTAATGGGGAAATATTATGTAATCACTCAACTACCGTTTTGTCTAATCCTTTGAAATACCAACAAAACTTTCGATTTTTATTCAAAAATATTTTATTCCACCTTTATGACCAACAGTGTATAACGTCACATTAGTGGACATGCATCTAGTAATTGTATATTTCCCTAAAAAAATACTTCTGCGCATCCTATTTTGTTAATGGCTTAAGTCCTTGCAAAATTCATCAAGCAGATCGGCGGCAAGGAACGTGGGATCAAAGAAAAAAATCACGTAAATCGTTTTTTCGTGACAGCGGGGGAAGTGCAATGCATGTCCAGGTCCAGACAATGTACTATATTAGCCTAGATATCGCTTGATCACATTATGACATTAGCCTAGATATTGCTCATAATGATCACATTATGACACTGGTTTTAAGCAGGAATTTCCATGTTGGTTCTTAGACATGGCAAACAAACTCATAAACCTGAATTGTGATGTCTTATGAAAACCGAAAATGGCACGCACTTCCTGTAAGAGATCAAAATCGTGAAGATGAGAACCGACAGGAATTGTGCTGCTGCGTACCACGTCATTGTGTCATCATCCAATCAGATCCCTCAGACTGATTGTACGCCCCTAGGAATTGCAACCAGCAGACGGAATAAGCCTATATCTAGAAGACTTTAGAGAACACTCCTCATTCAACGATTTTAGGTAAGGAGGCCAGATCGACACCAGCATACCTAAATCTACTTTTAGTTTAACTTTCTGGACAACTTGGAGAAGCTTGAGAAAGGTAATATCATATTACATTCTGATATCTTGTATTGTATTGTTTAACCCCCCGCTGTTTAATATAACATATTGATTATGACTACAACTTGCAAAGCTCTAAGTTATGTTTTAAAGCGTACGTTTTAATGTCAGCCTTTGTTATTTTTCTGATTGCTTCGAATTTATATTTTCCACTGCGGTGTTTACTTTGATCTCCAAAGAGGCAGACTTCTCTTGTTTAAACATGTTGAACAAGACGTGTTAAAACTTTGATATCCGAATAATTTTAATTTGTTGCAAAACATGTCACATAAGTCGCAATGGTTTGCTCTGTGAAGAAGTGATCAAATTTCGTAATCCTTTATCATGACAAAACCTTCCCGTCCAAACATAAAAAAAGTACTCAAAATTCAGCTCCAAGGTGTAACTATCAGATTTTCGTTGATATTCTTTTACACGGGTGTACCAAATTTACCGAGCCATTCTCGACTAACGGGTAAACCACTCTTGCTTCATCGTTAATACATTATGTGCGTATTACTTAGTTCTTATTTCTTAGTTCTTACTACTGGTTCTTATATGGTACATATTTTTTATTGGTTTTCATTATTCTAGCAAGCAGTATTTATATTTTCTTTTGTTAATTCCTTTGTCATGTTTATTGATGTCACTCATGTTTCAAGTTTATATAGGCCTACACGTTTTGATAATATTGAATTAATGAAATCAATAGATTGAATTAAATGAATGCCAGATTTCATTTAATGTTGGCAAGAAGCGAAATGTAAAGAGGTAAGAGCAAATGGAGAAATACCCATCTATCTTGTCAGATGTTTCACATAAGTATTAAAGAGAACACGTTTTTCATGCATCGGTTGGATTATACGCCAATGTTAAGCTTCTTTATTTCACAAATTGGACCTACATTGTGTACATGTGGGCCACGCGATGTTTTGAACATTACTTATATTTGAATACATTATGAGTTATGTAAATGATCTAGAACTGGCGGATGTTTAACCCTAATCAGGCCGGGCTTTTTGGACTGTTCTGTGGCCGGGGGGGGGGGGGGGGGGGTTGTTGATTCAATCCCCCCCTTGAGATTTCGGCCATCGGTCGCGCGATTGCGACAAAATTTGGCACGCACGATACGCGTGTCATAATCTACAAGATTATTTTGTTAAATTTTTTCAGAATTGTTAATTCATAATTTTAATTATATAATTATGCAAATTTACAATTGTGTAAAACACTAAATAAAAAAATTTAGAGTCTAATATAACTGTGAAAATTCATTTAAATTTTTATGTATTTGATTGTTTTTGGAATTTCTTATGTATTTCTTCGTTTTTTTACTTTTGTTTTTCTTTTTTTATTGAAAATTGTCACTGACCACTTTTTAGCCATGATTAGCATCAAATCAATTTATCAAAATTGTCCAATGGAAAAATAGGCTTTTATGAGTTTTATGAACGAGCACTATTTTCCATAGTCGCGAATTTGGTCTCAAAAGATGCGCAAGACTTGAAAGAAAAAAGTCAAGAAGTGTCGCGATGAGTCGTTCTTGCGTTGCGGTATTATTGCACGAAACGTCGAAGGGGGGGGGGGGGTTGATTCAATCCCCCCCCCCTCCACGACCGTTTTAGGGTAAAGGGTTTCACAGTGCACGTTTGTTATTCTCAACAACATATTTCACACCTTGGCGCAAAATATGTGGTATTTCCCACCTTTATTTAAAATACATTTGGAATGGTATCCCAAAAGACATCAGATAACTGATAAGTAGAGGTGTTTTCCGAAAGCTGCTCATGAAGTATTTAATAGAGCCTTAGTTTTAACAGGAAACTGTTAAACTGTCAACATGTTGTGTTTCCAGTTTGTGAGGTAATCAAGATTGTATGATATGTTTATTATTATCATTATTCCTTTTTTTTTACAGCAGTATGATTTAAAGTACTTGTCAAGTATAGTTGATAAGATATTACTCTTATATCTAAGAGATTTTTTACATGCATACTTTATACTGTATATATATACTGTATATACTGTATATATATATATTCATCATTATCATTACATGTATTAGTGTTTAAGCAGTCACTAGCCAAAGATAATTTTGTTACCGCCGTACCAAAGAACTTAAGGAATCAGGCTCGACTAGCACTTGTGCTAACTTCTGATTCCCGTTAACAACTTTATTATTAACGTTTCCACTTATGTACGCAATTTTGTAAAATGCTGCATCATTAGTAACATGCTTTATTTCTACATTAATTAATAGATTAATGCAAGTTTTGTTTGTTTGTTTATTTCTTTCTTTGTTAATTCAGTCATGTACATTCAAGTTTTTGTATTGCTATTGTTGCTGTTATTGTTAATAGATTCAAATTCAAACTTGCAAATTCCATGAACTGATCCTGTAGCAATACCACGAACACAATAATACTGAATGACATGCTATTTATCTATTTAAATCATTTGCAGTTGTAACATCGATTACAATGTGATTCTTGTGATCATGTTAATCCAAAGGGTGAATAGGTTTCATTAAAGTTTTTATTTTGTAACGTCACGTGCAAGGTGTTCTCCCATATGTTGTGTACAATCTTTTTCGAAAATGTGCATTTTGTCAAAAAGATATGCATCGTTATAACTGTGCATTTGATACATCATTAGAAATACGTTGTTACAAACCAACTTGTATATAAAAAATCATTGCGTTGTCAAAAACAGGACAAGATCAATCTATGGAATAATTCTGTACACAGCACATAGGAGAGGTGGCGTCACAAAATTGAAATGTAAAAAGATCATAACTTTCTCATCCTTTGACGGTTTTTCGCCAAACCTTTCATATATATCTTTCTTTCATGTTTTTGCTTTTATTGAAACCAACTTATTTTCAGGATAAAAGTATCCCTTTAATTTTCGGTTTTACGAAACTTCATAATAATGACCTTTCGAATTAATGCAACAAATATTCTGATAACCAAACTCTATTTCATTTTCGGATTGACAAGCCCCCACGTATATGAAGTGTGTGTGTTCGGAATAACCAAGGATGTTTAAAAAAAAAAACATAACGAAGCTCCACGAAAACAAACATCTGGAGTAATGTTCTTCATCCGTAATGATAAATTTAGCCAAACTGCAGACCTCCTGAATTTACTAAATACCATGCTAAATATTTTAGAACTTGCAATGATTTTCTTGAATGACTTTTCTGGTTTCATTTTATCTGCTGTACTAATCCTTCATTTGTGTGTTCATTCTGTTTCAGAGATGGCCCGCATGATTCTATTTGTTCTATTGGCCTTGGTTTCGGTTTCATTCGCTTGTTGTCCTGGTCCTAATTGTCCGAAGTGTCACCCTATTTTCGCAAATGGTATCGGTGTATCGTGCAAGTATGTATTAAGTCTGTAACCACGTTTTTTTTTTTTTTTTATCTAGTTTTCTTTTCTCTCTGACCCCCCATCCCCTAGATAAACTTTGAAACATTCAAAGCACATTCAAATGTGGAAATGGTGGAGGAATAGTTCACTACAATACAAATATATTATCTTCAACATAAGAAAAGAAAGAGAAACAGAACGACATCAACATCGGGCAAGAGTAACAATCAAATTTGATCATCATATACCTGTATAAACAATATTGAAGTATTGGTATATTATAAAAAAAAATCCAACATAAAATCAACTTTTCGCTCGTTAATATGTCAATTTCATGTGTGGACAATTTGTTCTTCATTTAAACACTGGTCAACAATCTTTAACCATTGGCAATAGCAATAGTTTATACAGTTTTATACATTTTGTATGATTGAACACCAATATAATCCTAACGACAATACAGAAGTTGTATAAACTATATTCAATAGGAACATGTTTAGGAAGGATTATAGATACATCACTTCACACTCCTAATGGCACAAATGTATTATTTCTTTGTAATAAGTAGAATTCCAATGGTCCATTCCTAATCAAATTCGGTATGAAAGCAATGTATTTTGCAATTTTTATTTGTGACTTTGCCCCATATTCGGGGATACTGCACATTCCATGATTGCATAATCATAATAAATGGCACACCGATGTGAAGTGGAATAAAAAGCGTTTAATGATACCCCAGTCACGTATGGTAATGGAGCAGCAAGTGATATCCTAAAAACTTGCTTTGCAGAACCCTTTTGAAGGGCTTATAATTATATTAGCTGTACATGTATGTTCTAATGATTCATACATCGTTTTATGCAATTTAGATTCATGACCTTTAACACATATTTGCAATTGATAGGTTTTCCTTTCGCAGAAGGAGAGACACTGGAGAGATCGGTACACCAACCGACACAAATATGCGAACCAAATTCTTCCACTTACTCGACTTGAACAACGATGACCTCTTTGATGGTGCAGAGTGGGCGGCAGAGGGCGGTAAACAGGACGAGTTTACTACGATCTTGGAGAATTACGATGCAAACGGTATGAGGAAACGCATACATGTTCGAATGCAGTTTTATGATAACTGCATGGCCATATGAACTTGAAATAGAAGTAGTAGTAGTAGTAGTAGTAGTAGAAGTAGTAGTAGTAGTAATAGTAGTAGTAGTAGAAGTAGAAGTAATAGTAGTAGTAGTAATAGTAGTAGTAGTACTAGTAGTAGTAGTAGAAGTAGTAGGCCTAGTAGTAGTACTACTACTAGTAGTAGTAGTAGTAGTACTCGTTGTTGTTGGTGGTGGTAGTGGTGTAGTGATAGTAGTAGTTGTAGTAGAAAGGTAGTATTACTTTGACTTTTTTCGAGGCATGGGGAGAAGAAACATGTCATGTTAATAACAACGCTATGGCTGACATCACATTCATAATCGAAACGGATTCCAAGTGTCGTCATGTTAGGCAAGTTACTTCTGGCCATAAAAAGTATCAGGGAGGCCAATTCGAAAACAATCGTCTTTAGTGATGATGATATCGTTGGTGGTTATCGATGTTTTGTCATTCCTTAACCCCACACAGGCGATGGGATGATATCGCTTGATGAATTCCACACCGTGGACCTCGACCCCAGTGTGAAGTTGTTCGTAGAAGACGTCCTCTTCGCCGAAGACGCAGTGGCGAAATGGAAAGACGAAATAGGAAAGGAGAATCTGTAGACCGACGATGAGAATCCTCCCGCCATCTCATTCCTTTTCTCACTCCTCCCTTCTCTCTCTTTTTATATATCTTCCAACCTCTTCTTCTTGCTTATGTTTTTCTTCCTTTTCTCCCTGTTTTTCTCTTTCCTTGTTCTTGTTTATCAATCCCTGAGTAGCTACATGTCATCAAACTACAGCTAACAAAAACATCTAATCTAAAAGCGGTATAATTAAACTAAGCCGTATCCAGAGATTGTAGCCTTTTCCCCTGTGCTCAGGGAAGTAAGAGAGGAGGAGGGGGGGGGGGGGGGGTTAGGGGGGTGCAAGGGCGCCGGAAGCGAGGGAACAAAGGGAATACTTGCCTCTCGTTCGCGCATAATTTTATAAATGTGTATAAGTAAACGTTTCTGAAAGAATAATCCATGACACATGTGACTTCTGTTATTTTGAGTTATACAAAAGCGTTATACAAAATGTAATTGATCAGACGTGAAAACCTGTATACATTCCAAAGTTATGATTAGAGTCCTTCGCAGTGAATTTTTACTATATTAAATTCCCAAGAAATTTGTTTTGAAATGCTCTCTAAACGCGATTTTTATACTAATTCGTACAATAGTCACTACCGTGGTTATTTCGCCTCCCCCCCCCCCCCCGGTCGGTCGATTCGCTCCCTCGCCGAGGATCTCACACTGTAACATACTTAAACATTAATACACCTTTATCCACACTTCATAGATACACATTTACTTACACATATTCATTGGCACTCATAAATCATGTTTAAACTCCGAATTTTACTTAAATGCTAATAATGGCATTATACTTGTGTTGTAAGGTATTGATAGCGTTTTTACTATAAACATTTTATATTTTGGATAAGCGTGTTCATAGTCTGTATTTGAAAGTTGTCGTAAGTGGGGTCTAGCGTTAAGTGATGGATGCGTACAATAGTCAGTACCGTGGTTATCCCGCCTCCCCGCGGTCGGTCGCTTCGCTCCCTCGCTGAGGATCTCACACTGTAACATAAATGTGCCCCTATCATGATTTTGCCCCCGTCCCCCCCACCCCTAAAAAAAATAAAAAAATACAAATAAAACAAAATATGATAAAAGAAATGATTAAAAGTGTTCCGGCGCACCTGGTGTGGTGAAACTGATGGATGAGGAAGAGAATAGGACTCAAAGATGAGTACAAAGCCATTCTTATCATAGAAAGAACAATGGAATGTGAACAATGGAATGTATGGTGATTTTTTAAAAAAGAATATTTAATCAAGAGTTCTATCTACACTTGCATGGACACAATTAGAGTTACGTATTACATAAGTATATAATCATTTAGTCAAGGATTGGAAGATGTACTGTGAATGGTCGTGCTGTCCTTCTTGGGGTTAGCGGTAGATGAAAAACATTGAAAAAGAAAAACTAGACAGTTCATATGTCAACATCAAGTATAACAAGTAATGATAAATCAACACAATGCTTATTATCTCAACGGTGTGACATGACTGCTTTGTTGTTTTGTTTTACATATAAGAATTTAAGACTTTCCAAGAATTGCATGCAAGAGATGAAATGGTTAATTCTACTAGAATACCATCCATAATACAATCTACAATACATACTTAATCAATCAAGAGACGGTATTGAAACATAAATGCTCACAGTCGATTGTATACAGGGGTGCTTGGGGGACTTTGTTTATTGAATTGAATTGACATTGAATTGAAATGACATTGAATTGAAATTTATTGCGTCCATGAACATAGCAAACATAGAAATTTCTTTTTCACTCGTTGAATAATTCGACAATAATCTGTCATATCATTAAACAATTAAATGATATTTAATCACATTAAAAATGATATTATATTACATCCATATCATTTAATATGGTTTGCATTAGATTAAACTATCATTTAATCATTCCATATATCTCAAGACCTTATTACCAATTGACTAATTTTGTATTGATTGTATCCATTTTTCACTATCAAATACTTAGAAGATCATCATCTTGCATTTTATTTTAATTCATGGTAAGGCTTTATCGTTTACTGAAGTTTGTACAGAAACATGGAGCATATTTGGGAGATTCGTTTACTTGGGTTGAGGTGTTTATTACACGCCATGTTCGTCAACCCCAGTGGTGACAAACCCGCATTTTGATAATTCACACCCATGTACCGCGTAAGGAAAAGCCATCATACAATACACCGCTCAGAGTATATTTGTTGTCATACTTCCGGTCTAATGTATAAGTATATAAGGCTGGAAGTGCGTATGATTACAAACATGCGCATTGTGGGACGACTTTCCGTTATATTTAAAATTCATCAATCACAACGGGGAGAGTGCTTAGAAAACACAGATTACCTTCCTCCGAAGACTGAAGCCAATTTGAAATTAAACGTTAAAATGTCTTCCGTCTCACATGAATGAATAAACCGTAACTTCACTACATATATTATTCAGTTTCTCGTTTGTACTGTTTGATTCATAATGCCCGTTGTATGATTCTGATATTATACACTGTGAGGAGCGATGACCTGAATGAATCAATGGAAGCATAGATATAATATGACTGCTGATATAAATGAATGGTTGACAGGAAAAATACTCAGGTATGAAAAATAATCATGTATGTATATGGGCGTGTGTGTATGTGTGTGTGAATGTATGTATGTGTTTATTTGTGCATATACATGTGTATGTGTTGTGTCGCAAGCTACATAAGTGCGAATATCATGGATATGGAGAGAGCGAGAAAAGCATGAAAATGGAAAGGGGTGAGTTTGGTGTTGGTGGTGTTGGTGGTGTTGGTGTTGGTGGTGAGGGGGGGGGGGGCTGGGCAGGGGGTAGGGTGAGCGGGTTAGGTGAGACCATTCACTGGAAGAGGTTAGGAAAGGAACACGCTGGATAGAGGAGAAGAAGGGAAAGATTGAGGTGAGATATGTAAAGCGGGCGTAGGTGGGACTGGGAGAGAAAATAAAATAAAACACGTGGGGAGAGATAAAGGCATGGGGGCGAACGAACAGGGGGCGTCGCATTTCACGAACACGTGGGTTGTGAGAAGTACCGACCCCTCGCCCCTACAAATCATTAATACAGAGTCAGATATCGTCGTTGCAATTTTAAATGAGAGGACTGTAGAAATCATGTCGGAGAAATTCTTCCATATCGCACATTGGTCAATCCTATTTCTTCTTTGATTTCATGGACAAATTTGCATCAAACTTGAGTCATTGTTCTTACTCAGTCACACGTGTCGGGTATGTCCACCCCTGGCACGAACCAGCGCATGCAGACGTCGTGGCATGCTGTCCACTCGCATGTTGATGACGTCAACAGGCATAGCGTCCCATTCTTCCCTCAGAGCATCTGCCAACTCCTGCAGATTTTGACGAATAGCCGCTGGTTCGTGCCAGGGGTGGACATACCCGACACGTGTGACTGAGTAAGAACAATGACTCAATGTTGATGCAAATTTGTCCATGAAATAAAAAAAAAAGAAATCATCTGGAAAACTGACAGAGATTGAAAATAAATATCTCATGATCTTTTAATTTACTGTACATGCTCTATGGGGTTCATATCCGGCGAACAAGCTGGCCATGGCAACTGTACGACGCCATCTGCCTCCACGAATTCCCTTACTGCAGCGGCCCTGTGCGGTCTAGCGTTGTCATCCTGCAGTCGGAAATTGTGCCCATACACTTGTCTTGCACATGGAAGACAGTGGAACTCCAAGATATCCCTGTAGGCGGCGGCGTTGACGTTTCCGTCCGGAACCACCAGTGGCGTTTTCCCTCCATAATGGATGCCGGCCCATATCATCACTGAGCCACCTCCGTCTTGAGTCGTCTCGTAAATACATTCATCGCGAGGGTTTTCTCCGGCTAATCGACGAACTCGTCCGTGAAGCCCACATGCTGCCAATATCCTGTATGAAGCCTTCTGTGCTCCCTAGCCCAAAGAAGACGAGCTACTCTGTGGCGCACAGACAGGCGTGGACGTTTGGTCAACCGTCGTGCTCGGCAACCATGTTGGAGCAATCTGCGATTAATGGTTGACCGGGAAACGTTGATCCCATGGTATCTCCTCCACAAGCGACGAAGATGGCTCGTGGGCAATTTTCGGTTTCTGCGGATGAAATTCAACAGTTGGCAATCATCTCTTCTTGTGGTAAGTCTGGGACGTCCTGGTGATTTCCGTGGCCGCACATTCCCCGCCTCACGTTGACGTTTCAGGATCTGAGAGACTGCACTCTGTGATATCCCTAGGACTTCTATGATATCAGTCTGCTTGTAGCCCTCCTGTCGCAGTGCTTCCACTCTCTCGCGTGTTGCTGTTGCTGTTGGACCAGGCATAGTCCAGGGAACGCCTCTACCGATTTTTATTTCAAACGGTACAAGGAAATCGAGAAAATGCAACCTTCTTATACACAGTGGTAAATCAGGGAAAGGACAGAATATCATATGCATAGGTTTTTATAGTCTACAACAAAAGAATTTATTACGTAATCCAAATTTCTCACGATATAATGTCAACTGTGTAATGGGGAAACATTATGTAATCACTCAATTACCATTTTGTCTAAGCCTTTCAAATACCAACAAAACTTTCGATTTTTATTCAAAAATATTTTATTCCACCTTTATGACCAACAGTGTATAACGTCACATTAGTGGACATGCATCTAGTAATTGTATATTTCCCTAAAAAAATACTTCTGCGCATCCTATTTTGTTAATGGCTTAAGTCCTTGCAAAATTCATCAAGCAGATCGGCGGCAAGGAACGTGGGATCAAAGAAAAAAATCACGTAAATCGTTTTTTCGTGACAGCGGGGGAAGTGCAATGCATGTCAAGGTCCAGACAATGTACTATATTAGCCTAGATATCGCTTGATCACATTATGACATTAGCCTAGATATTGCTCATAATGATCACATTATGACACTGGTTTTAAGCAGGAATTTCCATGTTGGTTCTTAGACATGGCAAACAAACTCACAAACCTGAATTGTGATGTCTTATGAAAACCGAAAATGGCACGCACTTCCTGTAAGAGATCAAAATCGTGAAGATGAGAACCGACAGGAATTGTGCTGCTGCTTACCACGTCATTGTGTCATCATCCAATCAGATCCCTCAGACTGATTGTACGCCCCTAGGAATTGCAACCAGCAGACGGAATAAGCCTATATCTAGAAGACTTTAGAGAACACTCCTCATTCAACGATTTTAGGTAAGGAGGCCAGATCGACACCAGCATACCTAAATCTACTTTTAGTTTAACTTTCTGGACAACTTGGAGAAGCTTGAGAAAGGTAATATCATATTACATTCTGATATCTTGTATTGTATTGTTTAACCCCCCGCTGTTTAATATAACATATTGATTATGACTACAACTTGCAAAGCTCTAAGTTATGTTTTAAAGCGTACGTTTTAATGTCAGCCTTTGTTATTTTTCTGATTGCTTCGAATTTATATTTTCCACTGCGGTGTTTACTTTGATCTCCAAAGAGGCAGACTTCTCTTGTTTAAACATGTTGAACAAGACGTGTTAAAACTTTGATATCCGAATAATTTTAATTTGTTGCAAAACATGTCACATAAGTCGCAATGGTTTGCTCTGTGAAGAAGTGATCAGATTTCGTAATCCTTTATCATGACAAAACCTTCCCTTCCAACACAAGGCATTAGCAATATTGTGTCTCGCCCACTTGCGAAAATAACCAGAAATATCGCGATCTCCGTTGCTACGCAAAAGAAAACTGAAACAAACAAATAAGCAACTTTAAACAGACAACATCAAAATCAGGTGCAAAATAGTGACTTTGAATAAATTTGCATAAATGTGCATGAGTAATGTTTGCCTAAATCTACATCAGTAATGCTCACACATGCTCACACAATTCTGTGCACAAGTTAGGAAGCCTTCACCAAGAGTCTTGCAAGTAAACTTTAATGTATGACCTCAAATGACCTTTGACCTTATCATGTGACCTCTTACAGCACAATAACATGCAGGTGCCCCCAGTGCATCCATCATCCAAGTTTGATTTCCATTGTAGCAACATGTGATGAGTTATGTGTGATAAGAGAGTCTTGCAAGTAAACTTTAACGTATGACCTCAAATGACCTTTGACCTTATCCTGTGACCTCCAACAGTACCATAACATGAAGGTACCCCCAGTGCATCTATGACCCAAGTTAGGTTGTAATCCAAGCAACCTATGTGAAGTTATTTGTCAAAAGAGAGTCTTGCAGGTAAACTTTAACGTATGACCTCAAATGACCTTTGACCTTATCCTGTGACCTCCAACAGCACCATAACATGTAGGTACCCCCAGTGCATCTATGACCCAAGTTAGGTTGTAATCCAAGCAACCCATGTGAAGTTATTTGTCAAAAGAGAGTCTTGCAGGTAAACTTTAACGTATGACCTCAAATGACCTTTGACCTTATCCTGTGACCTCCAACGCCACCATAACATGAAGGTACCCCCAGTGCATCTATGACCCAAGTTAGGTTGTAATCCAAGCAACCCATGTGAAGTTATTTGTCAAAAGAGAGTCTTGCAGGTAAACTTTAACGTATGACCTCAAATGACCTTTGACCTTATCCTGTGACCTCCAACAGCACCATAACATGAAGGTACCCACAGTGCATCTATGACCCAAGTTAGGTTGTAATCCAAGCAACCTATGTGAAGTTATTTGTCAAAAGAGAGTCTTGCAGGTAAACTTTAACGTATGACCTCAAATGACCTTTGACCTTATCCTGTGACCTCCAACGCCACCATTAGATGAAGGTACCCCCAGTGCATCTATGACCCAAGTTAGGTTGTAATCCAAGCAACCCATGTGAAGTTATGGATCATAAGAGAGTCTTGCAGGTAAACTTTAACATTTGTGACGGACGACGGACGGACGACGGACGGACGACGGACGGACGACGGACGGACGCCATTTGGATCCATTAGTCTCGCCTTCACCTCCGGTGGGCGAGACAATAAAAAAAAGTACTCAAAATTCAGCTCCAAGGTGTAACTATCAGATTTTCGTTGATATTCTTTTACACGGGTGTACCAAATTTACCGAGCCATTCTCGACTAACGGGTAAACCACTCTTGCTTCATCGTTAATACATTATGTGCGTATTACTTAGTTCTTATTTCTTAGTTCTTTCTACTGGTTCTTATATGGTACAGATTTTTATTGGTTTTCATTATTCTAGCAAGCAGTATTTATATTTTCTTTTGTTAATTCCTTTGTCATGTTTATTGATGTCACTCATGTTTCAAGTTTATATAGGCCTACACGTTTTGATAATATTGAATTAATGAAATCAATAGATTGAATTAAATGAATGCCAGATTTCATTTAATGTTGGCAAGAAGCGAAATGTAACGAGGTGAGAGCAAATGGAGAAATACCCATCTATCTTGTCAGATGTTTCACATAAGTATTAAAGAGAACACGTTTTTCATGCATCGGTTGAATTATGCGCCAATGTTAAGCTTCTTTATTTCACAAATTGGACCTACATTGTGTACATGTGGGCCACGCGATGTTTTGAACATTACTTATATTTGAATACATTATGAGTTATGTAAATGATCTAGAACTGGCGGATGTTTAACCCTAATCAGGCCGGGCTTTTTGGACTGTTCTGTGGCCGGGGGGGGGGGGGGGGGGGGGGTGTTGATTCAATCCCCCCTTGAGATTTCGGCCATCGGTCGCGTGATTGCGACAAAATTTGGCACGCACGATACGCGTGTCATAATCTACAAGATTATTTTGTTACATTTGTTCAGAATTGTTAATTCATAATTTTAATTTTATAATTATGCAAATTTACAATTGTGTAAAACACTAAATAAAAAAATTTAGAGTACAATATAACTGTGAAAATTCATTCTAATTTTTATGTATTTGGGGGGGGGGGTGTTGATTCAATCCCCCCCCCCCCCCTTGAGATTTCGGCCATCGGTCGCGTGATTGCGACAAAATTTGGCACGCACGATACGCGTGTCATAATCTACAAGATTATTTTGTTAAATTTTTTCAGAATTGTTAATTCATAATTTTAATTATATAATTATGCAAATTTACAATTGTGTAAAACACTAAATAAAAAAATTTAGAGTACAATATAACTGTGAAAATTCATTCTAATTTTTATGTATTTGATTGTTTTTGGAATTTCTTATGTATTTCTTTGTTTTTTTACTTTTGTTTTTCTTTTTTTATTGAAAATTGTCACTGACCACTTTTTAGCCATGAGTAGCATCAAATCAATCAATCAAAATTGTCCAATGGAAAAATAGGCTTTTATGAGTTTTATGAACGAGCACTATTTTCCATAGTCGCGAATTTGGTCTCAAAAGATGCGCAAGACTTGAAAGAAAAAAGTCAAGAAGTGTCGCGATGAGTCGTTCTTGCGTTGCGGTATTATTGCACGAAACGTCAAGGGGGGGGGGGGGGGGGTTGATTCAATCCCCCCCCCCCCCTTAACGACCGTTTTGGGGTAAAGGGTTTCACAGTGCACGTTTGTTATTCTCAACAACATATTTCACACCTTGGCGCAAAATATGTGGTATTTCCCACCTTTAATTAAAATACATTTGGAATGGTATCCCAAAAGACATCAGATAACTGATAAGTAGAGGTGTTTTCCGAAAGCTGCTCATGAAGTATTTAATAGAGCCTTAGTTTTAACAGGAAACTGTTAAACTGTCAACATGTTGTGTTTCCCGTTTGCGAGGTAATCAAGATTGTATGAGATGTTTATTATTATCATTATTCCTTTTTTTTTTCACAGCAGTATGATTTAAAGTAGTTGTCAAGTATAGTTGATAAGATATTACTCTTATATCTAAGATATTTTTTACATGCATACTTTATACTGTATATATATACTGTATATACTGTATATATATATATATTCATCATTATCATTACATGTATTAGTGTTTAAGCAGTCACTAGCCAAAGATAATTTTGTTACCGCCGTACCAAAGAACTTAAGGAATCAGGCTCGACTAGCACTTGTGCTAACTTCTGATTCCCGTTAACAACTTTTTTATGAACGTTTCCACTTATGTACGCAATTTTGTAAAATGCTGCATCATTAGTAACATGCTTTATTTCTACATTAATTAATAGATTAATGCAAGTTTTGTTTGTTTGTTTATTTCTTTCTTTGTTAATTCAGTCATGTACATTCAAGTTTTTGTATTGCTATTGTTGCTGTTATTGTTAATAGATTCAAATTCAAACTTGCAAATTCCATGAACTGATCCTGTAGCAATACCACGAACACAATAATACTGAATGACATGCTATTTATCTATTTAAATTATTTGCAGTTGTAACATCGATTACAATGTGATTCTTGTGATCATGTTAATCCAAAGGGTGAATAGGTTTCATTTAAGTTTTTATTTTGTGACGTCACGTGCAAGGTGTTCTCCCATATGTTGTGTACAATCTTTTTCGAAAATGTGCATTTTCTCAAAAAGATATGCATCGTTATAACTGTGCATTTGATACATCATTAGAAATACGTTGTTACAAACCAACTTGTATATAAAAAATCATTGCGTTGTCAAAAACAGGACAAGATCAATTTATGGAATAATTCTGTACACAGCACATAGGAGAGGTGGCGTCACAAAATTGAAATGTAAAAAGATCATAACTTTCTCATCCTTTGACGGTTTTTCGCCAAACCTTTCATATATATCTTTCTTTCATGTTTTTGCTTTTATTGAAACCAACTTATTTTCAGGATAAAAGTATCCCTTTAATTTTCGGTTTTACGAAACTTCATAATAATGACCTTTCGAATTAATGCAACAAATATTCTGATAACCAAACTCTATTTAATTTTCGGATTGACAAGCCCCCACGTATATGAAGTGTGTGTGTTCGGAATAACCAAGGATGTTTAAAAAAACACATAACGAAGCTCCACGAAAACAATCATCTGGAATAATGTACTTCATCCGCAATGATAAATTTAGCCAAACTGCAGACCTCCTGAATTTACTAAATACCATGCTAAATATTTTAGAACTTGCAATGATTTTCTTGAACGACTTTTCTGTTTTCATTTTATCTGCTGTACTAATCCTTCATTTGTGTGTTCATTCTGTTCAGAGATGGCCCGCATGATTCTATTTGTTCTATTGGCCTTGGTTTCGGTTTCATCCGCTTGTTGTCCTGGTCCTAATTGTCCGAAGTGTCGCCCTATTTTCTCAAATGGTATCGGTGTATCGTGCAGGTATGTATTAAGTCTGTAACCACGTTTTTTTTTTTTTTTTATCTAGTTTTCTTTTCTCTCTGACCCCTCACCCCCTAGATAAACTTTGAAACATTCAAAGCACATTCAAATGTGGAAATGGTGGAGGGATAGTTCACTACAATACAAATACATTATCTTCAACATAAGAAAAGAAAGAGAAACAGAACGACATCAACATCGGGCAAGAGTAACAATCAAATTTGATCATCATATACCTGTATAAATAATATTGAAGTATTGGTATATTATAAAAAAAATTCCAACATAAAATCAACTTTTCGCTCGTTAATATGTCAATTTCATGTGTGGACAATTTGTTCTTCATTTAAACACTGGTCAACAATCTTTAACCATTGTCAATAGCAATAGTTTATACAGTTTTATACATTTTGTATGATTGAACACCAATATAATCCTAACGACAATACAGAAGTTGTATAAACTATATTCAATAGGAACATGTTTCGGAAGGATTATAGATACATCACTTCACACTCCTAATGGCACAAATGTATTATTTCTTTGCAATAAGTAGAATTCCAATGGTCCATTCCTAATCAAATTCGGTATGAAAGCAATGTATTTTGCAATTTTTATTTGTTACTTTGCCCCATATTCGGGGATACTGCACATTCCATGATTGCATAATCATAATAAATGGCACACCTATGTGAAGTGGAATAAAAAGCGTTTAATGATACCCCAGTCACGTATGGTAATGGAGCAGCAAGCGATATCCTAAAACTTGCTTTGCAGAACCCTTTTGAAGGGCTTATAATTATATTAGCTGTACATGTATGTTCTAATGATTCATACATCGTTTTATACAATTTAGATTCATGACCTTTAACACATATTTGTAATTGATAGGTTTTCCTGGCGCAGAAGGAGAGACACTGGAGAGATCGGTACACCAACCGACACAAATATGCGAACCAAATTATTCCACTTAATCGACTTGAACAACGATGACCTCTTTGATGGTGCAGAGTGGGCGGCAGAGGGCGGTAAACAGGACGAGTTTACTACGATCTTGGAGAATTACGATGCAAACGGTATGAGGAAACGCATACATGTTCGAATGCAGTTTTATGATAACTGCATGGCCATATGAACTTGAAATAGAAGTAGTAGTAGTAGTAGTAGTAGTAGAAGTAGTAGTAGTAGTAATAGTAGTAGTAGCAGTAGAAGTAGTAGTAGTAGTAATAGTAGTAGTAGTACTAGTAGTAGTAGTAGAAGTAGTAGGCCTAGTAGTAGTACTACTACTACTACTAGTAGTAGTAGTACTTGTTGTTGGTGGTGGTGGTAGTGGTAGTATTACTTTGACTTTTTTCGAGGCATGGGGAGAAGAAAAATGTCATGTTAATAACAACGCTATGGCTGACATCACATTCATAATCGAAACGGATTCCAAGTGTCGTCATGTTAGGCAAGTTACTTCTGGCCATAAAAAAGTATCAGGGAGGCCAATTCGAAAACAATCGTCTTTAGCGATGATGATATCGTTGGTGGTTATCGATGTTTTGTCATTCCTTAACCCCGCACAGGTGATGGGATGATATCGCTTGATGAATTCCACACCGTGGACCTCGACCCCAGTGTGAAGTTGTTCGTAGAAGACGTCCTCTTCGCCGAAGACGCAGTGGCGAAATGGAAAGACGAAATAGGAAAGGAGAATCTGTAGACCGACGATGAGAATCCTCCCGCCATCTCATTCTTTTTCTCACTCCTCCCTTCTCTCTCTTTTTATATATCTTCCAACCTCTTCTTCTTGCTTATGTTTTTCTTCCTTTTCTCCCTGTTTTTCTATTTCCTTGTTCTTGTTTATCAATCCCTGAGTAGCTACATGTCATTTAACTACAGCTAACAAAAACATCTAATCTAAAAGCGGTATAATTAAACTAAGCCGTATCCAGAGATTGTAGCCTTTTCCCCTGTGCTCAGGGAAGTAAGAGAGGAGGAGGGGGGGGGGGGGGGTTAGGGGGGTGCAAGGGCGCCGGAAGCGAGGGAACAAAGGGAATACTTGCCTCTCGTTCGCGCATAATTTTATAAATGTGTATAAGTAAACGTTTCTGAAAGAATAATCCATGACACATGTGACTTCTGTTATTTTGAGTTATACAAAAGCGTTAGACAAAATGTAATTGATCAGACGTGAAAACCTGTATACATTCTGAAGTTATGATTAGTGTCCTTCGCAGTGAATTTTTATTATATTAAATTCCCAAGAAATTTGTTTTGAAATGCTCTCTAAACGCGATTTTTATACTTAATTCGTACAATAGTCACTACCGTGGTTATTTCGCCTCCCCCCCCCCCCGGTCGGTCGATTCGCTCCCTCGCCGAGGATCTCACACTGTAACATACTTAAACATTAATACACCTTTATCCACACTTCATAGATACACATTTACCTACACATATTCATTGGCACTCATAAATCATGTTTAAACTCCGAATTTTACTTAAATGCTAAAAATGGCATTATACATGTGTTGTAAGGTATTGATAGCGTTTTTACTATAAACATTTTATATTTTGGATAAGCGTGTTCATAGTCTGTATTTGAAAGTTGTCGTAGGTGGGGTCTAGCGTTAAGTGATGGATGCGTACAATAGTCAGTACCGTGGTTATCCCGCCTCCCCGCGGTCGGTCGCTTCGCTCCCTCGCTGAGGATCTCACACTGTAACATAAATGTGCCCCTATCATGATTTTGCCCCCTTCCCCCCCCAAAAAAAAAATAATAAAAAAAAAAAAAAAATAAAACAAAATAAGATAAAAGAAATGATTAAAAGTGTTCCGGCGCACCTGGTGTGGTGAAACTAATGGATGAGGAAGAGAATAGGACTCAAAGATGAGTACAAAGCCATTCTTATCATAGAAAGAACAATGGAATGTATGGTGATTTTTAAAAAAAGAATATTTAATCAAGAGTTTTATCTACACTTGCATGGACACAATTAGAGTTACGTATTACATAAGTATATAATCATTTAGTCAAGGATTGGAAGCTGTACTGTGAATGGTCGTGCTGTCCTTCTTGGGGTTAGCGGTAGATGAAAAACATTAAAAAAGAAAAACTAGACAGCTCATATGTCAACATCAAGTATAACAAGTAATGATAAATCAACACAATGTTTATTATCTCAATGGTGTGACATGACTGCTTTGTTGTTTTGTTTTACATATAAGAATTTAAGACTTTCCAAGAATTGCATGCAAGAGATGAAATGGTTAATTCTACTAGAATACCATCCAGAATACAATCTACAATAAATACTTAATCAAGAGACGGTATTGAAACATAAATGCTCACAGTCGATTGTATACAGGGGTGCTTGGGGGACCTTGTTTATTGAATTGAATTGGCATTGAATTGAAATGACATTGAATTGAAATTTATTGCGTCCATGAACATTACATACATAGAAATTTCTTTTTCACTCGTTGCATAATTCGACAATAATTTGACATATCATTAAACAATTAAATGATCTCTAATCACATTAAAAATGATATTATATTACATCCATATCATTTAATATGGTTTGCGTTAGATTAAACTATCATTTAATCATTCCATATATCTCAAGACCTTATTACCAATTGACTACTTTTGTATTGATTGTATCCATTTTTCACTATTAAATACTTAGAAGATCATTATCTTGTATTTTATTTTAATTCATGGTAAGGCTTTATCGTTTACTGAAGTTCGTACAGAAACATGGAGCATATTTGGGAGATTCGCTTACTTGGGTTGAGGTGTTTATTACACGCCGTGTTCGTCAACCCCAGTGGTGAAAAACCCGCATTTTGATAATCCACACCCATATACCGCGTAAGGAAAAGACATCTTACAATACACCGCTCGGAGTATATTTGTTGTCATACCCACTTCCGGTCTAATGTATAAGTATATGACGCTGGAAGTGCGTATGATTACAAACATGCACATTGTGGGACGACTTTTCGTTATATTTAAAATTCATCAATCACAACGGGGAGAGTGCTAAGAAAACACAGATTACCTTCCTCCGAAGACTGAAGCCAATTTGAAGTTAAACGTTAAAATGTCTTCCGTCTCACATGAATGAATAAACCGTAACATCACTACATATATTATTCAGTCTCTCTTTTGTATTGGTTGATACATCTGTCAATTGTATGATTTTGATATTATGCACGGTGAGGAGCTAGGACGTGAATGAATCAATGGAAGCATAGATATAATATGACTGATGTAAATGAATGGTTGACAGGAAAAATACTTAAAGGTATTGCACTCTATTGGTTGATTTAAAAAAATCAATTTTTAAAATATTATATTCATTAAATGTCTATATCAATGGGCTACTTTATCACAGAAAAGAAATTTCTATAACTTCTCTGTTTTCATGATATTGAGGGTTGTATAATTTATCGGTACACCGATAATTGCTATCACATCTCCCTCTAGAGTTGGAAAATGAATTGATATTGGAACACGAGTTTTATCATGAATATTCATTATGCCGTCGTGGATATTCATGTTTACGTCATAGCGCAAGCGCAGTATCAACAAAGTACTGTGTGCAGATAGCTAGAGTAGAGCACAGCTCGCGCTCAGCGATGCTATCGCTATAGCCAACGCTATGGGTGATTTGCCATTTGGTCAATCCTATAGTTGGTCCACTCACCATGCATGTCGGCTACCATCACATACTGCCGATTAGAGTTGTTGATAAGTTAATCCAATATTTTAATCTAAACCGGTATTTTAAGGGGTTCCTTGAAGCTGCAGACGAAAAAGTAAATGGACCAACTGGGATTGGACAATATGGCAATAAAACATGAGAGGGAAAGGGATCAGACTCAGAGAAGGAAGCCCCAAGTGCTGTGTTTCATATGAATAAGGAGGAGAAAAATAATGAAAAAAACTGTATCATTCAGATTTTGTGTTACATACGTTGTTACACTAAACAAAATCTAATGAAGAAGTGATAGCGCTCTTAATTAGGACCATCCGCTAGATTTTCTTCAATTAAAAACTGAAACGAGCTAGTGCCGTATTATGTTGGTTATGTTCATACGGTACGTGGTATTCATGCATGAGCGCATTTTATGCTGTATCGCATATATTTGTGACTGACTGTGTACGTAGACCTCTAAACAAATTTTACGCGTAGGCCTAGCGCCTACTGTACTGATGCGGCACGGATGGCGAGATCTGGACGCGAAATGCCTGCCCTCTAACTAACAAGTCAGTATAGAGGTTATTGAAAGCCTTCATCCACGGTCAGCAAGTTACATGGCTGAACTAATTTGAGACGTAAGTAATTTCAATTGTGTTATTGCCATCGTGTCGATTGCATGAATGATGAGACCTATAGCCCAGCACTGTACGGGGTGTAGGCCTACGTACGAAGCTTTGGCTTTTCGCATGGATGTTGTGTTTGTAGGCCCGATGTAGCCATGCGGGGTCTATACTGCCTCGCCCCAGCCCGGGCGCGCCCGGGGATCCAGCTTTAGCTTCTCGCACGAGCCCTAGCTGCATTGACCTGGAGCTGGAACGGCCCCCGGGAACGGCCCAGTCTGGCAGTCTTTGCTCTATAGTATAGCTACTATTACGTACATAGTACATAGCTACATCGGGCCTACAAACACACCATCCATGCGAAAAGCCAAAGCTTTGACCCGTTTACACTTACAGTACAGTGCTGGGCTGGGCCTGAGGCCGTCTCTAAAAAATTACGAGACCCCGGCCCCGTTTACAGCGCGGGGCTCGGCCGCATAATATGCGCATACACATCTCGGTACCCAAAGTTGCCAAACAGTCAGGCCTGAGGCCGGTTCAGCTCAGTCTACTCGGTGTGTTTGTACAGTGCATTTCAAGCCGGCCTCAGGCCGGCCTGAAATGCACTGTAACAGGGGTCTCAGGCCCATTAAGCAGCTCTTTGTATCAATGAAGAGTGAACTGTCCAAATTGTGGTGAATATTGTGAGCAGAAATATGTTTCTAGTGATGAGGGAACCTATGGCTATGGCAATGACAACGACTCTAATGATTGCTATTTGCGACTAAAGCATGCCATGACATGCCATGGCATATAGTCAGCAAGTATATTACACATGATGTAACAGGTATGGCATGGACATGGCTAGCTGGCTGTGATGGCCCATAACTTTACAAATAATTTAAAGATATTATTTAAAAGGTAGCCAGTGTTATATCCTATGTAAAGATAGAGCATTCTAGTTTTGTAACTTAATTGTTGTACAAATCCAAGTATGATGAGGACCTGCATCTAAATCTTAATTCTAAGGTATCAAGCAATATTTAGATGTATTCTGATATATTGTTGTGCATATTTGAAATGCAGAATTGTTCAGGAAAGATCATCACAATCCACAAAACTCATGAAATAAATCCTCATCTTGATTCATTGTGATGGTTTCTTCACAGAATTAACAGCTTAAAGTTGACAAATTTAGGTTAGGGTGAGGATCCGCACTAGAATAGGGATAGGGATAGGGTAGGGTAGGGTTTAGTAATATGTGATTGTAGAGCAATTTTGGGGCCCAAATTGCGAAAAATAACATTTTTGGCTGTGCACCCAAACTCTTGGCAATAACACAGGTTTCAATGTGCGTATCCACACACATTAGTACGCTGGTCCGATGAAGTAATCATTCCCCAAAGTTTTATCATTATCAAGTCAGAATTGAATTGCAGCCCCAGATTTCATCGCTGTATTTGAAATGGATCTGATCTTCAAATAATACTAGGTCCAAGTTGTTTTCATAGATTTTGAATACGAGTTTGCCAATCAAACATGCAAATCAACTGTTTTTAGAGCTCTTACATGCACTTATATTATACATGTATCTGCCAGTGTATCTATATTTATGGGTAGAAATCTTACAGGTCTTGCATTAATAAGGCCTGTGATAATACTTGTTTACATATATTTACTTGCACAGACCCCAGAATATGAAACAGTCCCGCCTGTTGGTCCTTTGACCTACAGTATAAATACAAATTTTGATGAATGCTCTCTTTATATCCATTCATACACTGTAAACTCTTTTAGGACATAGTAAGTTGTGTGGTAGACATTTCAAATTTACCACTATGACATGAACATAAACTTAATGTGTTTCAATTATTTTTCCTCATTCTTCCAGGCGAACCAACTCTAGCCTGGTTGCTTTGCTGATGCTCATCCAAATGCACCAGATGGCTGTCTCTTTGATCAACATGTCTTCAAAACTGCTCTGACTTGATGGGTATCGTGGCCTCCCTTTTTGCATTAATTGCCAGGTGAACTAGAGCAATTTGACTGCCACACAGTTGATAAATATGCCTCCGCCTCTTTGGTAGCTCTATTTACATGTAGATTTATTCTCAGAAAATGTGTATGTTTGGTGGGCTATGTACCAATGAATTCGAATGTAAAATGAAAGTATCATATTCTGTTTTTCTGTGTTTAGCCAAGTATGGCCATGTTCATTGACCTTTGACCTCTTTCTTAAATACCAATCTAACTAGTGTGTCTAAATCTATCCTTGTATCAAGTTTGTTTAAAATTGGCAAATTTTGGTAAAGTTCATTGACCTTTGAGCTCTGAACTTGCAGGGATTTTATCAAATATGCCATGAGTCTATCTCCATGAAGTGAATCATTAGATTTGGAGTCAATGTGAAAAAAATTAATTGACCTTTGACCTCTAGCCTTTGAGAAATTTCACCAAAAATTGTACTTCAAAAACATCATTGAGAGTTTGAAAAGAGTAAAAATAGACAAGTGGCCAGTATGGTCCAGAACCACCATACTAATTTCCCCCATAGACTACTGACTAATGCACTGACAGCATGTTTATTCAGTGGTGATATTCACTCATAGATTTTGAGATAGTGACTGCATCAATTTTAAAACTTTTCTATATTCCTGGCTGTTTATTGAACTTTCTGAACATCATTGTACAACATCGAAGTTCAAAAAAGAAATTAAAATCATTCCTCCATGATGTTGACTCTTAAAGAGCCAGAGAAATTACAGCTCTATAGACATCATGTGTATGATGTGTTGCATAAATACAACTTTACCATGTTCAGAGTATGGTCTTTAAAAGACAATATCACAGTCAATAGTCAGTTACAAAGTCTTTGTTCTTGATCACAGCATCCAGGCAGTTTCTGTAGCTGTTCACGAAGGTTTGGCAGAGCTCCACAGGAATTTTGGCCCACTATTCCTTAGCTATGACCTCTAGTTCTGTCAGGTTGGAGGGCCTGCAGGCATGCTCCCTAGCCTTGAGGGCTCTCCATAGGTTTTCAATGGGAATCAGGTCTGGGATCTGGCTTGGCCATTGTAGCACCTCCGCACTGCTATTCTTGAACCATTTTTTGACTGCCTTTGCAGTACATGTATGTTTAGGATCATTGTCCTGTTGGAATGTCCAGTTGGGGTCAAGATGAAAATTTTCTGCAGACTGCTTGACGTTGTCTTTCAGAATTGGGATGTACTGCTTCTACTTTTACAAGATTGCCAGGCCCACTTGCCACTGAATAAACATGCTGTCAGCGCATTTATTCTGACAAAGCAGTCTATGGGGGAGTTTAGTATGGTGGTTCTGGGCCATTCTGGCTACTTGTTTATTTTCACTCTTTTGAAGCACTTAATGATGTTTTTGAAGTAAACTTTTTTCAGGGCTTAACTTCTGCACCTTACCAAAGACCTTCATACCATTTAGGTGCATGCAGTTCAGATTTGTCTAAAGTGAAGCAGTATTAAACAATGCCGTTACAATTTGAATGACAAAGGGTATGAATAATTTTGAGCAAGTCAAAATACAAACAAAGCAGTGTGCTCTTTGTTATGCAAGTGAGGTGATACAAAAAAATTCAGAATGTTTACCTTTCAACTACGGGCAAATATTCTATGTCCATCTGTCGTTTTTTTTAGAAAAAACATAAAAAACTGATATTTCAGTAGGGGGATGAATAATTCTGTTGTTAACTGTCTTTGTTCCTGAAGCAGCAGAGCAAAATCCTGAGGTTTAAACATTTGTGATGTCTACTACTACAAAGCCTAACTAAAGGGTTTAACAAATCAAATTGCTTCCTCATTCTAGATACAACATTCTGGTGGTCAAGACGCGACCCATCAACATCGCCTGGCCTGCCTACGTCAAGGATATTGCGATGGAGATCCTGGATCACGCCATGGATGGTGACACACGCCCTCTCCTGGTCCATGCCTTCTCCATCAACAGCCAAGTGTATGCCGAGATGCTCGACCTGATGGACACCTCGGAGGGAGGGAAATCCCCTTCCACAGAAGCGGGAAGTCCGCCAGTGCCAAAGAAGGGAAATCCCTGACAGACGAAATGGAGAAGGAGCGCGTCTGCGGAGCGGAGCATCCGATATGCGTCAGTGCGGTATCGCATCATTGGCCAGATCCTAGACAGCTGTGTCCTCTCCAGGGATAACTACAAGGGTATCTACTCACAGGCCGCCAACAGCTCATTCACGCAGTTCGTCATCAAGAGAGACCTACTCCTGGCTGACTAACAAGTACACCATGGATAGCATCGTCAAGGTGAGCTTGAAGGGTAAACTCTCACTTGAGCATTGGTATGACGATGCTTAGTAAGCCAATGGGGTTTTCAGGGATTGGTAATGTAAAGGTTAAAAGTCTGTTTCAGTATTGGAGATGTCGCGGGGACATCACATACATATCCAAGACTTACGGGAGACTTGAAAACAAAAGTCTCCTGAAATCAAACACATTTGCAGTTACCATGACTCCTCAGAGACCCGTTTGGTTGCCTAAAGATGTCGCGGAAACCCGGTTTCCAACAGATAACCTATTTCTAATATTTTGGAATATAATCAAAAGGCATAACTCGACATTAATTTAAATATTGGGGAATAATTCATCATGATGGATCATTGTTGGAGGAAAAGCAAGAATTTCATGAGAATTTCCAAAGAAACAAAGTTTTTATTAACGGTCCTATTGTTTTGCATTGTCCTTCAGGTGAATGAGATCTTCACTGGCCGCCCAATCAGGGCGCCCACTCTGATCCTCTTCTCTTGCGATGACCCGATCGCCACTGCCAAGTAGAACAACCGAGCTGGTCAAGCAGTGGCACAAGCATCTGGAGAGTGACGTCTATGTCAAGTGTTGTTGAGAATCAGCTGAGCGCAATAAATCAACATTAAGCTAAATCTTCCCCAAGGAGTAGTCACTATACTATAGGATGGACTTTTGCACGACGTAATGAAGGACGAGTTAAGGAGAGAACCGGCAAAGCTATCTCACTAAATCTCTCCCGAAGGAGGCTGAGGAGAAGTCACTGTAGGATGGACTGTAACACAGATAATTTTCTGAATTTATAACCTCAATCATGTACGTCACATTATTTCTTGCTCGAGATATGAGCTATATGATGGGCTAGTCAGAAGCAACCTCTTACTATTTTTACACGTCATTGATGCATTTTCACCTCATTAACAAACCCTAGGCAATATCAACCAGTGTTGTACTTGATAATAAAAGGTTTCTTACTCTTTACCTACAATGAAAACCCAACACAAATCTCAAAGGCGTATTTTTTCCAAAATGCAAATTTGTAGGGAGAATTTTTGGATGGCCGTTGGCTTTAAAAAAAAATATATATATATTCCCCACATTATCTTTGACGAGATTCTGTCTTGAAGGAGAAGACAGCTGGTTATGGTATGTCAATGGTGGATAGTGAATGGTATATCAGTGGTGGATGGTGAATGGTATGTCAATGGTGGATATAGCAAATGGTATTTCAATAGTGGGTATAGCGAATGGCATTTCAATGGTGGATATAGCGAATGGTATCTCAATGATGGCTGTATGGTACATGTATTTCAATGGTGGATAGCCAATGGTATGTGAGTGGCGTGTGTATGGTATGTCAATGGTGGATAGCCAATGGTATCTCAATGATGGCTGTATGGTACATGTATTTCAATGGTGGATAGCCAATGGTATGTGAGTGGCGTGTGTATGGTATGTCAATGGTGGATAGGCAATGGTATGACAATGGTGGGTGTATGGTATTTCAGTGGTGAATCATAGGCCAATGGTGTATCAATGGTGGATACTGAATGGTATGTCAATGGTGGGTGTATGGTATTTTAGTGGTAAATGGTGGGCCAATGGTACACCAATGGTAGGTACTACTGAGCACCAAAGTATGCAAATTATGTGGTGTCCACCATTGACGAACTACCATTGGTTTACCATTGAACTACCATTGGATGTGCAAGTTAGGGTTCCAATTATCTAAATTAGTTCTAATGGTGTCCCATTGGTATTTCGATTGTGCATTTCCTGTCATGCCAATCATGTTCGATGTAGTCAGATATCCGCCATTTCTTAAGTTCAATGACACGACTTGCGTAAATTAGCGTAAATGTGCAGAACACCTGTGTCTCTGAAGAAAGTGGAGAATAATCTCGGAGGAAAAATTCCTTCACAGTATTGTCAGGCTGTCATGACCGAACGTGCTTCTAAGAAGCACAGTAAGTCATGGTTTTCCATTTCACCACACAAAATGTAAAAATTGACCTTAAAATGCATGCATAATCATGCAGTAGGCCTACCGATAAGTGAAGGTACATTAGGCAACTTCCATATTTTCAAGCAGAATGATACAGGGTCCACAAACAGTATGTTCCAAAAATTGCCAATTCAATGCCATTTCGTCTTATAGCCATTTGGTCCACATTCATTTCGTCTATTAAAAATGCTAAATTGTCCATTCATCAGTTCGGCCAACGTTCATTTGGTCCAATAATAGCCATGTTGGCTAATTTAAATTGGTCCAATATCCACATCGTCTATTTAACAACTCGTCCAATTGCCATTTCGTCTAATAATCATTTCGTCCATCAACCATTAGGCCCCATGATCAGTCCATGGTCACAAATCGTCTGTTGTAACCTATTTCATCCAGTTCCCAACTCGTCCAATAGCCATTTAGTCTAATAGCTGAAGACCAGTGTGCTTATTCATTAGACAAAATGAATATTAGACTAAATAGCGATAAGCCAAAATGGAAATATACCTATTGGTGATTAGACCTAATGGCAATTAGAACAAATGATTGTTATCCGAATTGGGTTTAGACCAAGCGATGGACCAAATGCATTTAGACCAAGTAGAACATGGACGAAATGAAAGAACAAGGGGTTATTAGATCATTCGACTTTAGACCAGTTGGCTACTAGACCAATGGGAATTATATAGGTAATGACAGTGGATGTGACCAAGTGGCTATTGGACCATATTGGTAAAAAAAAAAATACCATTAGACCAAATGGCTATTAGACCAAATGATAATAGACCAAATGGCTATTAGACCAAATGATAATAGACCAAATTGTTATTAGACCAAAATGGCTTTTAGACGAAATGGTTATGGGACGAGACGGTAATTGGTCTATGTGGCTAGTGAACCAACTGATGCCAGACGAAATGATGTAAGACCAAATGGCTATAAGACGAAATGGCATTGGACGAAATTACAATAAACCGTTGTTTCAGCTGTCAGACACGAACATCACAGCTAAAAGAAGGACAAGAATAAGGCAGAAGCAATATTTCATTTAATTGTATCTTGAAAAAAAAAATGAGACCAATCAAGTCTATGACAGACTTTACACTTGCCAACCAACAACTACGATTTTTGCTTTGTTTTGGTTTTAGCGGGGGGGGGGGGGGGGGGGTAGGTTGCGTGCGTATACATAGATCATTAGATGTTCGTGTGTACCTGTACCGTTGGTGCGACGCAATACATCATGCGATACGTGTTTCGCGTGCCCTTCGTATTTGCGTGGAGTAGTATGGAACTGTTACGTGAATACGTACATGCGAGAGATTGTTGTATGCGTTTAGCACATATATTTTGCAGTGGAGCAGCAATGATTTCATCGATGTGCCGATGATTTTGATCGCTACCACTGCTCATTTTGCCGTTTCAAGTGTACTGGTACTAATAAGTGGAAGCCTACAAGTACACATGAAACGGCAAAAGTAGCAAATCTACCAATAAAGAGGTCTACCCAGAAATATCGGGCTGATTACTCTCAAAGATTTCCTGTAATGACAAGCTCCAAACTGGGACTGGGAGATCACTCACTGTGCATTATAAATCGCAAATGCTGCTCCAGTGATTTCTGCATCGGTCACGGTACCACCTAGCCCGGGACTGCTGCCGCCGCGCAGTGGGGGCCCGGTCATCACGGCTTGGGCAGGCTGGTCGCATAAGGCGCCACCGTAAATGATGCAGAAATCACTGGAACAGCATTTGCAAAACCTTGAGAGCAATCAGCCCGATATTTCTGGGTAGATTTGCTCATTTTGCCGTTTCAAGTGTACTGGTAGCGATCAATATCATCGGTATGATGGGGAAATCGATGAAACCATTGCTGCTCCACTTTGTGCTGAACGCATACATACATGAACAACAATAAGTTGACTCTACTGTTATGCTATGCTGGACTCAATCATCGTACTTCCGCCATCTCGATCGTTGCCAAGTGAAAAATCTTTTGCACATGGCACGAATCTGAGCAGTTGTATCGATGTCATTTGGCCAAGATGGCGCTCTTTATGTTTGATTCCTGCATAAAGACATGAAACTTGCAAAAATCAAAATCAGGGCTACACTTTTTCTCTGTTTTTTAAAAAAAGAAAGAAAATACATTCTGGCTAGTGCAATGCATGGGGTGGAGTCAAAACTTCTATATTAATATTGCTGCAAACAATGAGAGAAATTAAAGAAACAGTTTGAAAATCAACCAATGCAATGCTTGGTCTTTAAGTCTGAAAAATAATCATGTATGTATATGGGCGTGTGTGTATGTGTGTGTGAATGTATGTATGTGTTTATTTGTGCATATACATGTGTATGTGTTTTGTCTCAAGCTACACGAATGCGAATATCATGGATATGGAGAGAGCGAGAAAAGCATGAAAATGGGAAGGGGTGAGTTTGGTGGTGGTAGTGGTGGTGGTGTTGGTGGTGTTGGTGTTGGTGGTGAGGGGGGAGGGGGGAGGGGGCTGGGGAGGGGGTAGGGTGAGGGGGATTAGGTGAGACCATTCACTGGAAGAGGTTAGGAAATGAACACGCTGGATAGAGGAGAAGAAGGGAAAGCGTGACGTGAGATATGTAAAGCGGGCGTAGGTGGGACTGGGAGAAAAAAGAAAAGGAAATATAACACGTACAAGATACCAAATACAGGAGAAATTTGCTTCCCTCTAGCACAATAACATAATAATACATAGAGATACTATAGACACAAATAAAAAATGAGTAGGAAAAAATATCTAAACATGGTTGTAATTCATCTGTGTAATTGTAAATTATGTATTATATGTGATATCATAATTAAAGACGGAAAAATAATTAGCTGCAGAATTGGGTTCATATTATAAGTTTCATTCTAATGTCACTCCTCATGTAATTAGATTTACTTTGTTTATTCGTCAATTTTAATACATTGCCATAGAAGATAGATACAAATCAAGATATTTAATTCAGTGCAAAATGATAAAGGAAGAAGAGATGAATGGTTGGGGGCGAGCGAACAGGGGGAGTCACATTTCACGGACACGTGGGTTGTGGGAAGTACCGACCCCTCGCCCCTACATATCATTCATGCAGAGTCAGATCTCTTCGTTGCAATTTTATCGTGATGCGCGGCTTGCTCTCCCCTCTTTCAACAAGAGCGAGAGGGGTGGTTGCGGGGTAGGAGGGGGTGGGGGGGGGGGTGCCTGGGGAAAGGGGGTACAAGGCACATTGTATTTTGCATAATCTCATGAAAGGTTCGTTGTTCCCTGACCCTTGTCCTGGTAAAACAATATACCTGCTTTCACGAAGTAATAAAGTAAACAAACAACAACAGCGGACATGGGCTACGTTGGAATTTAAAAAGAAATCTAGCTTGTGCCTTGCCTGAACGTATATGGTTTTGCTTTGATCTAGATCAGGCATGTTTTAGTTGAGCTCCACTGTATCTAATGCTTTAATGCAAATCTAGCTGTATTTAATGCTTTAATGCAAATCTGACATTTTATATAGCCTCTGCAGATTGAACGCAAGGTTTAGTTTATGGGAACCTACTTCGTATTATATTCCTATGAGTACAACATATACAGATATCTCACTATGAACATGATTTTGCAGGGGTTAATCAGGGAGGTGTAAGAACTGGAGTCAGCACGAAGAACAATTTATCCCCCCCCCCCCTAGTTGCGTTCAATGATAGCACAATAGAATATTATACACGTTTGGCTAATTGATCCAGCGACAACCGCCGCCAAAAGAGCAGAGCAAATTTGGAATGCATTTTGAGGAATATATATTTTGTATGCGCAGAAGATTTCAGAGCCAATTCTTGTACTAAAGTGCACGTATGATAGTGGTACGTCTTAATACGATTCTGTGATTTTCAAATGATATTTTTGTTTCGTTTTTGTGTTAAATGAGAGTACTGTAGAAATCATGTCGGAGAAATTCTTCCATATCGCAAATTGGTAAATCATATTTCCTCACAAATATATTGTAAGTCGTTTATTGAGTGTTTCACCTTTCACGAAAACAACCTCAATTTCGTGTCCGGAAGAAGTTACGGACCAAATGATTTCTACAATTTCATCTAAATTTCCCCTTTCTTCTCCTGCCATCTTATTCTTCTCCTCCCTCCTCACTTCTTTCTGTTTTACATGTTCTGTCTTCCAACTTCCTCTACTTGCTCTTTTCCCCTTCGTCTTCTCCCTGGTTATTTTTCCTTATTATTGTTTAATTATTTATGCATGGTTGGCTTGTTCTGCGGCCAAATGTCACTACTGCACCAAACCACAGCTCATGTAGAGAGTGTAAACTGAGTGTTATGTTGCTCTCATTCAACTATGGAGGGCGCCGTCACTTGATCGGCACCTTTCTGTGTTGCCCCATGCAGGTGAGTTTTCAATGTTCGCTAATGTCTGTTATTTTCTTTGTATCATATGTATAAGGTTCACTATGAGATGTTCGTAGAATGGATTGAAAATTGGTATCATTGTGAAGGTCATATTGCGTTTAGCGTGATTATGATGTAAATTGCGGCCGTTGTATGTTTCTTCTTTTGCTTCTTCTTCAGCCTACTTCACTCTCCACTGCAGGAGAAAGGCCTCGTCACCACTATTCCATTTTGATTTATATTGAGCTGTTCTCTGCCAAACAATGCCGTTTTGTGCTTTTAAATCATCCCTCCATCTTTTGCTTTGTCTCGTGGTTAGGTGTCTGGGAGTCCAGACTGTAGTTTTTGTGTCCATCTATTGTCATACCTGCTGGCTAAATGTCCTGCCCACCTTCATTTCTTTGATGGTCAATATTGTATCCTGCACTCCTGATTTCTATCTTAGGACTATATTTGTCATCCTGTCCTTCTTTGTTACACCTGTCATTATTCTTTCCATTGCCCGTTCTGTCACTCTAAGTGTTTTGTCCAAACGTTTGGTGGTTGTCAAAGTTTATGTATGAGAGAGCAGGTATGGTACACTCGTCAAATACCTGCCTCTTCATGGATATGGGAAGAGCAGGGTCTCAAAATATGTAGCTAAGTGAGCCAAACTTTGCCCCAACCCACCTGGATTCTTCTCTTTATTTCCTTGCCAGTGTCATTTGATGAAGGTAATTTTTCCCCTAAGTATAAGTGTTCTTCTATTTCTAAATCTTTTCCCAGCACAGTAACTTTGGAGTATTTACTGCTATTGCTCATCATGACTTTCGTTTTCTTTATGTTCATGTTGAGGCCTACGTTACTACTTTCCTCTGCAAGATCATGGATCATGTATTTAAGATATTAGGCCCTATTTTAGGTTAGGGTGGACTTAAGATTGTGATAAACAATGCATCCTTTTACGTATCTTAATGTTTGAACTGTATAAGGGAGTGTTCGATATATGGTATATCATTTGGTTGTACAAGATCAGCACACTTTGAGTATGTATGTATTACATATATTAATTTACTCACATACAATAATACACCTTTGCCCACGGACATCGATACACCTTTTACCCACAAATCATATATTTACAGTTATACCTACTCACACGTATGGCTCGCATAAATTATGTTTTAAAGGGCGGGTTTTCCTAAAATGCTTCAGAATTGCATTTTACTTGTGTTGTAAGATGTTGATAGCATTTTTACTATAAAAAGTGTTTATTGTCTGTGTTTGGAAGTTACTATTACTTACATGAATTTACTCACAAAAATTAATACACCTTTATCCAAACTTCATAGATACACATTTACTTACACATATTTATTGGCACGCATAAATTTTGTTTAAACGCCGAAGTTTACTTGAATGCTCAAAAATGCCATTATATTTGTGTTGTAAGATATTGATAGCATTTTTACTATAAACACTTTATATTTTGGATAAGCCTGTTCATAGTCTGTATTTGTAAGTTGTCGTAGGTGGGGTCTAGCGTTAAGTGATGGATTCGATAAAACGGGATTTACAAACTGTTTTAGTCACGTTATTCTTAATGTTAATAATCATTGTCAAAAGTTAGTATTATTGTGTAATTCACATGTATGAATAAATAAGAGAAGTTTTAATTATGATAACAAGGAAGAAGTTTATTTTGCTTTGCTATGTTAGTGGCATTAGTCTGACTTGGACGTTGGTGGCGTTTGTGGACAGTATATGGAAAGGATAGTTAGTTACACAGATTGAGGGTTGTTTAATATTGTTGAATAACCGTTCATAGAGATAAGGTTATTGATTGTAAAGGACGAGTGTTTGTTGATGAAGTGTTAGTTGACATTCACACTGCCAGTTGTTGTGCATGGTTACACAAGTGTGTACAGTGAAACTGCATTATACGGAGAAATTTGGGCTCATTGAGTTTGCCTAGTTATCATTGCGCGCGTTTTTGATGGGGTTCCACTGCGCACTGATGATAGTTGAGTACACCTGTTGATCATATACCGCTTTGTAAGTTTCATGATAGCTTTGGAATAGTAAAGATACTCCTTTTAAAAGCTCAGATACGAGTAGACGTATATCTAAAGTTTTCAGATTTATTCAGAAGTTCGAGATGTTTCTTGTTATTGTTTAAGATTGTTTGGAGCGCTATATGAGCCATTGACATTGCCTTTGTTTTGTAATTGTGATTACTTTCGAAATATACACCACAAGATGTGGTGTTCTTAGTAAATGATTAATAAAGATCTTTCTGAGTTGCCCCATTGAGACCCGACCCCGGCACTGATTTTTTTTTTTTTTTTTTTTTTTTTTTTTTTTTTTGGGGGGGGGGGGGGGGAGTCCTGAAACCTTAGGGTGCTATACCGAGAATGCCCATGGTTCGACACGGTCTACCCTAACCCATTCCTCACCCACTCGTTACATCATAAACCCATCTGGGCCATATTCATGTAACCTTACTAATTCAGGAGCAAACTCAGCCTTAGTAGGTGAATAAAGTGAATGAATACAAAGTATGAAGCTCACGAGCAGGATAATCACAACAGGGTATTTGAGAGGAACATGCGGTGACATTCCTTTCTTTTTGTAATAGCAGATGGACAGGTGAATACGATATCCTTCATTTCCCCAAAATTGCAGTACGATTTTATCGTTGTAAGGGTATCAGGATCATTTTTATTCTTTATTTGTATGTAGCTGGTTTGAAGCTGGAATGCCTAGTAGACTTACATAGGGCAGTCAACTACATTGACACCAGAATAAGAACTGCTTCTACCTTAATGCTAATGTAATTTACTTACAAACTAGATGTGCTTTGACAATAACTTTGTACATGTAAAAGCAGAGAGATGTAAGGAATGGAGTCAGCACGAAGTGTAATTTATTCCTACAGCAGTCGAGTGCATTGATATTAGAATGGAATATTTTACGCGTTTGGCTCTTTGATCGAGGGAGATCCGCCGCTAAATATGAAATACAAATGTTGTCTGCATTTAGAGGAATATATATTCTGTATGCGCTGAACCATTTCATGTCCTGAAGTGCATGTGCAGTAGTAAGACATCGAGAATTGATAAGATTCTGTGAATTGCAGATTATATTGTTTCTTCGTTTTTTTGATAAATAGAGAATATTTACACCTGGCAAATTGTCTCCCCCTCGCAGAAAGCAGGCAGGAGGCTTAGTTCCCTTTGCCAGACTTAGATATTTGTACACTCATTTGTGTCCATGCATTCCACATACTTGAAACTAGGCCACCGGCTGGTAAACTATTTTCGAGAAGGGAATCTCTTTTGGGGAGACAAGTATGATAAATTCTAACATATTGTTGATGCATAGCGTAAGGATCGGCACACTGATAACTTCATAAATATTACAATAATTTTGGTATAGGATTTATAATGAAATGATCTCTGTGCGCTTTACCGTAATATTGATATTGACTTATAACTTACATATACTTATAACATAATGAATGTGGATTATGATAGGTAAATACAACACAAATACTTAAGATATGCATCAAGAAGTGTTTTGAGAGAACATGGTCAAATAAGATATTGTTGATGCATAGCGTAAGGAAAGGCACACTAATAACTACACAAAATATTAAAATCATTTTGGTATAGTATCTATAATAAAATGATCCCTGCGCGCTTTACCGTAATATTGATATTGACTTATAACTTATACATACTTATAACATAATGAATGTTGATTATGATAGGTAAATACAACACAAATACTTAAGATATGCATCAAGAAGTGCTTTGAGAAAACATGGTCAAAATACAATCTTCGTATTTCATCATAATTTGTATGTACTTAATCAAACAAATGCATTGACATTAGAACATGATAATTCAAGTTGCAAAATTCACGAGTTGTGAGTCAGTGTATAATTGATAATGTACTAAAAAAAGAAGTTTTATTGTTTTTTTTAAATGCATGAGTGTAAATAGCCTGCGGAGTGTGACGGGTAATGTGTTCCTAAGTATTGGGGATCGTTTTCATATTATACAAAGAGAGCTAATTGGGCAGCTATTTTGAGCCAACACTCTTTACATGCTTTGAAAGATCGATGACTTTTTCAAAAGTCTCAAAAGTTTCTTTCAAGACCAAGTAAAAATTGAAAGCCAGATCTAGAAGTAGAATTGAGTGAAATTGAATTGAATTGAATTTATTTTCCACATAAAAACATAGAATATGCAAGTTTTCATGCATGTTCAGATAAATTAATAAAGAGGAACATTAACAAGATAAATATAATACATATAGAAACAAACGAAATTAAAGACTGCTTGTAAACCCGAATAACAGAAAATTTATAACATATTAGAATGTGGGGGAGCCTTTAAAAAAGCGAAGGTTGTAGGATTATAGGCTCCCCGTAAAATGACGTGAGATTAAAAGAATAAAATAAAAGAATAAAAAGAACAGCATTTAGGGTAAATACTTCAGAAATTTATGGTTAACATATGTTTCCTGTTTGTTGCGCTTTGGGTTTTCCCTCCAAATTCCAAACCCACGGTTTGTTTCTTTTTACAGGGCCACGCACCAACATATTTCCTCTCCCGCTATGGGTTCTGCGTGTTCAATCGAAAATGATCATGTTAAACAAACATGAGGTACATCAAGCACTAGATCTACAAAACATGGGCGAAATAAAGTACAAGACCCCCCGATGAACTGACTAGGCTCGCTATCCCGTAGCTCCTTCCATTGGTTAACATGATTAACCAATACTTAAATTGATTAAGTTTAATTCACTGTTGTCCAGACATCTTCTAAGGATGAAACAAGAACCAGTTTTAAGAAGGAGGATCTTGAAAGAGGCCATGACATGGTTAACCCCCTTCCCAAACACACACATGCCTTCATAATGCGCACACAAGTTTGTATTTACCTAGCATGTTTAAAAAGTTCAATATCCATTCCATTGATATCATGCTACGTACCGCCACTTAATATTTATGACCAGCAGCTTCTCTTCACAATACGATGCATTCGTGATTGCGTAATCTTCACATGAATGTTACGATAAAACAGGTGGGTTGTAAGATATGTATTCATTAAAATCTTCGCTAATGAAATGACGGTTTCACCAAATGTTGTTTGTAATGTGTTCTTGTGGGAACATGCCAATAGGAATATCATAACTTTTCGATACGAAAATATTACTTCTTACACAAGACGACGCGTTTTTCTGGATGTTACCTGTATGAAAGGGAAATATATAATATCAGCTCGATATATGATTTAATTGGAAAAAATGCGGCAACTGATGCATGAAATTTGTATTCTTTCCCTATTGCAACCTAAAATAACATTTTGTGCTGACATTACTTACTAGAAGAATATTTTTAATCGTATTTCTATGAGTGCGTTAAGCATAACGTCACATAACTGCAAATGCATCTAGTAATTGTATATTTCCTTAAAAAGAACTTCTGCGCATCCTATTTTGTTAATGACTAAATCCTTGCAAAATTCATCAAGCAGATCAAAGAGAAAATCTACGTGAATCGCTCTTTCTTGACTGCGGGGGAGGTACAATGAACGTCCAGGCGGGTGTTTCACCAAGCTGTTCTTAAAGGTGATATTCATAGGAAATAAAATCAAATAAATATAGTTTATTCTCTAATTGAGTGACTTATTAAAGCAATTTATGCAGCTAACATGCCATGAAAGTGTTCAGTTATGTGTTTAATGAAAGTCAAATTTCACTAAATTGACTCTCTTCCTGACCTACGAAATCGAAAGGGAAAGTGGCGTTGTGTGTACGTCACAGCCGGGATATGCTTCACAATGACCATCGTGTATCACACCTGTTAATCCACTAGCAACATCCATCACAGTTTCATTAACAATGCCTGATGCTTCTGGCGGAAAAGAAGCTGCGGATCGGCATGTGTGATGCACAATAACGCCTCCCGTTTCTTACGTCAGACCTAAAGGCCGTTTCGGATGACAGTAGGTCAAATTTGTCCCCGAGAATACGGTGATTGTTTTCACCCTAATTTCGCTTTTTGGAAAGTGATATATTTTTTGAATGTCATCTGAGCTCATTGTTTGGCTTATAAGCTTTCTGTAGATGAATATCTTTATATTTTTGGATTTTCTATGAATATCACCTTTAAGTTACGAACAACTTTACAAACGACTGGTGATCCCTTTTTGTGCTAAATGCGATACCACACTGTGTTCATTGAAAATCTGATTAAGCACAAGAAGGGATCACCAGTCGTTTGTAAAGTCGTTCGAAACTTACGAACAGCTTAGTGAAACACCCCCAGGTCCTGGCAATGCACTACATTAACCTAGTTTTCGCGCACAATTAACACAATATGACGCTGCTTCACAGCAGCAATTTCCATGTTGGTTCTTGGATACGACAAACAATGTCTTATGAAAACAGAACATGGCACGCACTTCCTGTAAAATATTAAAATCGTGAAGATGAGAACCGACAGGAATTGTGCTGCTGCTTACCACGTCATTGTGTCATCATCCAATCAGATCCCTCAGACTGATTGTACGCCCCTAGGAATTGCAACCAGCAGACGGAATAAGCCTATATCTAGAAGACTTTAGAGAACACTCCTCATTCAACGAATTTAGGTAAGGAGGCCAGATCGACACCAACATACCTTAATCTACTTTTAGTTGAACTTTCTGGACAACTTGGAGAAGCTTGAGAAAGGTAATATCAGATTACATTCTGATCTCTTGTATTGTATTGTTTAACCCCCCGCTGTTTAATATAACATATTGACTATGACTACAACTTGCAAAGCTCTAAGTTATGTTTTAAAGCGTACGTTTTAATGTCAGCCTTTGTTATTTTTCTGATTGCTTCGAATTTATATTTTCCACTGCGGTGTTTACTTTGATCTCCAAAGAGGCAGACTTCTCTTGTTTAAACATGTTGAACAAGACGTGTTAAAACTTTGATATCCGAATAATTTTAATTTGTTGCAAAACATGTCACATAAGTCGCAATGGTTTGCACTGTGTAGAAGTGATCAGATTTTGTAATCCTTTATCATGACAAAACCATCCCTTCCAACATAAAAAAGTACTCAAAATTCAGCTCCAAGGTGTAACTATCAGATTTTCGTTGATATTCTTTTACACGGGTGTACCAAATTTACCGAGCCATTCTCGATTAACGGGTAAACCACTCTTGCTTCATCGTTAATACATTATGTGCCTATTACTTAGTTCCTATTTCTTAGTTCTTACTACTGGTTCTTATGTGGTACAGATTTTATTGGTTATTGGCTATTATATCAAGCAGTATTTATATTTTGTTATGTTAATTCCTTTGTCATGTTTATTGATGTCACTCATATTTCAAGGTTATATAGGCCTACACGTTTTGATAATAAATATTGAATTAATGAAATCAATAGATTGAATTAAATGAAGGCCAGATTTCATTTAATGTTTGCAAGAAGTGTAACGAGGTAAGAGCTTATGAAGAAATACCCATCTATCTTGCCAGATGTTTCACATAAGTATCAAAGATAGCACGTTTTTCATGCATCCGTTGGAATATACGCCAATGTTAAGCTTCTTTATTTCACAAATTGAACCTTCATTGTGTATATGTGGGCCACGCGATGATTTGAACATTACTTATATTTGAATACATTATGAGTTATGTAAATGATCTAGAACTGGCGGATGTTCAAGGGTTTCACAGTACACGTTCTTTTTTCCCCTAACAACATATTTTACACCGTGGCGCAAAAAATGTGTTATTTCCCATCTTTATTTAAAATACATTTGGAATGGTATTCCAAAAGATATTAGAGAACTGATAAATAGAGTTGCTTTCCGAAAGCTGCTCATGAAGTATTTAATAGAGCTTTTAGTTTCAACAGGAAACTGTTAAACTGTCAACATATTGTGTTTCCCGTTTGTGAGGTAATCAAGATTGTATGAGATGTTTATTATTATTATTATTCTTTCATTTTTTTTTACAGCAGTATGATTTAAAGTAGTTGTCAAGTATACTTGATAAGATATTACTCTTATATCTAGGAGGGTTTGACATGCATACGTTATACTGTATTTATATATATGCTGTATATACTGTATATATATTCATCATTATCATTACATGTATTAGTGTTTAAGCAGTCACTAGCCAAAGATAATTTTGTACTGCCGTACCAAAGAACTTAAGGAACCAGACTCGACTAGCACTTGTGCTAATTTCTGATTCCCGCTAACAACTTCATTATTTACGTTTCCACTTATGTACACAATTTGGTAAAATGCTGCATCATAAGTAACATGCTTTATTTTTACATTCATTAATAGATTAATGTCAGTTTTGTTTGTTTGTTTATTTCTTTCTTTGTTAGTTCAGTACATTCAAGTTTTGGTATTGCTATTGTTGCTGTTATTGTTAATAAATTCAAATTCAAACTTGCAATTCAAACATGAAATTACCTGAACTGATCCTGTAGCAATACCACGAACACAATAATACTGAATGATATACTATTTATCTATTTAAATTATTTACCGTTGTAACATCTGTTACAATGTGATTCTTCGATAATCATGTTAATCCAAAGGGTGAAAAGGTTTCATTAGAGTTTTATTGTGTGACGTCACGTTCGAGGTGCTCTCCCATATGTTGTGTACAATCTTTTTCGAAAATGTGCATTTTCTCAAAAAGATATGCATCGTTATAACTGTGCATTTGATACATCATTAGAAATACGTTGTTACAAACCAACTTGTATATAAAAAAAAATCATTGCGTTGTCAAAAACAGGAAAAGATCAATTTATGGAATAATCCTGTACACAGCACATAAGAGAGGTGGCGTCACAAAATTGAAATGTCAAAAGATCATAACTTTCTCATCCTTTGACGGTTTTTCGTCAAACCTTTCATTTATATCTTTCTTTCATGGTTTTGCTTTGATTGAAAGCAACTTATTTTCAGAGTAAAAATATCCCTTTAAGTTTCTGTTTTACGAAACTTCATAATAATGACCTTTCGAATTAATGCAACAAATATTCTGATAACCAAACTCTATTTCATTTTCAGATTGACAAGCCCTCACGTATATGAAGTGTGTGTGTTCGGAATAACCAAGGATGTTTTCAAAAAACATAACGAAGCTCCACGAAAACAAACATCTGGAATAATATACTTCATCCGTAATTATAAATTTAGCCAAAATGCAGACCTCCTGAATTTACTTAATACCATGCCAAATATTTTAGAACTTGCAATGATTTTCTTGAAAGACTTTTCTGTTTTCATTTTATCTGCTGTACTAATCCTCCATTTGTGTGTTCATTCTGTTTCAGACATGGCCCGCATGATTCTATTTGTTCTATTGGCCTTGGTTTCTGTGTCATTCGCTTGTCCTCGCAAGGGTGACCCTCCGTGCGAGTATGTATCAAGTCTGTAACCACGTTTTTTTTTATCTAGTTTTCTTTTCTCTCTGACCCCCACCCCCTAGACAAACTTTGAAACATTCAAAGCACATTCAAATGTGGAAATGGTGGAGGGATAGTTCAATACAATACAAATACATTATCTTCAACATAAAAAAGAAAGAGAAACAGAACGACATCAACATCGGGCAAGAGTAACAAGCAAATTTGATCATCATATACCTGTATAAACAATATTGAAGCATTGGTATATTCTAACAATTTCCATCATAAAATCATCTTTTCGCTCGTTAATATGTAAATTTCGTGTGTGGACAATTTGTTCTATATTTAAACACTGGTCAACAATCTTTAACCATTGGCAATAGCAACTAATAGTTTATACAGTGTTAAATTAAATTGTGTATGATTGGACACCAATATAATCATAACGACAATACAGTAGTTGTATAAATAGAAATTAGATTCAATAGGAACATGTTTAGGAAGGATTATAGCTGCATCACCTCCACACTCCTAATGGCACAAATGTATCATTTTTTGCAATAACTAGAATTCCAATGGCCTATTTCTAATCAAATTCGGTGATGAAAGCAATTTTTTTTGCAATTTTTATTTGTGACTTTGCCCCATATTCGGAGATACTGCCCATTCCATGATTGCATAATCATAATAAATGACACACCAATGTGAAGTGGAATAAAAAGCGTTTAATGGTACCCCAGTCACGTATGGTAATGGAGCAACAAGCGATATCCTAAAACTTGCTTTGCAGAACCGTTTTGAAGGGCTTATATACATTAGCCCTACATGTATGTCCTAATGATTCGTACATTGTTTTATACAATTTAGATTTATCACTTTTAACACATATTTGTAATTGATATGTGAAGCCGCAGAAGGAGAGACACTGGAGAGATCGGCACACCAACCGACACAAATATGCGAGCCGACTTCTTCCACTTAATCGATTTGAACAACGATGGCCTAGTGGATGGTGCAGAGTGGACAGAAGAGTTCGGTAAACAGAACGGGTGTAGTGCGATCTTGGAGAACCACGATGCAAACGGTATTTATAGGAAACTAGTATGTTTTATGATACTTTGGCCATATGAAGTTGAAATAGAAGTAAAAGTACAAGTAGCAACAGAAACATTAGTAGTAGTCGAATTTGTAGTATAAGTAGTAGTAGTAGTAGTAGTAGTAGAAGTAGTAATGGTAGTAGTAAGTAGTAGTTGCAGCAGTAGTAGTAGTAGAAGCAGAAGAAGTACTAAAAGTAGTAGAAAAACGAGGAGAAGTAAAAATTGAAGGAGTAGAAGTATCCACATTGTGATATATTAGGTCTAGAAGTAGATATATTACAGGTAGCAAAAGTGGTGGGAGATGCAATAAAGATAATGACAGTACAAGAAATAGTATCAACAACACTATTACAGATACTACTACTACTACTACTACTACTACGAGTGGTAGTAGTAGTAGTAGAAGGAGTAGTAGTAGTAGCAATGTTAATAGCATAGTAGTAGTAGTAGTAGTAGTAGCAATAATAATAGTATAGTAGTAGTAGCAGCATTAGAAGAAGTGTCCGTGGTTGCTGATAAAATCGCATAATTTCTCTGGTGTAGACATGTTTATCTCTTTCATTTAATCAAATAAAAAAGACACAGACTGGTCAAAGATTGACAAGTGAGATATAAGAAAATATGATAAAAGGAAAAGAATGTCGTAGTAACCTTTATCATTGCATATAAATGTCTTCATCTTGTTTGGACTTTTTTGCGAGGCATGGTGAGAAGAAAAGTTTTGTAAATAATAAAGCTTTGGCTGACATCACATTCATAATCGGAAACTGTTTCCACGTGTCGTCATGTTGAACAAGTTACTTCTGGCCATAAAATGATCAGAGAGGCCAATTCTTTTTTTTTTTTTAAATCGTCTTTAGTGATGATGATAATTTTATCGTTGGTGTTTGTTGATATTTCGTAATTCTTTAACTCCTCACAGGCGATGGGATGATATCTCTTGAGGAATTCCAAACCGTTCACCTTGACCCTAGTGAGGAGTTGTTCATTGAGGACGTCCTGGGCGCCGAAGACGAGGTGGAAAATGGAATGACGAAATAGGATGGGAGAATCTATAGAACGAAAATGAGAATTCTCCCGCCATCTAATTCTTCTTTTCCCTACTCCCTTCTCTCTGTTTTATATATGCCTTCCAACCTCTTCTTCTAGCTCTAGCTCTCTATTTTTTTCTTCCTTTCTCCCTGTTTTTTTCTTTCCAGTACTGACTAGCTAAAGGTCACCAAATCACAGCTAAAAAAAATCTGATCTAAGAGCGTTAATTCAACGAAGCCCTTCCCAGAGATTCAAACCATGGGGGCAAAACGAGTTTATGCCCCCCCCCCTCATGTGCCTCCTAAAATGTAAACAATAATTATTTAAAGGCCAAAATAAACAATGGAAGCATTTTTCTTGTCTAAAAATTGTCAATTTCATAGCTGAAAAAGTACGAAATTTTCACCCCTGACGGGGCACTTACATTTTACATGTATGCCCAAATAGCTTATCAGACAGTGCTCCTGAGCCACAAAGTAATATTTTGGTCTTAGCAATATAGGATAATGAGCACACATCACTTGTCACATGCATGTACGTACGTTCATGGGAAATGCAAATTTACCATGATTGAGCTCTCGCTCGCGTCGTTCGCGCATATAAATGTGTATAAGTATATTGCATGACAAATGTTACTTCTGTTTTTTGAGTTATACAAAAGCGTTATACAAAATTTAATTGATAAGACGTGAAAACCTGTACACACACTGAAGCGCTCGCTCGGTCTGCTCGTGGTGGAGGAAAATGGAACTAGGAACGCTCAAAGATGAGTAAAAAATCATTGTTATCATTGAGAGGACAATGGAATGTATGGTGATTTTTAAAAAAGAATATTTAATCAAGAGTTCTATCTACGTTTGCATGAACGCCATTAGATTTGAGTTACGTATTACATAAGTATATAATCATTAATTCACGGATTGGAAGCTGTACTGTGAAGGGTCATGCTGGTTTAGCGGTAGATGAAAAACATTGAAAAGAAAAAACTAGACAGTGCACATGCCAACATTAAGTATAACAAGCAACAACAAATCAACACAATGCTTATTATCTGTACGGTGTAAGATTATTGTTTTGTGTTTTTGTTTTACATATAAGAATTAAAGACTTTCCAAGAATTGCATGCATGAGATGAAATGGTTAATTCTACTAGAATGCCATCCAGAATACAATCTACAATAAATACTTAATCAGTCAAGAGACGGCATTGAAACATAAATGCTCACAATTGATTGTGTACAGGAGTGCTTGGGGGATTTTGTTTATTGAATTGAATTGACATTGAATTGAAATTGAATTGAAATTGAATTGACATTGAATTGAAGTTTATTGCGTCCATGAACATTACATACATAGGAATTTGTTTTCCACTGGTTACATAATTCGACTGGTTACATAATTCGACAATAATTTGATATATTGTTAAACAATTAAATGATCTTAAATCGCATTAAAAATGATATTATATTACATCCATATCATCTAATATGGTGTGGATTAGATTAAACTATCATTTAATCATTCCATATATCTCAAGACCTTATTACCAATCGACTACTTTTGTATTGATTGAATCCATTTTCACTATCAAATACTTAGAAGACCATCATCTTGTACTTTATTTTAATTCATGGTAAGGCTTTATCGTTTACTGAAGTTCGTACAGAAACATGGAGCATATTTGGGAGATTCGCTTACTTGGGTTGAGGTGTTTATTACACGCCATGTTCTTCAACCCCAGTGGTGACAATCCCACATTTTGATAATCCACGCCCATGTACCGCGTAAGGAAAAGCCATCATACAATACACCGCTCAGAGTATATTTGTTGTCATACCCACTTCCGGTGTAATGTATTTATATAAGTATATAAGGCTGGAAGTGCGTATGATTACAAACATGCGCATTGTGGGACGACTTTCCGTTATATTTGATATAGAGTATTAAAACGAAATTAATCAATCACAACAGGGAGAGTGCTTAGAAAGCACAGATTACCTTCCTCCGAAGTCTGAAACCAATTTGGAATTAAACTTTTAAATGACTTCCGTCTCACATGAATGAATAAACCGTAACATCACTACATATATTATTCAGTCTCTCTTTTGTATTGGTTGATACATCTGTCAATTGTATGATTTTGATATTATGCACGGTGAGGAGCTAGGACGTGACTGAATCAATGGAAGCATAGATATAATATGACTGCTGATGTAAATGAATGGTTGACAGGAAAAATACTAAAGTATGAAAAATAATCATGTATGCATATGGGCGTGTGTGTATGTGTGTGTGAATGTATGTATGTGTTTATTTGTGCATATACATGTGTATGTGTTTTGTCTCGAGCTACACGAATGCGAATATCATGGATATGGAGAGAGCGAGAAAAGCATGGAAATGGGAAGGGGTGAGTTTGGTGGTGGTAGTGGTGGTGGTGTTGGTGTTGGTGGTGAGGGGGGAGGGGGGAGAGGGCTGGGGAGGGGGTAGGGTGAGGGGGATTAGGTGAGACCATTCACTGGAAGAGGTTAGGAAAGGAACACGCTGGATAGAGGAGAAGAAGGGAAAGCGTGACGTGAGATATGTAAAGCGGGCGTAGGTGGGACTGGGAGAAAAAGAAAAGGAAATACAACACGTACAAGATACAAAGTACAAGAGCTATTTGCTTTCCACTAGCACAATAACATAATAATACATAGAGATACTATAGACACAAATAAAAAAATGAGTAGGAAAAAATATCTAAACATGGTTGTAATTATATTATGTATTATATGTGATATCATAATTAAAGACGGAAAAATAATTAGCTGCAGAATTGGGTTCATATTATAAGTTTCATTCTAATGTCACTCCTCATGTAATTAGATTTACTTTGTTTATTCGTCAATTTTAATACATTGCCATATAAGATAGAAACAAATCAAGATATTTAATTCAGTGCAAAATGATAAAGGAAGAAGAAATGAAGGGTTGGGGGCGAGCGAAGAGGGGGAGGCACATTTCACGGACACGTGGGTTGTGGGAAGTACCGACCCCTCGCCCCTACATATCATTCATGCAGAGTCAGATCTCTTCATTGCAATTTTATCGTGATGCGCGGCTTGCTCTCCCCTCTTTCAACAAGAGCGAGAGGGGTGGTTGGGGGTAGGAGGGGGGGTGGGGGGGGGGGGTGCCTGGGGAAAGGGGGTACAAGGCACATTGTATTTTGCATAATCTCATGATAGGTTCGTTGTTCCCTGACCCTTGTCCTGGTAAAACAATATACCTGCTTTCACGAAGTAATAAAGTAAACAAACAACAACAGCGGACATGGGCTACGTTGGAACTTAAAAAGAAATCTAGCTTGTGCCTTGCCTGAACGTATATGGTTTTGCTTTGATCTAGATCAGGCATGTTTTAGTTGAGCTCCACTGTATGTATGCTTTAATGCAAATCTGACATTTTATATAGCCTCTGCAGATTGAACGCAAGGTTGATTTTATGGGAACCTACTTCGTATTATATTCTTATGAGTACAACATATACAGATATCTCACTATGAACATGATTTTGAAGGGGTTAATCAGGGAGGTGTAAGAACTAGAGTCAGCACGAAGAACAATTTATCCCCCCCCCCCTCCTAGTTGCGTTCAATGATAGCACAATAAAATATTACACGCGTTTGGCTAATTGATCCAGCGACAACCGCCGCCAAAAGAGCAAAGCAAATTTGGGGAATTTTATTTGAGGAATATTTTGTATGCGCAGATTTCAGAGCCAATTCTTGTACTAAAGTGCACGTATGATAGTGGTACGTCTTGATACGATTCTGTGATTTTCAAATAATATTTTTGTTTCGTTTTTGTGTTAAATGAGAGGACTGTAGAAATCATGTCGGAGAAATTCTTCCATATCGCACATTGGTCAATCATATTTCCTCACAAATATATTGTAAATCGTTTATTGAGTGTTTCACCTTTCACGAAAACAACCTTCAATTTCGTGTCCGGAAGAAGATACGGACCAAATGATTTCTACAATTTCATCTAAATTTCCCTTTTCTTCTCCTGCCATCTCATTCTTCTCCTTCCTCCTCCCTTCTTTCTGTTTTACATGTTCTGTCTTCCAACTTCCTCTACTTGCTCTTTTCCCCTTCGTTTGCTCCCTGGTTATTTTTCCTTATTATTGTTTAATTATTTATGCATGGTTGGCTTGTTCCGCGGCTAAATGTCACTACTGCACCAAACCACAGCTAATGTAGAGAGTGTAAACTGAGTGTTATGTTGCTCTCATTCAACTATGGAGGGCGCCGTCACTTGATCGGCATCTTTCCGTATTGCCCCATGCAGGTGAGTTTTCAATGTTCGCTAATGTCTGTTATTTTCTTTGTATCACATGTATAAGGTTCATTATGAGATGTTCGTAGAATGGATTGAGAATTTGTATCATTGTGAAGATCATATTGCGTTTAGCGTGATTATGGTGTAAATTGCGGCCGTTGTATGTTTCTTCTTTTGCTTCTTCTTCAGCCTACTTCACTCTCCACTGCAGGAGGAAGGCCTCGTCACCACTATTCCATTTTGATTTATATTGAGCTGTTCTCTGCCAAACAATGCCGTTTTGTGCTTTTAAATCATCCCTCCATCTTTTGCTTTGTCTCGTGGTTAGGTGTCTGGGAGTCCAGAGTGTAGTTTTTGTGTCCATCTATTGTCATACCTGCTGGCTAAATGTCCTGCCCACCTCCATTTTTTTGATGGTCAATATTGTATCCTGCACTCCTGATTTCTATCTTAGGTCTATATTTGCCATCCTGTCCTTCTTTGTTACACCTATCATTATTCTTTCCATTGCCCTTTCTGTCACTCTAAGTGTTTTGTCCAAACGTTTGGTGGTTGTCGAGGTTTATGTATGAGAGAGCAGGTATGGTACACACGTCAAATACCTGCCTCTTCATGGATATGGGAAGAGCAGGGTCTCAAAATATGTAGCTAAGTGAGCCAAACTTTCCCCCAACCCACCTGAATTCTTCTCTTTATTTCCTTGCCAGTGTCATTTGATGAAGGTAATTTTTCCCCTAAATATAAGTGTTCTTCTATTTCTAAATCTTTTCCCAGCACAGTAACTTTGGAGTATTTACTGCTATTGCTCATCATGACTTTCGTTTTCTTTATGTTCATGTTGAGGCCTACGTTACTACTTTCCTCTGCAAGATCACGGATCATGTATTTAAGATATTAGGCCCTATTTTAGGTTAGGGTGGACTTAAGATTGAGATAAACAATGCATCCTTTTACGTATCTTAATGTTTGAACTGTATAAGGGAGTGTTCGATTTATGGTATATCATTTGGTTGTACAAGATCAGCACACTTCGAGTATGTATGTATTACATATATTAATTTACTCACATACAATAATACACCTTTGCCCACGGACATCGATACACCTTTTACCCACAAATCATATATTTACGGTTATACCTACTCACACGTATGGCACGCATAAATTATGTTTTAAAGGGCGGGTTTTCCTAAAATGTTTGAGAATTGCATTTTACTTGTGTTGTAAGATGTTGATAGCATTTTTACTATAAATAATGTTTATAGTCTGTGTTTGGAAGTTACTATTACTTACATGAATTTATTCACAAAAATTAATACACCTTTATCCAAACTTCATAGATACACATTTACTTACACATATTTATTGGCACGCATAGATTATGTTTAAACGCCGAAGTTTACTTGAATGCTCAAAAATGCCATTATATTTGTGTTGTAAGATATTGATAGCATTTTTACTATAAGCATTTTATATTTTGGATAAGCCTGTTCATAGTCTGTATTTGAAAGTTGTCGTAGGTGGGGTCTAGCGTTAAGTGATGGATTCGATAAAACGGGATTTACAAACTGTTTTAGTCACGTTATTCTTAATGTTAATAATCATTATCAAAAGTTAGTATTATTGTGTAATTCACATGTATGAATAAGAATGAGAAGTTTTAGTTATGATAACAAGGAAGAAGTTTATTTTGCTTTGCTATGTTAGTGACATTAGTCTGACTTGGACGTTGGTGGCGTTTGTGGACAGTATATGGAAAGGATAGTTAGTTACACAGATTGAGGGTTGTTTAATATTGTTGAATAACCGTTCATAGAGATAAGTTTATTGATTGTGAAGGACGAGTGTTTGTTGATGAAGTGTTAGTTGACATTCACACTGCCAGTTGTTGTGTATGGTAACACAAGTGTGTACAGTGAAACTGCATTATACGGAGAAATTTAGGCCCATCGAGTTTGGCTATTTATCATTACGCGCGTTTTGATGGGGTTCCACTGCACAATGATGATAGTTGAGTACACCTGTTGATCATATACCGCTTTGTAAGTTTCATGATAGCTTTGGAATAGTAAAGATACTCCTTTTTAAAGCTCAGATACGAGTAGACGTATATCTAAAGTTTTCAGATTTATTCAGAAGTTCGAGATGTTTCTTGTTATTGTTTAAGATTGTTTGAGGGCGCTATATGAGCCATTGACATTGCCTTTGTTTTGTAATTGTGATTACTTTCGAAATATATACCACAAGATGTGGTGTTCTTAGTAAATGATTAATAAAGATCTTTCTGAGTTGCCCCATTGAGACCCGACCCCGGCACTGATCTTTTTTTTTTTTTTTTTTTTTTTTTTTTTTTTTTTTTGGGGGGGGGGGGGGGAGTCCTGAAACCTTAGGGTGCTATACCGAGAATGCCCATGGTTCGACACGGTCTACCCTCACCCATTCCTAACCCACTCGTTACATCATAAACCCATCTGGGCCATATTCATGTAACCTTACTAATTCAGGAGCAAACTCAGCCTTAGTAAGTGAATAAAGTGAATGAATACAAAGTATGAAGCTCACGAGCAGGATAATCACAACAGGGTATTTGAGAGGAACATGCGGTGACATTCCTTTCTTTTTGTAATAGCAGATGGACAGGTGAAAAAGATTTCCTTCATTTCCCCAAAATTGCAGTACGATTTTATCGTTGTGAGGGTATCAGGATCATTTTTATTCTTCATTTGTAGGTAGCTGGTTTGAAGCTGGAATGCCTAGTAGACTTACATAGGGCAGCCAACTACATTGACACCTGAATAAGAACTGCTTCTACCTTAATGCTAGGGTTATTTACTTACAAACTAGATGTGCTTTGACAATAACTTTGTACATGTAAAAGCAGAGAGATGTAAAGAATGGAGTCAGCACGAAGTGTAATTTATTCCTACAGCAGTCGAGTGCATTGATATCACAATGGAATATTTTACGCGTTTGGCTCTTTGATCGAGGGAGATCCGCCGCCAAATATGCAAGACAAATGTTGTCTGAATTTGGAGGAATATATATTCTGTATGCGCAGAAGACTTCAGAACCATTTCATGTCCTGAAGTGCATGTGCAGTAGTAGAACATCGTATAATGATACGATTCTATGAATTGCAGATTATATTGTTCCTTCGTTTTTTTGATAAATAGAGGATATTTACATCTGGCAAAGTGTCTCCCCCTCGCAGAAAGCAGGAAGGAGGCTTAGTTCCCTTTGCCAGACTTAGATATTTGCACACTCATTTGTGTCCATGAATTCAACATACTTCAAACTAGGCCACCAGCTGGTAAACTATTTTCAAGAAGGGAATCTCTTTTGGGGAGACAAGTATGATAAATTCTAAGATATTGTTGATGCATAGCGTAAGGATGGGCACACTGATAACTTCATAAATATTACAATGATTTTGGTACAGGATCTATAATAAAATGATCTCTGTGCGCTTTACCGTAATATTGATATTGACTTATAACTTATATATACTTATAACATAATGAATGTTGATTATGATAGGTAAATACAACACAAATACTTAAGATATGCATCAAGAAGTGTTTTGAGATAACATGGTCAAATAAGATATTGTTGATGCATAGCGTAAGGAAAGGCATACTAATAACTACACAAAATATTAAAATCATTTTGGTATAGTATCTATAATAAAATGATCCCTGCGCGCTTTACCGTAATATTGATATTGACTTGTAACTTATATATACTTATAACATAATGAATGTTGATTATGATAGGTAAATACAACACAAATACTTAAGATATGCATCAAGAAGTGCTTTGAGAGAACATGGTCAAAATACAATCTTCGTATTTCATCATAATTTGTCTGTACTTAATCAGACAAATGCATTGACATTAGAACATGAAAATTCAAGTTGCGAAATTCACGAGTTGTGAGTCAGTGTATAATTGATAATGTACTAAGAAAAGAAAGTTTTATTGTTTTTTTAAATGCATGAGTGTAAATAGCCTGCGGAGTGTGACGGGTAATGTGTTCCTAAGTATTGGGGATCGTTTTCATATTATACAAAGAGAGGTAATTGGGCATCTATTTTGAGCCAACACTCTTAACATGCTTTGAAAGATCGATGATTTTTTCAAAAGTCTCAAAAGTTTCTTTTAAGACCAAGTTAAAATTGAAAGCCAGATCTAGAAGTAGAATTGAGTGAAATTGAATTGAATTGACTTTATTTTCCACATAAAAACATAGAATATGCAAGTTTTCATGCATGTTCAGATAAATTAATAAAGAGGCACATTAACAAGATAAATATAATACATATAGAAACAAAAGAAATTAAAGACTGCTTGTAAACCTGAATAACAGAAAATGTATAACATATTAGAATGTGGGGGAGCCTATAAAAAAGCGAAGGTTGTAGGATTATAGGCTCCCCGTAAAATGACGTGAGATTAAAAGAATAAAATAAAAGAATAAAAAGAACAGCATTTAGGGGAAATTTATGGATAACATGTGTTTCCTGTTTGTTGCGCTCTGGGTTTTCCCTCCTAATTCCAAACCCATGGTTTGTTTCTTTTTACAGGGCCACGCACCAACATATTTCCTCTCCCGCTATGGGTTCTGCGTGTTCAATCGATAATGATCATGTTAAACAAACATGAGGTACATCAAGCACTAAATCGACAAAACATGGGCGAAATAAAGTACAAGACCCTCCAATGAACTGACTAGGCTGGCTATCCCGTAGCTCCTTCCGTTGGTTAACGTAATTAACCAATACTTAAATTGATTAAGTTTAATTCTCTGTTCTCCAGACATCTTCTAAGGATGAAACAAGAACCAGTTTTAAGAAGGAGGATCTTGAAAGAGGCCATGACATGCTTGAACCCCTTCCCAAACACACACATGCCTTCATAATGCGTACACAAGTTTGTATTTACCTAGCATGTTTAAAAAGTTCAATATCCATTCCATTGATATCATGCTACTTACCGCCACTTAATATTTATGACCAGCAGCTGCTCTTCACAATACGATGCATTCGTAATTGCGTAATCTTCACATGGATGTTACGACAGAACAGGTGGGTTGTAAGATATGTATTCATTAAAATCTTCGCTAATGAAATGACGGTTTCACCAAATGTTGTTTGTAATGTGTTCTTGTGGGAACATGCCAATAGGAATATTAGAACTTTTCGATACGAAAATATTACTTATTACACAAGACGACGCGTTTTTCTGGATGTTACCTGTATGAAAGGGAAATATATAATATCAGCTCGATATATGATTTAATTGGAAAAAAATGGAGCAACTGATGCGTGAAATTTGTGTTTTTTCCCTATTGCAACCTAAAATTACAATTTGTGCTGACATTACTTACTAGAGGAATATTTTTAATCGTATTTCTATGAGTGCGTTAAGCATAACGTCACATAACTGCAAATGCATCTAGTAATTGTATATTTCCACAAAGAACTTCTGCGCATCCTATTTTGTTAATGACTAAATCCTTGCAAAAGTCATCAAGCAGATCAAAGAGAAAAATCTACGTAAATCGTTCCTTTGTAACTGCGAGGAGGTACAATGAACGTCCAGGTCCTGGCAATGCGTTACTTTAACCTAGTTTTCGCGCATAATGAACACAGTATGACGCTGCTTTCTCAGCAGCAATTTCCATGTTGGTTCTTGGATATGGCAAACAATGTCTTATGAAAACAGAACATGGCACGCACTTATCACGTCATTGTGTCATCATCCAATCAGATTCCCCAGACTGATTGTACGCCCCTAGGAATTGCAACCAGCAGAGGGAATAAGCCTATATCTAGAAGACTTTAGAGAACACTCCTCATTCAACGATTTTACACCAACATACCTAAATCTACTTTTAGTTTAATTTTCTGGACAACTTGGAGAAGCTTGAGAAAGGTAAAGTCAAATGACATTCTGATCTCTTGTATTGTATTGTTTAATCCCCCGTTGTTTTATATAGCAGATTGACTACCATTACAACAGATTTTATTAGTTTTCATCATTGTAACAATTAGTATTTATATTGTCTTGTGTTAATTCCTTTGTTGATGTTACACATGTTTAAAAGTTATATAGGCCTACACGTTCTGATAATAGCAATGTTGGCTGCCGCTGGAGGAAACATCACAGAATGCAAATACCGAGGGGATTTGCACTGCGCTGAGTGAACGTAAATAAGTCACGAATCAAAAGCGAGGGACTTTTTTGTTCCCGAAGCAGCAGTTCCATATCCCGAGGTTTAAACATTTTGTGACAAGAAAACCAACGTGTGATAAATTTTTTAGGTTAGTTTACCACACATTTAATCTAGCATAAACTAGTGCTATATGTCGGTATAAATTCACTCCACCTCGCGTCGGTAGGCCCACTACATGTAGCTGTGTGTGGTTAAAATACGCAAATACGTTAAAATACAAATTGTTTCCCAAGGCAAACATAACACAAGTATCGGCGTTATCATGGTTATGTTGACTGGCAAAATGACGTCAGCGGGCAACATACCGATTTGTTTTTCTGACACGTGTCCGCATTCAACCAATCGGTAATCGATACTACACTAACCTGTATAATATTAATAAATATTGAATCACTGAAATCAATAGATTGAATTAAATGAAGGCCAGATTTAATGTTTGCAAGAAGAATTGTGAAATGTAACGAGGCAAGAGGTTTTGGAGAAATACCCGTCTATTTTGCTAGATGTTTCACATGTATACATGTATTAAAAATTATATGTTTTTCATGCATCGGTTGGATTATACGCCAATGTTAGGCTTCTTCATTTCACAAACTGGACCTACATTGTGTACATATGGGTCACGCGATGTTTTTAACATTACATATGTTTGTATGCATTATGAATTATGTAAATGATTGATAACTGGCGGATGTTACAGAGTTTAACAGTACAGTTTACATATTTCACACCGTGGCGCAAAAATGGGGTATTTTGGAATTTTCTATTTCCCATTGTTATTCAAATCACCGTAGAACTAATCCTGTATCAATACCTAAACCCCAATTATGCTACTAGATGACATAATATGCGTTATTTCTAATATCGGTTACAACACGTTATTTCGAGGGTTCGATTCTTCGTAAATAAAATAGGCTGCGATAATCAATAAACTAAAACGTGAATAGGTTTCAATGTTGGATTGATGAGCTTCGTTTAAGTTTCGATTAAACGAAGTTTCGCAATGAATGATAATGTAACAAAATTTCAGATAAACGAACCATATTTCATTTACGGTTTGACGAGCCCTCAAGTACATGTAATATGTGTGTTCGGAATAACCAAGGATGTTTAGAAAGAGAAACGAAGCTCCATGATAACAAACTTCTGGAATAACGAACTTCATCTGTAACAGTAAAATTACCCAAACTGCAGACCTGAACTTACTAAATACCATGTCAAATATTTCCGCACGTTCAAGTATTTGCTTGAATGACTTGTTTTTTAACTGCTAAACTGCCATTTTTTTTGTTCATTCCGTTCCAGACATGGCCCGCCTGATACTATTAATTGTTCTATTGGCCTTGGTTTGGCCCTCCAATTCCATTGAAGCAGAAGGAAAATTCAGCATTGCCATTGTCAAAGAAACTTCTAAAAGTTCAGATGGAACGGAAACTGTAAAATACAAGCTTGAAGTCAGGTATGTACAAAACCTGTAATTTTTTTTTCATTATTTCCGGTTCTCTCTGACCCTAGACAAATTTTGACACATAAAAAAAACATTTAAATATTGATAAATCTTAAATGGATAGTTTACTACAATACAAATATATTATAAGAAAAAAGAAAAATATGAGAAACAGAATAACATCAGTTGAAATAAAATCGGGCAAGAGTCACAAACATGTGATGATTGCATACCTGTATAAGCAGTATTACAGTATTGATATATGTTACAGTTTAAGTTTATAATGCCAATCCAAAACTCAACGTTTCGTTTTTCAATCTGGAAATCGCATGGAGCGGGCATTTTTTTTCTTCATTTTTAACATTGGTCAACAATCTTTAACCATTGGCAATAACAACCATTAGTTTATACAGTGTTAAATGAAACTGTGTATGATTGGATACCAATAGAATAAGTGAACGTTCATTGTCACGTTGACACTATTCAAAACACGTTGCATATTTAAAATAAATAGAGCATTCGGTGTTGAAAACAATGCATTTTGCAAAATTTTATTTGATTGTTTTCCCTATATTCGGAAATACTGCACATTCCATGATTGCATAATCATAGCAAATGACACACCAATGTGAGGAGGAATAACAAAGCGTTCTCGTGATACCGCACATGAGTGCGGTATCATGAATGATGATGAACGATGATGAAGCAACAAGCGATATAAACACAACAAAAAAGTAAGTCCCAACTAAGCAAAATAGCATAACATTTTATCGAAGAGTTTTGGGGCAAAATAATTTGGCAGCATTGTTCCTTAACTTATCAATTAACTTCTGTGAGAAAATTACACTAATCCAATGAGTGGGCAAATTTTAAAGGCAAAAATGCCACTTTTCAAAAGTCACAAGGGTAATTGCTTATGCTGTTTTAACAATACATGTTGGCATTTCTTGTGCGATTTTTAAAGTGTTTTCACTCAACGATGACAGGAAAATGACTTCTTACGTTGACATAGCATTTCATGTTACATCTTTGTCAAAACATCCAGTTTTTATTTTTCTCACCAAAATAAAGGGTTTTTAAAAGTTTCAAACTCAAGAGGGATGAGTATTTGTTAAACAGTGCTCACTCAACCAGAACAATGGGTTAAGTGTCTGGATAGGTGTTAGTGCATCGAGAGATGGATGATAAACATTGAAAGGACATAAATTATGCACCATATGGAATTCATCAAAAATTCATGTGACAGAATCCCCAAATTACCCTTGTGACTTTTGAAAGTGACGTTTCTGCCTGTAAAATTTGCCCACTCATGCATGAGTAATTGCATTAATGTGATTTCACACATAAGTTAGTTAATAAATTAAGAAACAATCCTGGCAAATTATTCTGCCCAAAACTTCTTTGATAAAAAGTTATGCTATTTTCCTTAGGGGGACTTACTTTTTTTTGTTTTGTTTATATTAACCCTCAAACCTGACTTGTGGAACCTTTTAGAGGGGTTTATTAGCCCCACATCGTCGTTGTTCTTTTGGTTCATACATTGTTTTAGAGAATTCAGAATCATCATCTTGGATTTATTTTGAACTGACAGCGCTGGTGGAAAGATCACTCGCATAGGAAGACACGTCGAAGAGATCGGCGCATCTACCGACACAAACAGGCAGACCAAATTCTTTCACTTTATCGACTTGAACAACAATGGCTTCTGGGATCGTGCAGAGTGGGAGAAAGAGAGCGCCAAACAGGACGAGTTTTCCGCGATCTTGGAGAACTACGATGCAGACGGTATGAGGGAAAAACATACACATTCTTCTGTACTTTAATGAAATTGGCATGGTCATATGAAGTTAAAATAAGAAGAAGTAATAGCATCAGCATCAAAAGCTGTAGTAGTAGTAGTAGAAGTAGTAGTAGTAGTAGCAGTAGTAGTAGAAGTAGTAGTAGTAGTAGTAGCAGTAGTAGTAGAAGAAGTAGTAGTAGTAGTAGTAGTAGTAGCAGTAGTAGCAGTAGTAGTAGTAGTAGAAGAAGTAGTAGTAGTAGCAGTAGTAGCAGTAGTAGCAGTAGTAGTAGTAATAGTAGTAGTAGTTTGAATACTAATGATGATATCAACAATATTTGCAATCATTAGTGGTAGTAGTACAAGCAATAATACTCGCCTGTACAACTCAAACTAAAATAAGTTCGCCATTGTACCTTGTTCATATTGCGTAGTACGCTATACCCATTTGGTGTAAAATCACTTTTAGAATATGTCACCAAAACAGGCATCTCTGTAATCACTATAACGATACATGAGGTTGCTACCACTTTCTCTGACCAAGTAAATCTTTGTCCTTCCATCAAATATAATAAAAAAAATCAATACATATATATCTAAAATTACTGATATAGGTCTTGGGACGTTGCTCTGTTTGTTCTTTGTTTTTTGTTGTAAGAGGTTATTTTTTTATGTATTTCAGATATAGTCATCATCGGAGCAACATGACAATAGAATTTTCTTGAATTAATGATTTCTGTCCAAAATCATGTGCATAATTTGCATTTTTTTTCTTTTGTACATTTTTTTAGGTTAGTAATAGTGGGATGAATGCAGATAAAATTGCATTCTTATTATTCTTATTCTAAGTAAATAGTAAATTCCATTCTAATGTTTATAGATAATTATGTACAGAATCCTATTCTAATGTTTATATATGTTTAATAGTTAATTATGTACAGTACTATAAAGTCACACGCAATTTGGCCTGCGAGCCAGTAGTAGTAGTAGTAGTAATAGTAATAGTAGTAGTAGTAGTAGTAGTAGTAATAGTAGTAGTAGTAGTAGTAATAGAAGTAATAGTAGTAGTAGTAGTAGTAGCAGTAGTAGTAGTAGCAGTAGTAGCAGTAGTAGTAGTAGTAGTAGTAGTAGCAGTAGTAGTAGTAGTAGTAGTAGTAGTAAAAGTAGTAATAGAAGAAGTAGTAATAGTAGTAATAGAAGTAGTTGAAGAAGAGGTGTCCCTTGCTGCTGACAAAATCGCATAATTTCTTTCGTGTAGATCTGTTTAATTCCTTTCATTTAATAAAACAAGAAGATACAGACTAGAAATAAACTTGCAAGTGAGATGCAAAAAAATGTTGAAATAAAACAAATATGCTTCGTATAAACCATTAGAATTGAAAATTAATGTCGTCATCGTATTTTGATTTTGTATGAAAGCATCGGAAGAAGAAAAACAGTTTCCAAGTGGCGGCATGCTTACAGCATAGAATACTATAGACAAGCTACTTCTGGCTATAACACTTCAGTGTTAGAGAGTCCAATTCGAAGACAAAAACAAATTTCATTTTTAGTGATGATGATATCTTTCGTGGTTATCGATGTTTCTTAATTCTTTTTCTTCTCACAGGCGACGGGATGATATCTCTTGAGGAATTCTACGACGTTCAACTTGACCCCAGCGTGAAGGTATTCATAGAATATACCCTGGGCGCCGAAGACGAACTGGCGAAATGGAATGACGAAATAGGATGGGGAGAAGCTGTAAAACAACGATGAGGATTCTCCTGCCATATTATCCTTCTTCTTTCTCCTCCTTCTCTCTGTTTTACATAAGTATATCTCCCAACATCCTCTTCTTGCCCTCCCCCCTTAATTTTTCCCTGTTTAATCTTTCCTATTTTTTTTTCTTCCTGACTGGCTGAAGCTCTCCACCGCACCAAACCACAACTAACAAAAACATTTAATCTAAAAGCGGTGATTTCACGTTGACTTATACATAAATCCAAACCTATTTCCTGTGCACAGGGAAGTCAAAGAGAAATGGGGGGGAGGGGGGGGGGGGGTCGAGGCCAATGACGGATGAGAAAGAAACTAGGAAGGCTCAAAGATGAGTACAAAGCCATTCTTACCATAGAGAGAACAATGGAATGTATGGTGATTAGAAAAGATATATATTTAATCAAGAGTTTTATATACGTTTCCATGAAGGCCATTAGATTGAGTTATGTATTACATAAGTATATAATCATTTATTCAAGGATTGGTAGCTGTCCTGTGAATGGTCGTGCTGTCCTCCGTGGGGTTAGCGGTAGTTGAAAAACATTAAAAAAGAAAAACTAGACAGTGTATATGCCAACATTAAGCATAACGACAAATTAACACAATGCTAATCATCTCAACGGTGAAAAATTACTGTTTTGTGTTTTTGTTTTACATATAAGTATTCAAGACTTTCCAAGAATTGTATGCATAGGATGAAATGGTTAATTCTACTAGAATACCATCCAGAATACAATCTACAATCACTCAAGCGACGGCATTGAAACATAAATACTCACAGTCGATTGTATACAGGGGTGCTTGGGGGATTTTGATTATGCAGAAATAAGGAATCGAATTGAATTGAATTGAAATTGAATTGAAATTTTTTGCGTCCATGGACATTACATGCATCGAAATTTGTTTTCCACTGGTTTCATAATTCGACAATAATTTGAAATATTATTATACAATTAAATGAGATTAAATCACATTCAAAAATGACATATTATATTACATCCACATCATTTAATATAGTGTGCATTCGATTAAACCAACATTTCATCATTCCATATATCTCAAGCCCTTGCTACCAATTGACTACTTTTGTATTATAGTATCAATTTTAAGCAAATAAGTTTCCCCATCAAATACTTAGAATATCATTATCTTTTTTTACTACTTAGACATATTTTATTTTAATTCAGGGTAAGGCTTTATCGTTTTACTCATGTTCGTACAGCAATTAAGGAGCATACTTTGGAGATTGGTTTACTTGGGTTGAGGTGTTCATTACACGCATGCATGTTGTTTAACCCCAGCGGTGACAAACCCACATCTTGATAATCTATAGAGCATATAAGGAAGAGCCAATACACCGCTCAGCGTATGTTTATTGTCATACCCACTTCCGGTATAGTGTATGAGACAGGAAGTGCGTATGATCGCTGCACGGTCATGGGCGGAAATCCCGGGGGGACGCGTCCCCCCCCCCAATTCGAAGGGGAGGGGCATTTGATATTGGGCCTCCCCCCTCCCCCTTCGAAATGGTTGTGGTGGGGGGGGGGGGCCCAATATCAAATGCCCCCCCCCCCCCAACACACACACACACACTATTTTCGGTCCTGTACAGGCGCGTCTTAAGGGACGACTCTTCGTTCTAATTGTTAAGGGAGAATTGAAACGAAATTCATCAATCACAATGGGGAGAGTGCTGAGAAAACACAGATTATCTTCCTCAGAATTCTGAAATCAATTTAAAATTAAACGTTAAAATGTCTTCGGTCTCACATGAATAAATAACGTAACATCACTACATATATTATTCAGTTTCTCATTTGTACTAATTGATTCATATGCCAGTCATGTTGGTTGTATGATTTTGATAGTACTGTGAGGAGCGAATACGTGAATGAATCAGTGGAAGCATAGATATATGACTGCTGATATAAATGAATGATTGGCAGGAAAAATGAAGTATGAAAAATAATCATGTATGTCTATAGGCGTGTGTGTAAGTGTGTTTGTGTGAATGTACGTGTGTTTTTATATATGTACAGTATGTGTTTTGTCGCAAGGTACATACGTGCGGATACCATGGATATGGAGAGAATGAGAATGGCATGAAAATGGAAAGGGGGTGAATTTGGTGGTGGTGGTGGTGGTGGTGGTGGTGAGGGGGGGGGGGGGCGGGGGTGAGGGGATGAGGGAGGGATTAGGTGAGACCGATCCCTTGGAGAGGTGAGAAAAAGAAAACGCTGGATAGAGGAGAAGAAGGGTGATTGAGGTGAGATTTGTAAAGCGGGCGTTGGTGGGACGGAGAGAAAAAAGAAAAAAACAACACGTTGGGAGAGATTAAGGGTTGGGGGCGAGCGAACAGGGGGCGTCGCATTTCATGAACACGTGGGTTGTGGGAAGTACCGACCCCTCGCCCCTACAAATCATTCATGCAGAGTTAGATCTCTTCGTTGTGGGGTAGGAAGGGGGGGGGGGAGTTGCCTGGAGAAGGGGGTACACAGCACATTGCATTTTGCATAATCTCCTGATAGTTTCGTTGTTACATGACCCTTGTCCTTGTAAAACGATATACCTGCTTTTACGAAGTAATGGGTTACGTTGGAACTCTACTAAAACTACTAAAACTCTACTAAAAAAGAAATCTAGCTTGTGCATTGCCTGAACGTATATGGTGTTGAGGTAGATCAGGCATTTTTTAGTTGAGCTAGCTCCACTGTATGTATGCTTTAATGCAAATATGGCATTTTATATAGCCTCTGCAGATTGAACGCAAGGTTCATTTTATGGGAACCTACTTCGTATTATATTCATGAGTGCAACATATACAGATATCTCACTATGAACATGATTTTGCAGGGGTTAACCAGGGAGGTGTAAGAACTGGAGTCAGCACGAAGAACAATTTATCCCCCCCCCCCCCCTAGTTGCGTTCAATGAAAGCACAATAGAATATTATACGCGTCTTAGGTCTATATTTGTCATCCTGTCCTTCTTTGTTACACCTATCATTATTCTTTCCATTGCCCGTTCTGTCACTCTAAGTGTTTTGTCCAAACGTTTGGTGGTTGTCAAGGGTTATGTACGAGAGAGCAGGTATGAAACACTGGTCAAATACCTGCCTCTTAATGGATATGGGAAGAGCAGGTTCTCGAAATACGCAGCTAAGTGAGCCAAACTTTCCCCAACCTATCTGGATTCTTTTTATTTCCTTGCCAATGTTATCATTTGATGAAGGTCATTTTTTTTCTACAATTTCTAAATCTTTTCCCAGCACAGTTACTGCTATTGCTCATCATGACTTTTGTTTTCTTTATGTTCATGTTGAGGCCTACTTTACTGCTTTCCTCTCCAAGATCATGGATCATGTCTTTAAGTTATCAGGCCCTATTTTGGTTAGGGTGGACTTTTTGGTTAGGATTGTGATAAACAATGCATCCTTTTATGTATCTTAATGTTTGAACTGTATAAGGGATTGATATTTTTCGATTTATGGTATCTCATTTGGTTGTACAAGATCAGTACATGTTTGAGTCTATATGTATTACATATATTAAATTACTCACATACGTGAATACACCTTTGCCCACAGACATCGATACACATTTTATCCACAATTCATAGATTTACATTAACTTACACGTATGGCACGCATAAATTTTGTTTAAAGGGCGGATTTTCCTTAAATGCTTACAAATTGCATTATACTTGTGTTGTAAGATGTTGATAGCATTTTTACTTTAAACATTTTTTATTGTGGATTAGAGTGTTTATAGTCTCTGTTTGAAAGTTATTATTTTGTGAATTTGATGATTACTTGTGTGATATGAATTGTATAAGAATGTAATGTGTACATGTGTTACGGACGCATACACTATGAGCTCCCGTGTACTGAGTTTGTACGGTACAAACATTTTGTGCACTGTAAGAGACGCATGTGTATTTGGTGTATGCGTAGATTTAAAAATAGAGTGACGAAGACTGTAGTCCTAGTGTCGTAGGTGGGGTCTAGCGTTTAGGAATGGATGCGATAAGACGGGGCTTACAAACTGTCTTAGTCATGTCATACGTAATGTTGATAATCCTTGCCAAGAGGTAGTACTATTTCGTAGGCATACATGTGTGAATAAGAATGAGAAGTTTAAATCATGATGTGTATCACATCTGTTAATCCACTAGCAACTGCCATCACAGTATCATTAATAATGCATTATGCATCTGGCACAAAAGAAGTTGTGGGTTGGCATGCGTGATGCCCAATGACCATTGTTGTGCTCTGAATGAAGTATCTGATACACACACAATTTCAGATCCAAATTTGTCCAAAAGTGAAAATCTCATTTAATATTTACAGAATTATGACAAGAAAATAAAATAATGGAATGTCACGAAATGTGCTTCGAACAAATTTGACATCCCTTAACTTTATCATGTTTATGTTGTGTCAATTCCAGCTTGATTCGAGGTAAAACTTATTTTCAATTGTTCTCCAAAAGATTTGTATGAACACCTATAGTACTTGGGAAATTATGAATAACATCTGTTGTCATGTTTGTTGCGCTCTGGGTTTTCCCTCCAAATTCCAAACCCATGGTTTGTTTCCCTTTACAGGGTCACACACCAACATATTTCCTCTCCCGCTATGGACTTGGCACATTGTTTGCGTGTTCAGTCGAAACTGAGCATGTTAAACAAAGGGTGCGTTTATGCTCATTTGGGGGGGGGGGGGGGGGGGGGGGGGGGGGGGGGGACGAAATCAGCGTTAAGATACGCGTTTAGTTCAAAACGCAGGTTGCTTTCATGCGCATTTTGATTGAAAACGCCTGTTTCAAAACGTCGTTACAAAACGCACAAAGAGGTGCGTTTACGATCGCCGATTCTGACTTATCACGTTTAATGGGGAAGCATAAACGCAGTTCACATGTATACGCGTTTAAATGACGTAATCTCAACAGCAACAAAACCCTTCTTAAGGGCGTTTTGGATGAGCCTCTTCAATCAGCTTTTCAAAATGCTGATTCTGCCTTCGCAAATTGAGCATAAACGCACCCAAACACGAAACACATCAAGCAGTAAATCAACGAAACACAAAATAAAGTACAAGACCCTCCCATTGAACTGACTCGACTCGCTATCATAAAGTTCCTTCCAATGGTTCATGTGATTTGATTGTGTTAAATTCTCTGTTCTCCAGACATCTGAGGATGAAATAAGAACCAGTTTCAAGAAGGCGCATGGATCTTGGTTGATGAGGCCACGACCTGATTTCCCAAATACACAAACATACATACGTACACATATAAACATACGCACATACGCACACACCTAAATACACACGCATGTATACACACAAACACACGCATACATGCACACACTCACGATAATATAGCCCTCTCTCGATAACATTACTCTTTCCGCACGTACTCCAGAGCCACCCACCTACGCACAAAGTTTGGCTAACTCGGTTTCAATTGGTATAAACATGGACCGGGGATGTGTTATGGAAGGATATGAAACAACTTTCTTTCTTTGAACCCATGCGTGGCACCGCCGAAAAAAATGTCTTCTCAGCGTGTGTTTTTCAGATGTTTTAATAATAACGAATAGGATTGCGTAGCAATGGTTTCTCAGATAGAACAAAAGAAATGTAGAGTCTTATTTCGCTTGTCCAGTTCTGTTGGATTGCATCAATACTTTTGTGAGGAAAAGAGATATCAGCGAACAAAAATAAAGTTTTTTTTAACTAGAATATCTCAGTTGCACGCAAATGCGTGAAATCTGCGGAAAGTGAAGAAATTTGCTAATTGTGTAAGTAAGAATATTGATATAATAGTGACTGGCCTTGAGGGGGACACGACATATACTGCCAGAACTGGATATTGTACGAGTCGAAGACGAGGGTAATATGGATTCAGTGAGGGCAATATACGTCGTATCTCCCGAAAGAGCCAGTCAATATTAATATTATTATCCACATCAGACATCTAGAGCGAATAAAGATTATTTAAGGTGAAAAAAAAATAATTAAAATAACTTACCTGTATAAACTACATGGCTTCAACATCTGACAGGAATGAAGATGAACTCCATTTCCAATACAATTGCTTCATCACTTCATCAGAAAGTTTTCAACACACAAATCCAAAGTTTTTCCAAACTTGAAACACTTAACACTGGCTTGGTCTTGAAACACTCAATACAAAGTTTTCAGTTCCTGAAATCCAACACTTTCTCAACACCAAACATATTTACACTGTAGATTATTGTTTAGTTCTTGTTGAAGTAATTAATTGTTACTGTTTGCTGCACTTGCATCATTTGTCGAGTGGTGGTGCTGGTGCTGGTTGTGTTTCTAACAATGGATCCACTACTGGAAGTAGAATTATTGTTCTCATCTTGAGCAATGGCTACTTCTTCAATGACTTCTGTTTCAGAAAACACCTCTAGAGCAGACAACTGAGAGCTTGAAAGTCCTAAATCAAAGTTTATATCTAAGTCCTTATTTTCAGCTTGTGCGATGACAGCTTGATTCTGGTCCGTCTCTGGTGGCACAGTAACGGTAGCAGCTGGCACTGGCCGAACCAGCACTGTCCACAAAGAACCCGAGAAATACCATCGGACATTGACATTTTTGTGTTACCATGTGCAGTCCTGTGTAGGATGACAAACTTGACTCATTGTTGTGACCTGATACCTGACAAATGTCTCTGTTTGCAAAACCGGCCTTGTCGAGGATCCCAATACAAGGTGCTCTAACACAATGGTTAGTATACACTCGCGACAGTCCAGCCTTCTTAGAAATTGATGACATCATATCACCAAGAGTGTTTTTCCCCACTGTGGATTTCTTGTACCATGGGCCGCATTGTGGCACTGAAGACTTGGGTGTTTGGAAGGGATTGTCATTATTTACATTCAATTTTTCACAGTATTTTATGTATGAAGCAACTGGACAATCTGCATTACAAGTGGTATACATACGGCCCCCATCTGTCCTTGACGACAATTTGTCCTCCCTAGTCTTCTTTGTCAGTTCGTCAACAACCTGGGTTAAGTATTCACGGCCATAAGCATCTTTCTTGACTTCAAAATGATACTTTCTTAAAACCTTCAAATTTTCACGTCCCCTGTGACAAAGAAATAAACTGAGTCCAAACCACACCTTTGCCTGAAGTCCAGCTGGTGTGTTTTGATCAAAAACTGCAGACTTGTAGTCCCAGAGAGTTTCAATATCCGCAGGATCGACAATGGCCTGATGATGCTTCACATCACCTTTACCGATTTTCTATAGTTATACTGTTGCTGCTTTAAACGACACGATGGCATTAGTAAATTCTACATCTTTGATAATATCTATAATTTATGAATGCACTGACTTTAAATGTCTATCGATACCTGCAGGAATGGTGTGTAACGATGTAGTCTTGTAATGAGTTCCATCAGCTCGTCGCACTTCCACATAGAATTTGGCTAGCACGGAGGCCAAAATCTTCTTATCTGCAGTTTGAACGTCAACATCCAGACGTTTCTCCATCAAATATTCCTTGAATATCGTCACTGCTTGCTTGGTGGCTTTCTTAGTGTACTGTGCATCTTTGTATTGTATAATGTCATTGATCAAATTCCTGGTTATCCAAAGACGCAAATCTTCTTGCACTGGGAGCAGCCATTTTGCTTGTCTGTTGACAACACAAATTTTTCGAATTTCCCACGCAGCTAGCTAGCGCCAGCTAAGTCGTCTGCGCTAGCGCTAGCTAGCTGCATGCAGCGCGCACCCACTGAACTAAAAATAACCGGTTATTTTTAGTTCAGTGCGCGCACCGCACACATAATCCAGAGGCGACCGCCTGCTCATTTTACGTGTAAACCTATGGGAAATGGCATTCGTTCGCGGGCTTATCGCGGAGCTTTGCTGGCCAAGAACGTAATACTGTATTAGCCCGATTGAAAAACTCCCGCATGTTAGACCAGGAAAAATACAAGACGACACTTGCTGTTTTATTACACGTAAAGTCCACAGGCTTTTGTGAAAGATGGTAATATTGTCAATATTACCATCTTTGCCCAATCGGCCGCGTAAACGAGGGCAATATGATTTCGTAACACCACTGCTCAGATGTCTGATACGGATAATAATATCTTATATCTCCGTTTGTGCATCATTCAACAATTATTCAGAAGAAAACAGAGTACGGGATCTTTTATGGTGTTTCCCGTAACTTTCTTGAAAATTGCACAAAAATGTGATAAGAAGCAATGCTTCCAGAGACAAAACAGTGGATTAAAGATACCGGCTGGCAAGTTGACAGCAGCTAAATGTCGGTGCCGCGCATGGGACATCAAAGCATTGTACAGTGATTGTGGAATGCTTTTGACATTCATTAGCACGCTTTAGTATCCATACAGAATGATGTTTGAATATATTATGCTCGAGTTGTTTCTCCTTCCTAACACATCCCTGCATGGACCCTGGTAGAAACATGACGCGTGTTGTATGCCCAATGCAGTTACCGATTGAAACCGAGTTGGCCATACTCTGTAAATATAACTCCGATCAGAGCCATCTATATACAGAGTTGGCCAACTCGGGTTCATTGTGTTCCAGCATGGCGCATATCATTTGCTTGCCCGACAAATCAACACGCGCCACGTTGTGACCCATTGAACATGTTGAAACCGAGTTGACCAAACTCTGTTTATCAGATGGCTCTGACTCTGATGTGCTCCTAGCTCCTCTCCGTCCATACCTCTCCACCCTTTTTAACTCCTCCCCCACCCCCCCCCCCCCACCCCCAGCCCCTCTCTCACTGTCTCTCCCCCATCTCTCATTATGTTTCTCTCTTTCTCTCTGTCTCTCTTTCTTATACACACGTACACACATACATACATACACACACGTTAACATACACGTACAAATTCCATCCACATGCCTATAGGTTCGCAGGATGAACTGATAATTCAAAAGAAAGGTGGTCAAAAAATGTCTTGACGTTGTTTAGGTGCTTGTTAAGCACTTTTATCAATTTATTTAGATTCTGGAATTCGAAGAGCCGGGGAGTTGGAGTCGGGGTTTTGCATAAAATGTTATTGTTCCAGAGTTGAAATATTCACTAGTGCTTTCATTTCAATTATCTGCACCTTCTGGTTAAAGCCATTCTCTAGTTGATAATTAAATAGTGCATTTTAATTACTGTCATCGTAGCATGTATAGGAAATACACGCATTAGCACTGCATAAAAAACAGGTAACCATACAGCGTAGAAACATTAGCGGCATCCACACGCACGGAAAAAATGAATTTTGAAAATTGGTTTGGTGTATCCCACGCTGCACAGCGCATAATGTTAACATCCAGTATTCGCTAGTCTGTCAGCTGTTCGCGAATTACCTTCTCTAGCACGTGTGCAGTTCAATATGTAAGCACGCAAGGCAGAGTGTTGTATCGTCGCGCGACCGTTCTATAGTTTGCTACGTTGATTGAGTTTTAACTGATTTTATATTATTTTTCAAAGTGTCCGAAAAATTTGACTTTTTTTTTACTAAGTGTTGAAAAATTGCAAAATACATATTTTATGAAAGCTTCCAATCATATTAAGATGAAATTCACACATCATGAAGTCAAAAGATGTCATTTTTTTAGAATCGGGTTTCAATGACATTTCATCAATTAACTTTCAATTTTCCCAACTCTATTCAAATCAAATCCTCTGCGTTGAGTAGAGCGTCTCATCTCTTACAGAATGCGAAATCTTGTATTATATCACTTATATAATACCCACATTGTCCCATCTCTTCCATGCTCACGTCTTTACTACCTCACGGCCGTGATATATCTAATCAAAGTCACTCAATAGTCTGCTGTGGCAAGTGCGCCGTGATAAAATAAATACACGAAATGAAATGAGCCGAATCCAGTAGAGGCAGATGACATTAAATATCTTCTAGACAAACGTGACAATTTTTGCCATGTTTGTTGAAATATCGCTCAGAACGAATACGTATGACGCTGCTTTTCCGCAGGAATTTCCTTTATGGGAAAAACAGCTCATGAACTTTGCATTGTGATTCCTTATGTGAACGAACATGAACTTCCTTTAAAATCATACATGTGAAGATGAGAAACGACCCGAATATGCTCCTGCACACTCCGTCATCGCGTCATTATCCAATCAGATCCCTCAGACTGATTGCACGTCACTAGGAATTGCAACCAGCTAAGGGAATACGCCGATATCTAGAAGATTTTAGACGACACTCCTCATTCAACGATTATAGGTAAGGAGACAAGACCGACACCAATATACCACAGTTTGTATTTTGGTTCGGGACAACTTTGAGAAGCTTGAGAAAGGTAAAATCGAATTACATTCTCTTTTCTTGCATGGTGTCGTTTAATTTAATGTATGAGTCCTAGAAATGATGTTAAACTGGCGGATGTTTAATGGTTTAACAATCCAGTCGACCAATATTTGTTTTGTTCTCGACAAAATATTTCACACCGTGACGCAACAAATAGGGTTTTTTCCTCATCCAATCTTTATTCAAATAGAAAGGTAGTAAAAATCTAAAACACAATAATATAGTGTTGATTGAAAGCGTTTCCCGCCGTAACATTGGTTACAACTCCTTATTCCGAAAGTTCGATTCTGCGTTTATCATGTCAATCATTAAAGTAAATAGGTTTCATTGTCCCATCTTTGGGTTTACGAACTCCACTAAATTGTCGGTTTAACGAAGCTTCGAAATAATGGTCATTTGAATCGATGCAACAACATTTCTCATAAACGATCCATATTTTATTTTGGGATTGACGAGCCCCACATAAATGAAGTGTGTGGGTTCGGAATGAACAAACATACCAAAGATGTTAAAAAAAGAAAAGTAACCAAGCTCAATGATAACAAAACTCCGGAATAACGAACTTCATCCGAAACAATAAAATTTGCCAAACTGCATACCTCCTAAATCAATAAATACCAAGTCAAATATTTTCGCACTGTCAATGATTTGCTGTATACCTTCAACTGCCGAACTATCTCTTTCTGTATGTGTTCACTCAGTTCCAGACATGGCCCGCCTGATTCTACTTGTTCTCTTAGCTTTGGTTTCTGATTCCTTCGCCTTCAAGCCTTTCATAAAAATCTCCGTCAAATGGAGTTCAGATGGAAACGGAAAGAAAAGTTTTGAACTGGGGATTGAATTCAAGTATGTATCAAGTTTGCAACCATGGCTTTCTATTCATTTTCTGCTCTCTCTGGCCCCCAATACAAAGACTAAAACATTCAACATTCAACTGTTCAAAGAACATTTACATTTGAAAATGTTACTTTATTGTATTGTTGAGTAAAAGTAGACAAATATTAGAAACATAATAATATTAGTTCAAATTAAATCAGGTTAGAGCAACAAACACATATGACCATACTGATCAACACTGTATAAACAGTGTTACAGTATTGGTATATGTTCCAGTTTAACTTCACAATATCAATCATAACCTCAAAGTTTCATTCGTTAATATGTACATTGCATGGAGTGGGCCATTTAATACAATGTGACATTGTATTGTGTATAAGTGGACCCCATAGAATCAGAACTACAATAGAGAAGGTGTATAAATATTAATTAAAGTCAAAAGGAACGTGTCTAGGGAGGATTATAGCTACACCCCTTCCACACTCCTAACATGTCTAATGGCACAGATGTGTTATTCTTTTCAATAACTACAATTCGAATTCTCATAAAATATGGTACATTGATGAATCAGTGCATGAAGATGTATTGATGACATTTGAGGTCGAATTATTTTATAGAGGTCAATGCAGTTTGCACAAAATTGGCAAATAATGGTCCACAAGTGAAGTTTTCCAAAGTGACGACATTTTATTGGTCTCGTGTCAATCAAACGTGAGAGCTTACTGCTTAGCATTAACACCTATCAGATACAATTATACATTCAAACCCGATAATGTTGACGTGGAAGCGGAGACATTAATTGATTGCGTAGCAGGCGTATTGCTCGAGCAATATTTCAATTCCCTTTCGTTGGTCCACATTCCTTAAACTATATAAATTAGGCCTAAATGAATATTATTTTTTATAGTTCATACATTGTTTTAGAGAATTTATGAACATCACCTTTAAAGTTTCTAGGATTTATTTTGTACTAATAGCATCCGCGGAAGGAGAGACACTTTAGACATCGACGCACCCACCGACCCAAATATGCCTACCAAATTCTTCCATTTCATCGACTTGAACAACGATGACCAATTGGATCGTGCAGAGTGGGCGCTAGCGGGCGGTAAACAGGACGAGTTTTCTGCGATCTTGGAGAACTTAGATGCAGACGGTATGAGAAAAAGACATACACGATTATGAATAGTTAAATGATAATTGCAGGGTAGTAGCTGTTTCAATAGTAATGGTGATATTAAACATAGTAGTAATTAGACTGATAATAGTACCACAAGTAGTAGTATCTATTGTTATTGTCCTGGTATAAAAATGAGTAATTATAGTGGTAGTATTACTAGTAATAATAATGACAGTAGTAGAAATGGTACTAGTAGTAGTAGTAGTAGTAGTAGTAGTAGTAGTAGTAGTAGAAAAAGTAGTAGTAGTAGCAGTAGTAATACTAGTAGTACAGCAGTAGTAGTAGTAGTACAGTCGTCGTAGTAGAAGGTAGGAGAAGAAGTGTCCGCTGCTGCTGATAAAATCGCATAATTTCTTCGGTTTAGGTATGTTCATTATATGTATATATCATATGTATATTTTAGCAAATTAAGAGATATAGACTGGTCATAGATTGGCAAGTGAGATGTAAAAAAAGAACATGGGTCGAAGTAGCCATTATCTTAGGAAATTGTATTTTTTTTTCATCGTATTCTTACTTTTTAGTGAGGCATCGGAAGAAGAAAATGTGTTAATAACAAAGCCATGGCCGACATCATTGCTTGCAACACAAATTAACTCATTTTAGTGTGAGAGAGTCCAATTCGTAAAAGCAAAATTCGTCTTTAGTGATAATGATATCGTTAGTCGTTGTCATGTTTCGTTAATCCTTTTTCTCCTCACAGGCGATGAGATGATATCTTATCAGGAATTCCACGCCATTCATCTTCTCCCCAGCGCGCACTTGTTCGTAGCAAACTTCCTGGACGCCAAAGACGAAGTGGCGGAAAAGAACGACAACGAGAATTCTCCCGGCATCTAATTCTTCTTTTTTCTCCATATGTCTTCCAACCTCTTCTTCTTGCTCTTTTCGTTCTTCCTTTTCTCCCTGTTTATTCCTGCCTTATTCTTGTACAGTGTATATCGATTCCTAGAGTTGGCTTGTTCTGCGGCTTAAGGCCTCGACCTAATCAAACCACAGCTAACAAAACAACTGATCTAAAAACGGTGATTTAACGGTGATTTGGGGTCTGAAACTAATGGCTGCGGAGAAAGAAACTAGGAAGTCCCCAAAGAGGAATACAAAGCCATTCTTAACATAGCGAGCACAATGGAATGTATGGTGATTTATTCAAAAGAATATTTAATCAAGAGTTCTATCTACGTTTGCATGAACGCCATTAGATTTGAATTATGTATTACGTATATAATCATTTATTCACGGATTGGTAGTTGTACTATGAAGGATCATGCTGGTTTAGCGGTAGATGAAAACATTGTAAAAAAAAAACTTAAACGGCAAATCACCACAATGCGTATCGTCTCAACGTTTTTTTTTTACATCTCAGAATTCAAGACTTGCCAAGAATTGCATGCATGAGATGAGATGGTTAATTTTACTAGAATACAATCGAGAATACAATCTAGAATAAATGCTTAATCAATCAAGAGACGATATTGAAACATAAATACTCACAGTCGATTGTATACCGGGGTGCTTGGGGGATTTTGATTATGCAGAAATAAGGAACACATTTGGGAGATTCGTTTACTTTGGTTGAGGTGTTTATTATACGTTATATTCTTCAACCCCAATTGTGACAAATCCTCATTTTGATAATCCATATCGCATACATGGCATTAGGAGAAGCCATCATGTAATACACCGCGCAGCATATTTCATACCCGCTACCGGCCTAGTGTATTAGTGTATGGCGCATGAAGTGCGTATGATCGCTGCGCGGTGCATTGTGGGATGATTTTGCTTTATATTTGATATGGAGAATTGAAAGGAAATTCATCAGTGACAGTGGGGAAAGTGGTTTAGAAACAAAGATTTCCTTCCTCTCAAACCTAAAATCAATTTGAAATTAAACGTTAAAGGTAGCCTGTCCCTTTTGCAGACCTAATTCTGAAAGTTCCCTAACTTTGTCATCACCTGAGAGAGAGAGAGAGAGAGAGAGAGAGAGAGAGAGAGAGAGAGAGAGAGAGAGTGGCTATATAACCTTTCCCTAGAATCGACAAAGTGTGATATTCGGTTTTGAGGAAATAATCTCCTATAATAATCGAGCTTTCTTTTTTCGTACACGAAAAAAAGTCAAATTCCAGTGAAAACTTGTTAGATTTTCATTTATTCTACGGGAATTATAGTACCTCTAAAATTTCACAGTTGGTATCCCAACGATACGTGCTAAATATGTGTAAAATTTCATGAAGTTTGCAGATATGTTTGTGAAAGGAACGGGCCATCTTTAGACTGTCTTCCATTTCACAGGAATGAATAAAACGTAACATTGCTACATAATTTCAGTTTCTTCTTTGTACCGTCTGCTTCACATATCAGTATGAATGAAATTGACATGATGCACTGCGGGGGGGGGGGGGGTATGTTAACGAATCATGTGGAAGCATAGATGTAATATGACTGCTGAAATAAAATGAAGTATGAAACATAATCATGTATCTATCTGGGCGTGTGTGTATGTGTGTGTGCATGTGTATATATATTTGTGTGTGTGTATGTATGTGCGTTTGTATATGTGTATGTGTATTTGTTTTGTCGCAAGGTACATAAGTGCGAATACCATGGATATGGAGAGAGCGAAATAAGCATGAAAATGGAAAGGGGGTGAATTTAGTGGTGGTGATGGTGGTGAGGAGTTGAGGTATGGGGTGGGGGGGGGGGGGGGTTAGGCGAGACCGATCACTGGGAGAGGTGAGAAAAGGAATAAGTTGAGCCACCTCATGTACTAAAGTGAACGTGTAATAGTAGCACGTCTTAAAATGCTACAATTATGTGCTTTTTAAATGATACATATTTTTTGTTTTTGTGTTTAATGAGAATGGCTCCATATCGCAGATTAGTCAATCATATTTCCTTACAAACATATTGTAAATCGTTTATTGAGCATTTCACCTTTCCCGGTAACAACCTCAATTTCGTGTCCGGAGGTGTCCGAAAAAGTTACGGACCAAATTCTTTCTACAATTTCATCAAAATTACCCTTCGCTCAACCCCAAACTAATTCACATTGTGCGCATCGAGACCAGAACTCCCAGCGAAGGCTGAACGGTTGACACATTCTTCAAAATAGATGTTCTTTTGTTATTCAGAGGAAGGCATTGCCTAATCGGAAATACAGCGTATTGTTTAAACCACCTGAATGTATTAATATTTATGAGGCGGCGGTCATCATAGATTAAAGGAAGTCCATCTGGGCAAAGTCTATCCACAATAGAGTACCGAAGTGGTGTCGTCATATGGATCATGTTGTCAAGAAAATTTGACTCTAAACAAACTCACTCCAGTGAGAGGTTTAGCTGTCCGATATTGTCTATCGGGCTAGTGTCGGGCATTCCCAATTATAGTCCCCGGTTTGATCAACGATGCTTGCTCTACCCGTCTTGTTTAGGGCTAGTTGTCTTGCCAATAATTCTCAAATGACGTCACACTTCGGTACTCTATAGGTTCATGGGTTAATGTTTCTCAAAAAAAAAAACACTACACGCATGTGTAATGTTAGTCCAGGGAGATGTTAGGAAGGAATAGAAACTCGAGCATAATACATTCAAACATCTGTATGGGTTCTAAAGCGTGCTCATGGATGTCAAAAGAATTCCATAATCATGACAATGCTTTGGTGTTCCATGTGCCGGGCCGACATTTAGCTGATGTCAACTTGAAAAGAAATTTCTTTTAATTTTCCATTTGTCTGTAGACGTTTTGTTTTTGACAAATTCGTTTGCAAAGTATAAGGAAGTTAACGGCAGATAATGACAGATCCTTTACTCTGCTGTTGTTTCAAAAATTATTGAGGAATCATTAAAAATCGAACACATAAGCTATTTGTATTACTTACAAATTTGACCAATTTCTTCACTTTCCGACATCTTGTGCATTTGGGGGATTCAACCACTCTCAAAATGATATATTAAGCTGTGTATTATCATTAACGGCGTTTGTGTGTGTTTGCGTGCAGCAGAGCTATTTTACTTGAAAAACTTGTTTATTTGCGTTTGCTGATACCTGTTGTGCTCATGGTAGTATTAATGCCATTAACAGAACGGGACAAGTGAAATGAGACTATACATTTCTTTTGTTCTCTCTGAGAAGCCGTTGCCACACAATCTTGTTCAAACACCTGAAAAGCACCTGTTGAGAACACATAACTTTTCAGCGGCGTGGCACATAGGTTCAAAGAAAGAAAGTTGCTTCACATCATATCATATCATATGACGAAGTTGTGAGCGATCCTAACCAGCCAATCATAGTCCGCGACCCTTAAATCGCCGGTGGAATTTTGTTTTTATCGTGGACTATGATTGGCTGGTTAGGATCGCTCACAACTTCGTCATATCTCGCTCATTTTGGATTTGAACATGGTTGATGTTTTGCTGGATCCTGACCCTTCTATGGGGGGAGGTTGAAAAATAATGGTATCTCCATAAAGTACAATAAATTCCGCTTCAGATGATCTGTAAATGTTAGGGGGCTCAAAAGCGATTGACATTGAAATATATATAGAGTTTATTTCATTTTTTTTTTTTTAATTTTTATTAGAACCAAATATTTAATTCGAATTTGCAATATTTTTCTGCCTGTTTTATATAATGAAATGTTTTTTCACACTTGGTAAATGTCGACCTCCAACACACCGTTACAAAAGAAAGCGCACGAAAATATGGTATATTCATGAAGATATCGCAGTTTGAAAAGGAGACGTTTTCCGCGGTTCGAGAGGTCAAGTGAAGGTCACGACTACCTCGCTGAAAATAAAATAAGCGTATTTTCCGGTGCCTGCCATTTGGCTGTTCATATCCTTCCATAACACATCCCAGGTTAGTCCAAACTAAGTGTATATATACAGTTGTCCTCAAAATTATTCATACCCTGTTACTTTTTATGATTTTTTATTTTTGTGATGAAATGAATGCATTTTGTCAAGTGTGTATATCAGTTATATGTGACCAACATGTGAAAGAATAACAACAATACACAATTCAAGAAATTCATCATTTCAGGGGTATTTTATTCATGGGTTTTCAAAAAATGCCATGTTCAAAATTATTCATACCCTAGGTTTACTGAGTCCAATGTCTTTCTTTAATAGTCAATAGCATAGCCTTTGTTTCTTATGACTGCTTCTAGACGGTTCTTGTACGTGTCCACAAGCTTCCTACATGTCTTCTGGGGGATGTTGGCCCACTCTTCCTTGGCAAAAGCCTCAAGCTGGGACAGGTTGGTCGGTTTCCTAGCCAACACTCTGGTCTTCAAGTCTCGCCACAAGTTCTCAATTGGATTCAGGTCAGGACTCTGACTTGGCCATTCGAGGACGTTGACATCATTGTCCTTGAACCATTTCTTCACTACCTTGGCGGTATGTTTTGGATCATTGTCCTGCTGGTACTTCCAATTAGGGCCAAGCTGGAGTTTCTCAGCGGATTCCTTCACGTTTTCTTCAAGGATCGTGATGTAATCCTCCTTTCTCATGATTCCTTGGACCTTGACGAGGTTGCCTGTGCCACTGGAAGAGAAGCATCCCCATAGCATTATGTTTCCACCACCATGCTTGACGGTGGGCACAGTGTTCTTTGGAGTGTATGCTTCTCCTTTTTTCCTCCAGACGTATTCAACATCCATATGGCCAAATAACTCCAACTTTGTCTCATCAGACCACAGGATGGTTGACCAAAAGCTGGAATCTTGCTTTAGATGACCTTTAGCAAAGGCTAGGCGAGCCTCCAGATGCTTCTTCCTGAGCAGCGGGGTCTTCCGAGGCCTACGTCCATGGAGACCTCCTCTGTGCAAGACTCGCTCAATAGTGGACCGTGACACCTTCGTCCCTGCCTGGTCAAGCGTTCGAAGTAGGGCCTTGGTTGTGGTCCGGGGGTTGTTGTTGACCTCTCGGCAGATTTTCCTGGCAAGTTTGGGGGACACCTTTCTCTTCCTGCCACGCCCACAGAGGTTTTTAACAGTATTGAACTTCTTGTGCTTGTTGATAATGCTCTGCACGGTTGCCACAGGGACATCATATTGCTTCGAAATGGCCTTATAACCCTAAGACGTTGCCGTAGGTCCTCACTGAGCTCCTTCTTCTTGGCCATGATGATCAGAAACTGAGAATGACCAGAACACGTTTCCTCTATTTAAAGTCTTATGGAAAGATGCTATGTATTTGACAATAGTTTAACATTTGGTCAACAAAAAAGGTATTTAATCCATTGGAACATCTTGAAATAACTATAGGACAAAGATTAACACATTCTCAGGAAAGGAAAACAATGGATACTATGAAGAAAGAACATTTTTGTTGAGGTATTGTCAGGGGTATGAATAATTCTGAACATGAGGGAAAAATAACTTTTGGACTTATCTATTATTATGCAAATGAAGTTTAGCCAACTCATATGTGGATTTGTGCATAGCAACAAGTAGACAAAAGATACACAGGAAGTACCAACACAATAGCTTTCACAAAGGAAGAATCTAACAAAGACTGTTATTTTCAATGGGGTATGAATAATTTTGAGGACAACTGTATGTATGTACTGTGTGTGTGCGCGTGTGTTTGAGTGCGTGTGTGTTTGCGTATCTTGCATGGGCGTGTGTTAGTCATTGCAAGTAAGTGTGACTAAATAGTGGGGTTTTTTTTCAAACTCGGTTATCTTCTTTTAGAGGGATGGGATCCCAATAAAGATTCCTTCCGATTCCTTAGCACCTCGTTTTAGTCTGCTTGGTAAAATGTTACAATTGTTTTATTCAATGTAGCTTTTGATGTTTATCTTTCAATGGTGTGAATTTTAAGTCAAAGGTGAGTGAATACTGCAGACTTGAATCTATATTACTGCAAATCACTATTATCCTAATACCTTGGTTGTACGACTAACCATGCTAGGGTCCATGGACTAAACTGTTTACACAGTCAGAGAACTGATCTTTGGATATTGGTTTAAGGCCTTTACCATGTTTACTATTGACTAGTCCAGCTTGTTGTTTCCATTATAGGGTCCATGATGTAACAGTGAATATAATGTAGGCATACATAGTCCACGCTCAGATTGGTCAGGTCTATAGGCCACCACAGACAAAACGATCCGCTCAGTCGAACGATTATGCGAATCACAGGACCCGGTCATACGATTTGTATAAATAGGTGACGTCACATTCCAGTCATTGGACCATACGACTGTAAATTCGTGGCAATATCGTGTCGTCTCCGATGTTATTCAACCTAGACTGGCCGGCAAGTAAAGGCTGTCAACCCGAAAAATACACCCTTACCATGCTCGCTTGCAGTTGAAATCTTTCTTCTCTTCTTTGTTGACTAAGCTAGGCCAGTATGCTTACTCCAAGGATAATTAATTCCATAACAACTACCCCTTTTAGTACATCGATCATTGTAGTAGGATTCTAAAGGTAAGTCCTTACGGAGATTCACTTCAACCCACACCGTGTAGCTGCATTGGGCAGCGAGTCGATCACTATCATCTACCAGTCGATAGTACCAATCCCAGCGGATGTCCAGTAAGTTTCCGAACATCTTGATCCTTTTGGGAGGTCCTCCTTCGTTTTGGCCTGCATCTTTATACTTACATCGTAGGCTACATTCGCCCGGGGCTGTTCATGACTTGTGTGGATTCTATCGTCACTAATTGAGTGCAGTGCCTTGGCAGCAGCGGACACAAACACAGGGTAATATCCGCTTTGCGATATAAAAGTGTTCCTCATTCCAAGGCCTATCAGACGAGTATTACGTAACAGGTGCACGGAAGACAAGAGGCGGAAGAATAGTCTGCTGTGACACGAACTTTCGGGGGCTGATATTGACGACTGGATAGAAAGGCTTTGATTTGCGGGCTTTGAATGAACTGCGCATTCTCCTGCCCATGATGACGGACGGATCCTTCATTCCTGATTGGCTGAAGCATCACGGTGACCATGGTGACGATCCGCAGGTAGCTTCGTTCCAAAGTCCACACCTCTTTCTCATTTTTTTCTTCCCTCTTTCTCTCTCTTTCTAACGCTCACTATTTTCCACTCTAAACTTGTACGTCTCCAAGGCCCATCTCCACCCTGCTCTACCCCCCCCCCACCCCCTCTCTCTTTTCCTCTTCCTTTGCCTCTACCCCTTTCTAACTTTCTCGCTATGCCTCATTCTCTCTGCGATCATCTCTCTCTCTTTCTCCCCTCTTAATTCTGCTACATCTATTATATTATGAAATAGGCACACATATCTAAACGTACATGCAGGTATCTGCAATACTTTCACCCACGTCCTTTGATCTTTATGTCTATGTTGTCAGCTGTACATAACAAGAGAAATGATTTAGAAAGGTGTGAAGTAACGATCGAAGTATTAGCCTATGTCAGAAGAATCAATCCTGAACAAAATTTTCATGTGATGTCATATTCCACGGGCTGAAAATCAATATGTAGTGAATGTGTTTGAGTCTGCCTTTTTTTTTTATAAACACAACAAAAAAAGTAAGCCCCCCCCCCCTCCCCCTAAGCAAACTAGCGTAACTATTTATCGAAGAAGTTTTAGGCAAAATAATTTGGCAGGCTTGTTCCTTAACTTATTGGCTAACTTATGTGTAAAAATCACATTAATCCAATTAGTTATGCATAAGTGGGCAAATTTTAAAGGCAAAAAATCACTTTTCAAAAGTCACAAGCGTAATTTTGAGATTCTGTCAAAGAAATTTTTGATGAATTCCATTTCTGGTGCATAATTTATGTCCTTTCATTGTTTACCATCCATCTCTCCATGCACTAACACCTATCCCGACACTTAACCAATTATTGTTCTGGTTGAGTGAGCACCATTTAACAAATACACATCCCTCTTGAGTTTGAAAATTTTAAAAACCCTTTATTTTGGTGAAAAAATAAAACTCCGGATATTTAGACAAAGATGTAACATGACCTGTTATGTAAACATAAGAAGTCATGTTCGTGTCATGGTTGATTAAAAACACTATAAAAATCGCACAAGAAATGCCAAAACGTATTGTTAAAACGGCATAAACAATAACCCTTGTGACTTTTAAAAGTGATTTTTTGCCTTTAAAATCTGCCCACTCATGCATAAATAATTGGATTAATGTGATTTTTACACAGAAGTTAGTCAATAAGTTAGGGAACAATCCTGCTAAATTATTTGAGTGTGTGTGTTTATTTGTGTCCTTTACCGTCTGTTTCTTGTCCGCAGTCTATATGACAAAAGAAGTTATTTAAATACTTAAGTATTCAAGTAAATAGGTGATAGTGATCGAAGTACATGATTACTACTTTATCTTCGTATGGCATAACATTCTATTGGCAGAAAATTAATGTATAATGGATGTGTTTGAATCTAATTTGTTTTTTTTGTGTGTCCTTTACCGTCTCTGTTTCCCGTTAGCTGTATATGACAGAAGAAATCGGGGATGGGAACATTAACGACGTTCATCGGATCATCAACAAGAAAGACCGAACACAGTCCGCCATCCTGAAACACGCTCCACCGTATGTCAAGGTATGACGTCACCTCAAATGAGCTTACCCCATGGGGTGCCAGATACAATGCTGTGTAAAACCAAGTGGCGCGTTAAGAGATAATGGTTTGAATTAGGACAATACTGGACGTGTAAAGTTTGTGCGGTTAAGGTATGTAGGCCTGGGTCATTATAAGGGTGAGGATTAGGGTCGTGGTTAGATTTAGGTTTGTCAATTAAGAAAGAACGCTCTATTGATGTGTTGTTACAATTACACGTTCCCTAACATGTCGTAGGTAACGAGCTGAGTTCGGTTACGTTACCCAATGTATACGTCATGATGAATATGTCACAATGTCAGTGGAAAGGATTAACTAATCCTCTCAGAATATCTCATTCATTTCGTCCTGATAAACCTTAACCCTAATCAGGCCGGGCTTTTTAGACTGTTCTGTGGCCGGGGGGGGGGGGGGGGGGGGGGGGGTTGATTCAACCCCCCCTTGAGATCTCGGCCATCCGTCGCGCGATTGCGACAAAATTTGGCACGCACAATACCTGCGTCATAATCTACAACATTATTTTATTATATTTTTCAAAATTGTTAATTTTTAATTCTAATTAATTAATTATGCAAATTAAGCCCACAATTATATAAAACACTAAATAAAGATATTTAGAGTCTAATATTTGGTTTGCATATCTGTTATAATATGTTTTACAATTGGTCAACAAAAAAACTTTGAAAATTCATTGTAATTCTTATGTATTTTATTGTTTTTGGAATTTCTTATGTATTTCTCTGTTTTTTTACTTTTGTTTTTCTTTGTTTTTTTTATTGAAAATTGTCACTGACCACTTTTCAGCCATGATTAGCATCAAATTAATCAATCAAAATTATCAAATGGAAAAATAATTAGGCTTTTATGAGTTTTATGAACAAGCACTGTTTTCCATAGGAAATGCACACAAAATTGCAAAATTGTGCACATTTTGGGGTGACATGCGTTACGAAAATGGGCGTGGCTCCGTAATGGTATGCGTGGATGTCGCGATTTTGGTCTCAAAAGATGCGCAAAACTTGAAAGAAAAAAGTCAAGAAGTGTCGCGATGAGTCGTTCTTGCTTTGCGGCATTATTGCACGAAACGTCGAGGGGGGGGGGGGTTGATTCAACCCCCCCCCCCCGGCCGATTTAGGGTTAAGTGTTTGGAGATAACCCCTCTTCTTGATCTAGTTTCCTTTCCTTTCTTTTTTTTTCTGACAAGTCTATATTATGACTGGACCTTGCACATGCCTGCACAAATGTTGCACATAAAGATTTCATGGATAGATAAAGTCTACTTTATGACGAAATTCAATTCCTTTCCTAATTCTGTCACAGACATACAATGGTGCTACAAACAGGTGAGGTTCATGGGTTCATGTATAAAGTCTACTTCCTTCCGAACTCGTGCTTTCCGCCTTCGAGGTTACGCCCACCGCATACGACGCGGTCCGATCAGTCGAACGACTCTGCGACTGCCAGAATCACAGGACCCGGTCGTTCGATTTGTGTAAGATGGTGACGTCACTTTTCCTGTCACAGGCCCTCATAACTGCAGAATCGTGGCAAAATCGTGTCGTATGTGGTGGCCTTTACAACCCAAGTTTCGAGAGGAATTGGAGTGTTGTACAGACTGAGACCTTTTTTTCTTTAAGCGCATTGACTTTGATTGTTTATAATGTTATTATTATTCCTTATACGTTGTACTATACCTCAGTATGGGCATGCCCCCCCCCCCCAAAAAAAAAAAAAATAATAAAAAAAAAATAAATATATATATATATATATACCCCACATGATAGCGCTCCTTGATTTCAGAATGACAACACATTGTTTAGTGATGGGCTCTGTGGGTTAATTTCAATTTGAAAACATTTCTTTCTAGCTCCCGTTATCTTGCTCGTATCAGACGCACTTTTTTTTATTTCAAAGTTTGGAATCACACTCTTCCTCTAGCTTTTCTATGTAAATATTTCATTCAAAAAATTGTCGCCATAGCTTAACAACATGTTCTGCCTCAATTCGACTGTACCAGCGCCCCCACGCGACACTCAAGCAATATACATATACATCTATATAACCCTAGGCAGCCCTTGCATCATCATACAATTCAATTGTGGTTTATAGCGCACATATAGCGTCATTTGAAATAAATAAATTACATATATGTACACAAGACGTATCAAGAACACACAAATCAACTGTGAGACTAATTAGGTGTAAGCAAAAAATACATATGGCAATTGTTAATTTCGGTATCTAATATTTCATGCATCAGTTAAAGAACAAACCATTTCCATTCATGTTTTAAACAAAGTTATGTATAAACATTAAAAAGAAATATACAAATATATAACCTTGAAGATATATGGATGTAATTATTGTAGATAAGTATGAATTTGGAATGCACTTCCACGTGACATTTGATCGTTACCCTCCCAACATATCTTTGAATTACCTGTAAAAATACTCCTTTTAGCAACACTAACTTCCAGAATGGAATGAAACATTTGGTTGCAGTGTTTGGGGCCAGATTTCCCGCTGTCCACCGGCCGAGCAGAGATCGAGTACAAGGCGCTATCATGGTTCTATCGCCTAGCTCCGGGGAGCGTTCCCAAGCCCTACCGCCTTGATCCCCAGCAGCATTCTTGTGAGCATGAAATGACCTATTTTTCAAATTTCATTTCACTTATTTCGACCATTATATCAGTAGAAACAAAGAAACATTGTACATAAATAAATTATTTAATTGATTTACATGTTCAGGGCTATAGGGCTGCTATATAGAAATGAGGCTTACTTGCTATGCATGCTTAGTTCTTGATTTCATGCTATATACGCTAAGTTTAGTAAAGGACCTAGCTATGAAGGGGTGGGGGTTTGCAATTAATTATTTAAAGATTAATTACAAGTTATCATTGAGAAACTTATTTGAAAACACTCGTAGAATCATTAATTGACATTTTTACCCCTCCTCATTCTTTCCTCTCGTCACGCTTAGTTTTGATGGAAGACCTGCAGGGATACGAGGTATTGCGCAAGCAGCTTGTTCGAGGCGAGGCGATGCGCAGGGAGTCTGCGCAACAGCTTGTTTGTTACGCCATCCCCGTCCACCGTCAGACGACAGAGAGAAGTCTTGGTAAAGAGAAGTTCGAGAAACTCAAGCAGGATTTCAAGTAGGTACTTTATCTCTCGGGTGCCGTTTTCACGCAATGACTTCTTCTTCTTCTTCTTCTTCTTCTTCTTCTTCTTCTTCTTCTTCTTCTTCTTCTTCTTCTTCTTCTGCTCTCAGCAATTCGGCTACCATGGACCGCTACATTTCCCGCTTCCAGATTCCAAATTCCACATTCTCCCCATCGATCCCACCTGCTAAACTTGTGGGGCAGGAAAATGCACTTACATCCCTTTTGCTCCTTCGCTTGAGGATCGCCGTAAGTACTTACTTGGGGATGGCTGAATATTGTGTGAGCTCAATTGATGCTCGAGGTGTGCGTGACCGACTTAAGTGCGCTCAATGTTAACAATGTTACCATGGACCCTACTTCTGTTCGAATACTTTCACATCACATTTGTTTATCATTAATGCTTCAATTCATGTAATTCCAGTACAATGTATATACATGATATATGTGTAACGTTAACCATAATCAATCAATCTCCGCCCACCCTTCTTTCTCTTTATCTCTCTCTCTCTTTCTGCCCCGCCCCCTTGGCCTTTCTCTTTATCTCTCTCTCTCATTTTCCTTTTTCTTGGACTTTTCTTTTCGTCTTTTGTCATATCTTCTTTGTTCCATTTCTTCGCTCGCTTGATTCTCCCTTCCACTCTTCCCTTTTCTCACTCTCCTTTCATTCTCCCTCACTGTATATCTCCTCCTCTCCTCCATCCGGTCCCCGTCTCTTGCAGAAACTCAGAAATGGTCTCCCTCACGCGGGACTTCGTGTTTACCCATCCGTTCGTCAAGGACCATCCGACGAATCGCTGCTCCAGCGAGGTCACTAACCACGTCGCCCTCATCTACGAAGACGACGATGTCCTCCGAAATGTCGACTGTTTGAAACGAACCTTTTTAGAGAAGAAAGACTGCCTGCTCCACGGAGACTTACATACGGGTTCTATCATGTCGAATGGCCATGATGCAAAGGTAATAATGATCATAAACAAATACCTCGAAAAAAATAATAGAAGATAAAATTCACTCTAAACTAAGTCGCAGCACGTATAACTTATGTCGTTGATACGCTTGATACTCAGATGATCGACTTGGAGTTCGCCTTCGTGGGTCCCATGGGCTTTGACGTCGGTCTCCTGCTTGCCAACTACCTCTTTGCCTTCTACGCCCACCGAACCAAAGCCGACAACAACCCGAACATTCACGAGAACATCCGGCAAGCGGCCGTCGACACCGTTTCGGAATACTTCGGGGACGCCCAGTCGAAGTTATCCAGCGAAGATGTCAAAACGCTGTTCCGTGAGGTGATGGGTTTTGCGGGATGTGAGCTAGTCAGAAGGTGGGTTCTTTTCTCTGCTTTCGCTCATTAAATTCAACCCCTGAAAACTGTATAAGGAGAATACATGTATCAACAAATACGAACATAACCATAATTATAGACGTAACATATCATTCTGAATATTGGGTTCCTTGCATCCGTCAAAATATGGAGAGTTAAACCGACAACAAGATATCATAATGGGATGAAGTTGAGAATGATGATGAAGATGGGAATAGTCTTTTATTTCCCCCGTCCATTCACATGTATCTTTATATGTTGAACTTAACGCTATTTGATAATAGTTTATGAAGCTGTGTCCTCTGGGCGTACAGATAAGCCTGATATCACCTTTACAGTGAAACAGTAAAATGCAATCAGCTCCACGTACGTGTTATACACGTCGATTGCAATCACTCACTGCAATCGAGTACAATTGGTTGATATCGATCGCTGGAGGTGAGGAGTAGATCTCACGCTGCCCTTTAAGTTCCAGTCAGCAGGCCATCAATGGTATTCTTACAGTCACACACTTTTTCCTTTTGGTCAGAATCGTCGGGGCGGCTCATGTCGAAGACCTGGAAGGAAACCCAGCAGCTGAAGTCACGTGTCTAAAGCTGGGCGTCAAATTCATCTTGAACTATGAGACTGCAAATTTTACATCAATTCATGACCTTCCTGGAATGCTTGGGTTATGAGAAAATCTGTGATAGCTCTATTTAGGTGTAAAGTCTACAGCCAAACGGCAGGCACCGGAAAATACGCTTATTTTATTTTCAGCGAGGTAGTCGTGACCTTCACTTGACCTCTAGAACCGCGGAAAACGTCTCCTTTTCAAACTGTGAATATACCATATTTTCGTACACTTTCTTTTGTAACTGTATGTTGGAGGTCGAAATTTACCAAGTATGAAAAAACATTTCATTAAAATAGGCAGAAAAATATTGTAAATATAAATATGTAATTCTAATGAAAATAAAAAAAATAAAATAAACTCTATATTTTAATGTCAATCGCTTTGAGCCCCTAATATTTAGAGGTCATCTGAAGCGGAATTTATTGTACTTTATGGAGATACCATTATTTTTCAACCTCCCCCCATAGAAGGGTCAGGATCCAGCAAAGTCTGAGAGCTTACATATATATCGGTTGCGAAGTCCGAACGATTTCTGAAATCTCGCGTCACTTTGAAGACGAATAGCATAAATGTTTTATTTTTGAGCTCAAAAAATATTGGATTCAAAATCTCCGCTGAAGTATTGGCTTTTTAGAGCCGTAACTGTCGTTGCCGTGCAAATGCCATAGAAGGGTCAGGATCCAGCAAGGTCTGAGAGCTTACATATTTAAAAAAAAAATTGAGGCCTTTTTTTGAAAGCAAATAACATAAAAAAAAAACTCCTTTGCAGATTTCGAAAAAAAAATGAAAATATTTATTAAGAAACATATAATCTCAATCCCTGTCTAAAAAAATTCTGATCAGTATGCTTACAGAAGACACCAGCAAAAGATCTCGCGAGCATGTCAAATTCCTTCGTAATCTAGGTGCAACAAAATCTGCGCGTGAGATTTCGCGAGACGAAAAATAAAACGCTCACGATTTCTATAGAACGAGCGAGCGCTGCCGGTTGACTGTCTAAGTCTATATAGAGCGCAGTTGAGAAATTCAAACGGTACTGCGAAACCTTTGGACATCGGTACTCGGCTAAATATTTCATCTCGAAGCGAAACTGAATCAATATTACCGACCCGGTCGAGTAAGGCAAAAATATTTTCTGAAGATTTTTGTCGTACAAAATGACGACGAGACGTCATGTCTCCGGTAACTACGAGCGCATGCTTCGGCCTATTTAGGGCGTTGCGACGAGCTGACGTCATTATCGTGATCTGATCATGGCGCTCTGCCCATGATCTGATTAAGATACACTGTATATACAAACCCGGGCTGAAGAACATCTCACATGAGAGCATCCAGAAGATTCATGTCGATAATGACAAACTCGAATTACTGGAAAAGCCACACGCCTTGTTTGATTAAAAGCGTGTTCAGGCCTTCAAGGACTATCTATTTCAAACAAAATGTCATCATTTATCATTTATTGAAGCTATAAACGGACTTTTTTCATCTCTTTTGCTTCATGTGCTCAGATTTGTTTGAATATCAACGTGAACAAATATGAAATTCGACAATAATGAATGGAATACTAATTGCCATGGTATTTACATAAATTGAATAATAATTGAGGCCTACAAAAGTGTAACAGCATGTTTAGATCAAACAGTTTTAGTAGAGTATCAGTCAAACAGATGCACTTTTCACCGTAATAAAACTGTGCTATCACTTCCTCACAACACTCTGGTGACTTGTAGTTGATTTGTATGTGGCTGGGTTTGTTGCTGTTATCTAGACCTCGTACAAGTGGGTAGAATCATGACCACATACAAGAGCGTCGAAGCCAGCGAGAAAAAGAAACGATGTGCCGTAGCTGTCGGTGAGGTCCACAACTAGACTTGCCAGATATCAAGACAATAAAGATTCATCATTATTGTTAAAAGCCTCAAAATTATCTGCTCCTTACGCTAACCTCAATAGTGAAATGAGACGTTGCATAGTCAAATATATTAGTATGTTTTATATATCATGTATATAAAGTGGTATCTTGATTTTGTGTTATTGTTTTTTTTATCGTAGGCCCATGAAATGAACGTAGTGTAATAAGCATAGGGAGTTGGCAATCGATTTGATGCGTAGCAACACCAAGCAAGAGGAAATATATACCAGTTCGAATGTAAAAGGAGTACGACAAAGGGAGACAGAGTGGAAATATATATAGAGAGAGACCATATGAAGGTGGTAGAGAGAGAGAGAGATATATATAGCGTGGATAGCGTAGTGAAGAGAGTGAGAGAGAGAGAGAGAGAGACAGAGAGAGACAGAGAGAGACAGAGAGAGACAGAGAGAGAGAGAGAGAGAGAGAGGGAAAGGAAGTGAGAGAGTGAGAGAAGGACAGTGCAAACAAGCGAACAAGGAAGGGTTATAGAGAGAGTCAGAGAAAGAACGAGTGCTATAAATTAGAAAGAGCAGGAACTTCGATCGGGGAGCCAATGTTCTAGGCTAATTTGTTTTCTTTATATCTATTAATGTCCCTTTGTGACATAACAGAGCTGTATCAACAATATGGGGGCACCTCCATGGAAGAGATAATTCTGTATTTAGCTGCGAATATGGAACCACGCACAATTGTGTACATTAACTATATGCAAAAGTGTTTATTTGGAAGTGAGACATGATAAAATGCGAATAAGCAAACATGTACAATTATATTTTTCGTTAATTTAATATACATTTCTTTAATAATTAGAGGGGAAAGCAAGACGCGAGATGAAATGGTTGAATTTGATTTCGTTATTACATGCACTTAACGATATAATGAATAATATCTTCCAATCACTTATAAACCAAAAAATACAAACTGGTAGTCACTCCTTATTTTGTTTCAGAGACAAGAATATGTTTTTGATCTTATCTCATAAATTATTACAATAATATAGACATTATCATATTACAACAGGAAAAAAGTGTATATCATGTTAACCAGACAGACCGATAAGAAGAGTCTGTAGTAATAATGGTTTTCATATGTTATGTTTAATGTTGCCTTAAAAAGTATTGTCTACATTTTGTTAATGTATGCATATACCTAAAGTAATGTTCATCAATATTATATGTCATGCGGGTGGAAAGCAAATATCCACGTGGGTATTGTGGACAATAAACTCACTCATTCACACACTTTTTATGTTCTATGTATATACTGTACATACTGTTCAGGCATGGTTTACCTGATAAATGCACTCATGATTGCATTGTAATTTGTAAATTGTATTTATTTGGTCCATTTAAGAGATACATATATGGAAATTCATTTTGTTCACATGATAAAAAATGATAAAATTATCTAACATTGAACATACAAACAAACTCATTTTTACAGATTAATTGACAACATCATACATACACGATACTACGACAGTGAAATTAAACATAAACATTCCAAGTCAAACCGATGGGTTTACGTAAAATGACAAATAATGACAGGTTTTACATAAATCAAAGTGGTGTTATATCATACATACTATCGTGCAATAATGTGATATTAATGTGCAATTGAATGAAATAGTTATCGTACAGTGAAATATTGATTAGGTCCCTTAGACTCATTCTTTCACACAACGCATTCTTTATCTTCGTACATGTTGTACATGATAACAAGTATTATGGCGTCATTTCCCGACCGCTGACTTGGAGTAAAACTAACACATGACGACAATAACGTGTAATTTGTACTCATACTCCAAACTATGCTATTTAGTCAATCTTTTTCAATAAAAAAATGCCTAACACATCAACAATTTCATTAATACTGTTAAAGGTGATATTATTCAAGTGGCAACTGGATTACATGATTTGAAGTACATTATTCGTTTTCTAGTAAAGGGGAAGATGTAACATTATGTGAGTCTATATGATGATCAATTTATCACCTGAATATTGATTATACTTTTTACTCCCCTTAAGTGACACAATATCATGACCTTGACATTGCTCTCTCTAATGAAAAGCCTTGTTTCTTTCAGTTGAACACGCAGAAAATAATATTACCAGATCGCTGAAAATGCCCATCTGCTGTGGCGGCATAGAAATAAACTATTATCAAGTTTATCAATTATTTTCGTTTTATTTCATATCGTTGTGATCGCTATTTCATTTTTAGGTAAAATCACAATTGGATATGCAATTTTCGACATTATTATCTTCCCTGCCACCTTCTAATTGACGTTGCGTTTGGAAGAACATAGATGCAAATATATGTACAAATCCCAAAGGTACAACGTTGTCTTAGGCTTGATTAAAGCCATGGACGGCTAGAAGAAAGTCACGGGGCGGTTCTTGATGTACGATGCAAGCGGTGAGTCTTCCTTCATCTGTTTGTAGAATTGGGCTAGTTCTGGGTAGGGATCGAGGATGTCCTTGATGCCCATGGTGAGAATGATGGCATCGAAGATGGTAAATGCGGTAAGGTCCGCCAAACTAATCTGCAATGTATACATAGCAAAAGAAAACAAACTAGAAAATAATGCATTTTAAGACACATTGAATTATCAAGAAAAGTGTTTAAAAAAGTGATAATCGTAAGCATGGCAAGGGGAGAACTTGTACAGCACGAAATGTTTTGCAGCTTCACAAATTGTATCTGATTGTAAGCGTATTCGATCTCTCTGTATTAAACGCACTGTCAGCATCATTATCATTGTTATTAATGGCATGACAAATCATCGTAAATACCTTGGCAACATGTATAATACTCAATGCTCATTGACTGGTTCCATAGTACTTACATTGTAATTGAGAAAAATGTAAAAGCTAGATGCCACATAGTCCAATGTTATGTTGCATAAAGTTATATTACAGCTAAAAAGATATAGGTATTGTAACTTAAACATTGTCATGATTGTTGCAACCACTATGGCAACATAAACAATTCTTGAATCTGGTTGAACGTTTCCATGGCAATTGTTAGTTATGTGATGGTGAAACCTTGTGCTAACATTGCCTCCAAGGAAAAACTGGCCGCTGGTCTTCTTGAGCAGACTTGAGAGGTAGTTGAACTGAGGCACGGACACCGTCTCCCTGAAGTCTTTCATGTTCTTAGCCTGTCGTTAAGACAACAAGATCACAGCACATATTTGACTTAAAATAATAATAATGACATTACTCATGTTTAATGTGTCATCGCTCTAGTTACACCATTCTGAGACGTATGCAAATTGGACACAAATATCACCCACCGACTGAAGAAAACAGAAATGTCTTGAGGTTATTCTTAAATGTGTTTATTTAAACATTACCGTATAACAATTATGTACTTTGTATCAATGGAAAACACTTTCACTAAAAAGTCTAGCTATTTTTCTTTAAATTTAGCCATTTGTGTTACTAGGTGTTTAAAACTGCTAATAATTTTTCAAAATGATAGAAAAAAGTAATGATTTGAATTAACTTGAAATTCACACATCATAAAGAAAGAGTTGTCAAATTTTAGGAGTGTATTTTGTAACATTTCCTCGATTTTTATTCTTGGAATATTTAATGACACTTCCATTGTTGGATAAACTTGGACATACAAAATTGTATTCAGAACACAACAATGCCGGTTGCGAATTCACAGGACCTTGTGGGTTGACATGTTTGACTTATGTTTGTCCCTGCTGCCTTTTCTCACCTTCTTCTCCTCATCTTTATCGTAATAGATTGGGTAGATCTTCTGGATGATGTCATCTACCGTCTCGGACACGAGTTCGATGATGTTGGTTTCCTCATCGGTTTTACCATAGTAACCTACAAAGAGGCAAACGCCGAAACATAATTTACCAAGATTGTTTTGTAAAATGGCAATTTGTTTTTGTAGTGGGGGTGGGGTGGGGGCTGGGGGTAGGAGTGGTTTCATATATAACATGGTATCTGTATTTGTAAGATTTGTAAGTGGGGACTACTAGTTTTCTTCAGCACGTTGTTAATGGTAAACATGTATATCTTAAAACTAAATATAGTATAGATGTATTACTTTATATTGTAAGTTAAAACTATACTTTACAGCAGAAGCTCCAAACGTGGTCCCGAATGGGTTGGTAAATTAATAAATGACTTCAATTTTTTGAAACCCGACGAAAATTCCTCTCTGTTTGGGAGCGTTACTTTTAAGCAATTCCCCATACCGCATATAGGGAAAAGTCGTCCCATGATGCACTGCGCAGTCACATTCGGAGTTCGCTTCCGGTCTAGTGGACTAGTGTATGAGTCCGGAAGTGGACATGACTTCCCCAAAAACAGGACGTCGCTGCGCAGTGCATTTTGGGACGACTTTCTCCTTGATGCGATATGGAACAAAAATCCAATATTTTCGCTCGAAAACTACACAAACTCACCGAAATTCCTTGCTAGGTATCTGTTGATGGCTTTCCCGTGTGGCATGCACTTCCCGTCTACCAGTAGGACGGGTACCTGGCCCAACGGGAACCCTAGACAGAGGGAGTGAGGGGAGGTGAAGGAGGGAGGTAAGGAGTGGAAGTGGAGGGAGAGGGAGATGAAAGGAAGGGGGATCGAAAGAGGAGTGGGGTGGGGTGGGAGTGGGGGAGAAAGTAGAAGAGGGGAGAGGGCAACAAGAGAAGAGGAGAGTGAGAGAGAGAGAGAGAGAGCGAGCGAGAGAGAGAGAGAGAGAGAGAGAGAGAGAGAGAGGAAAGTGAAAAATATTGGCCGAAGGAAATACGGAAAGAGGGAGTGTGAAGAGAGGGGGGGGGGGGGGGTTCAAAGTGCGGGTAGAGGGCAGAGATTTGGAGTGATATATTAGAAGAGGGGAGATGAGAACGAAGAGGAGTAGAGGGTAGATTGGAGATAAGAGGGGAGTTTGGAGGAGGGAATAGACCAACGTGCAGATAAAGGGATGAATACGGGAGACATAAATGGAAACAAAGAGTCAGAGAGGGGGGGGGGGGAGGTGTAATATTACGTGTATCATCATGCTCTGATATGCGTTACAACTAACTTTCCTGCTGCTTTTCCTGTTCGTTTGTCTCCTTCTTCTTCATCTTCTTCTACGTTACATTCTTCAAATATATGTGGGTGCTTCTCTCCCTCAATATTATTTTTCCTCCATCGTCTCATTCACCATCTTCCGTGTATTCATTTTCACCTGCCTTCGATCATTCCAAATTTATTAGGTTATACCGCCCTAATTCCCAAACACTGTACTACCGTGTCCTTGACTAAGGTTCCATTTAAACGACATAAAGCAAACTTTATTATCTACTCGAATTACCACAGTCAGCTCACATGAACACGATGAGTCAACGAAATCTCGTTTGCTCTGAAAGAAATGAGGATCAATATTGAATGCACATGCGTCAAATGGGCTCGAACGAGGACGCAAAGGAGTGGGCGCGTCTCCAATCTGCACTTTACAAACACAGCTTGGAATGGGTGAAAGCGAGACTATTACACTTATTACACCAATTCAAATCTAAACAGTACTTCAGAAATGTGCAAAATGTGCATCATTTGGGGAAATAATACTTTAAATTGCATATACCTTCTTTTTTATGAACGAGTACGAATGTGAAGGGTATATATGCGGCATTGTAAAAACAGGAAGGTGGATACGTTCGTCCATCTCCTTGGGAACGGAACAAGGTTAACAAGTAAAAGCAGGGCTCAAACTCAAAATGTAGTAAAGAAAATCACCGAAATCCGCCCAACAATTTGCATTCATTCCGTCTACTTAATTTTACTTAAAGAAGTCTATTTTATTTTTGGATTAACGAACTATCGGAATAACGAGTCTTCGGAATTACAAACCTTCGGGTTAATGTAAAAACTGGTCGAATAAACGCACCATATTTCATTTTTGGATTAACGAGCCCCCAGCTTTACGAAATGAGTATGTTCGGAATAACGAACCTTCGAAATAACGAACCTCACCCAGTTTTTCGTTGTAATTAAATTGTATTTCTTATGTAATGTTCTTCCTAATTGAATGACCCAGTAGACCTACTGCTAGTACCTTGAAGATGATGATGGTGATGAATAAGAGGAGGATGAAGAAAAACGAAACTAAACTTACATTCCTTGTTTTCCTTCATGCTGGCCCAGTCTTCGCGTTTCATTCGGAAGTCTTCGTATTCGACTCCCTTGAGAGTGAACAACATTCGGATTACCTCCCCCCTACCTCTGGCGTCAAAGTAGATCAGTTTATACTGAGGCATGGTTCCTGGTGGGGAAGCTGTTGGCGAGAGGAGTGTGTGGTAGTGCAGGTGGTAGAGGTTAGTGGTAGTGGTAGTGGTAGTGGTAGGAGGGGTACGCGTGGTAGTGGTTGAGTGGTCCTATACTGGGAGTAAGCCTCGCGCTAGAGATGGGGACGGCGACTGCAACTTATGTAATACCGACGGTCACCATGGTCACATCGAGCTCCGGGAGTGTCCACGTATAATGGGTGATATTAGGTGTGTAAATCGCGTAATTTTGGGAGGGGTGAGGGAGGGGGTGGGATTTCGCATCTCCCGTTATGTGGTAAAAATATAGGAAATCATATGTGAAAGCTTGCATGCATGTTCTCCCATATTGGCCATGAAGCTTTAGATGCAAGTTCACATCATTATACAGTATTCGTTATGCAATTTGGGGCTACCCCCCCCCCCTCCCCCCCCCCCTCCCCCCCCCCCCCCCATCACTTCACACTCCTTGCGGGCGTCTAAGCTGGCTCTTTTACACCCCTGGTTCGATCAACCAAGGTCTTAATTCGTTATTACCTTACCGTCTCGCTGTGTACACATTGCACCGTAGATAAGCAGTTTGTTGATTGGGCACTCATCACTGATTAACAGTCATAACCCACTAAGGTACACACACACACACACACACACACACACACAAGGTCATGTATACACATCACTACCATGTATACACCCCGATATACTCATGCTCATACACGTATTCTCACAAAGATCAAAGATATTTATAAGCAAAGATGTAATTACAAAATGTAAAGCTAAAAGGACCAGAAAGATATCACAGGTGCTAGATGAGTCTGGCTCGCATTATGGCAAAGTACAATTTGTAACATTGCTAATAATTACAGTGTAAACTTAAAGACCTTAATATTGAATACTTTATCCAAAGTATAATATTACTAGAATGATATGTAAATGTTATATGATTATGCTTCATGTTGAAGACACATTTTTAATGAAGATATACAACATGTACAATATCTATTTACATTCTTCTGATTAGAGTATTATAATTAACGTAAGTCCAAATAACAAAGAAAAACCATAACGAAGTATCCTTTAGTTAAAATGGAATTTGTATGAACATGTAGTTCTGTTAATGACTCTATTATGAAGCAAGTGATGCGTTTTCTTTCCTGAAAGCATTCTTCCGTTTATGACAATGAAATCGATTATTCCATGCAATCATACCGTCTTATCATGATGACGACACTTTTCATAGGGTAGCTTTAAATCTGCTGTAACGACGAAGGCGCGTCTTTTCTCAAGCCGTGCTTACAACTGGAACATCCCCGTAATCAATACGTTTACGATGTTTATTTGAAATGTAAATTATTTATGTTTGTGAAAATAGAAACATGATAAATGTACATAGCAAATTATTTTCATAGCTATTATAGTATATATAAAACAATGAAATATACTTAGTTGTGGATGTATTTCTGAAACCCACACAAATCACATTCGATGTGTTCTTTCACAAGCAGGTTTTTACGGTGAAATAACTGATCAAATTTAAATCAGTGAGACCGGGGTGCCCAAAGCCCGTGCGATATTACACGTCTTGAACCGGTACCGTTTTCAAGGCGATGTTGATTTCGGAGTCCGCCATCTGGAAGCGACCACGAATCCCCGAGAAGACGAGCGAGATAGACGTGAATAACGGGTCTAGGAATACCCGGAACGACGCGTGCAAGGTCATGCTAAAGATGCGGAAGAAGATGAATTGGAACTTGAGTATCGGTTGGATGAACCAGATGATGCTGATGTGGACGAGGGCGAAGACGATGGCCCAAAGGAAGGAGGCGATAGGGGCGAAGACCAATGAAAACGTTGCATAGATTGCGAACTGTGCAGGCAGAAGGGAGAGAGGAGACCGGGAGATGGCTTAGGGCAGGAATAGGAGTAAATGAGAAATGAATGAAGGGGGGGGGAGGGGGGGCGAGAGGAAAAGTGGGAAGGGTAAAGTGGGTGAGGAAGCGAGAGGATAGAGGATAAGTGGAAAGGGTAAAGGGGGTGGGGTGAGGAAGCAATAGAATAGAGGGGAGTGGAAAGGGTAAGGGGGGGGGGTGGTTCAGAGGACAGGGGTGGTAAAGGAAAAGGGGAAGGCGAGAGGATGGGGGAGTGGCAAGGGTACAGGAGCAGCGGTAAGAGAGAAGGAAGTCGAAAAGAAAGTGGATATGTTTAGATGGGTGATCATTCGTTTGGCTACTTCTTTGTTTTACAATTTTAGAAGAAGTGTGTGGGGTTTTGGGGGGGCTTCGTTTGTATAGAAAGTGAGTCACAAAAAATGTCCCAACTTTTAAAAGTTGTCTGATATGAAGTAGGTTTAATCCATTGTGTCAATGTTATGACATCCTTAAAATGGATAGCTAATACAAAAATAATGAATTATCCCTTTCTTCTTATTTGGCTCCATATCTTTCCGGTTCAACTTCTCATCAATCCGATTCCCATTAGTTTTGCAATACAAATGAAAAGTGCTCCAAATGGGTAACATTCGGTATGTCTCACACACTTACGTGAGTATACTGTCTTATAGATGGCCTCGTTGACCTCCGTCATGAAAGGGAAACTCCTGGCGGTCGTTGACTCCTTGAATGTGTCTTCGAATGCGATCTACACAAATTGGCGGGAAGAAAAGGGTGGGAAATGACATGGTTGGCTGAGGGATTATGATAATAGTCAAAGTAATTAGTAAAATCGATGATAAATAGCAATCATTAGAAATTCAATATGACGTGCAGATCAGGCAATATTCACGTTATATGATGTTTCTGGGATCAACATAAATGCTAAAATCGTCATTAAAATCAAAATAAGTCTGAAACAAACGAGTGGAAGGCTATGGTCATAAAGAGTTTTCAATTATTGTAACTTACCATCAATGGTAACTGCCATGCCAACAGGTCCAATAATGAGTGCTTATTGGCTGTTGCCATGGTAGTTATCATTGATGGTAAGTTACACTGAATGAAAACCTTTATGCAACATGCACATGATGCGTGGCCCGGTGCGTTTATGTGGATTTAAAAGTCATTGATGTTAACACACCAACAAATATCTGCATGCGTACCTCTGCCATACAGTAGCCACACATAATGCGGTTTCATTTCTTAATGATGGTACATGTACTTTGATCACAGCTTCAGACATACATAATGACTGTTATGATTATAATTTGCTAATATCTATGGGACATCCGTAACTTTTGTGCCATTACTGGCGTAGATGTTTTTTGAAATATATTTTCGAGATTAAATCTATGTTACCCCAAATTGTCTCCCTCAGGTCAATTAAAAGGCATGACAGGGAGGGCACAATGGGGTGGGGTGGGATGGGTGGAGTTACTAAATACCTCAACGTGTGGCGTCAACTTGTAGATGTCCTTTTCGTTGGCGAGGTCGACGTTGTCGTCATGCTCCGCTTCGTCCTGTTTCCCCTGCTCAGTCGACAACGGCACGACGGTGGTCTGGCCGTTCGCCGGGGACCCAGTTGTCCCGGGTCCCATGTTTTGGACGACTAAGGAGTGTTGTGGGTAAGGGTTACCCCCCGGCCCTTGGATGTTTGGGTGGCCGCCTACCGCCCCCGCTGGCATGGCCGGGTTTACGATGCCCGGGTATTGATTGTGCTTCTCATCCATCGGAAATTACCGCCGTGTATCTTCAGATTGGCCACCACAATTAAAGAAAAAAAAAAGTGATTTAATCCTCAGTACCAAGCCATAGAACATGTAGAATGGACATTCACTGTGTACACACTTGTGTGTCCAAGGTAATGAGAGGGTTTAAATCACGAGCTGTATTCCTCTTTAATCCTATAAACCCACTTCTTTCTCTCGCTCTCCACTTCTTTGTACATTACCCTTTATAAATCTCTCCCATTGTACACGTCATAGTCATAATTTTCTCCATAAACCTTTCATATAGAAAAGGATTTCTATTCCTACACACCGTTTCTTTCTCTCGCTCAACCCTTCTCTGTCTGCCCTGCCTCTTTCATAATCTCTCCCTTTCACTAGTATTTCCATAGACCTTTCATATAGACAATGTTATACCGTTGTAAATGTAAAAATGAGAGTGGAAGTGAGCCATTGTTGAGCACATGTATAAATTATTGACAAAATGAAGAAGCAATAAGAACGAGACATACCTTCCTGTTTATCCGAAATGCTTCACGAAGAAACCTAGACTGTCGGCTTGTTATGTCACACCACAATATTTATAACACACCACGTCTAGGTCAGGTTCCTAGTTAATCAATAATAATAATTGATAACGAACAGATTATTTACATCATGGACTAAAATAAACATAAATCTTTGGAATATTTTTCCGCGCGCAATGCCGATATGTAGCATCAACACAATCCCATTCGTAGCGTATAAGTATTCACTGTAATCTACAAATAGTTAGGCAAAGAAAAATTTCCATTGGCATAATGAATTCTGGACGATGCCCCTCTTTTTCCAGTATTGATTGCATATTTTCCAAATAGATGATTCATGGTATAGGTGGACAGGTGTGTCCATATGTACTGACAAAAGCAACACAAAATTACTGTCATATCATATAAATACGTAGTCAAATCGTAACAAGATTTTCTCTCTTTACCACCCTCTTCTCCCTCAAGTCTCTCCCACATATCTCTCTCTCTCTCTCTCTCTCTCTCTCACACACACACACACACACTCACACACTCATCCTCTCTCTTTCCCTCTCTTGCTTCCTCCCACAGTGCCCTCCAAAGCTCTCTCTCTTTTTTTCTCTCTCCCATTTTCTCCACCTCTTGCCACCTCGCCACCCCCTCTCTCTCGTTCTCTCTCTCGTTCTCTCTCTCTCTCTCTCTCTCTCTCTCTCTCTCTCTCTCTCTCTCTCTCTCTCTCACACACACATGGTTATTTATCCTCTCTCTCAGTTTCCACTCTCCCATGCACTCTCTCTCTTTTCTTTCATTTTTTCTCTCTCCCTTTCTCTCAACTCCACTCCCTCCCCCCCCCCTCTCTCTCTCTCTCTCTCTCTCTCTCTCTCTCTCTCCCTTCCTCTCCACCTCTCTCCTCCACCCCTGTCCCCTTTCTCTCTTCCTCTCTGTATCTCTCTCTCTCTCACTCTCTCTCCCTCTCTCTCTTTCTCTATCCCTTTCTCTCTCTCTCTCTCTCCCTTTCTTTCTCTCTCTCTCTCTCTCTCTCCCCCTTTCTCTCTCTCTCTCTCTCTCTCTCTCTCTCTCTCTCTCTCTCTCTCTCTCTCTCTCTCTCTCTCTCGGTGGGGAGACTCTGGAATCTCTATGAGTACTGGTGACTTTTAACTCAGATCATTATAGCTCCTGCTCATTGTGAATGGTGTATGTTACAAGAGCCGAAACTGTACGAGTACCAGGTGAAGGGTTACACACATAGCGCTATATTAGGACATTTATAGCTCTATGGTTAAACATGTATTTATATACTTAATCACGTCTCCCGGCGAGCAATATGGTTGCATTCGCACAAGAATACATGCAACACATAATCACAGCGAAGATTTAAAAGACGTACAAGTTTGAATCACGGGGTTCACTCAACGACGTTTGTGTTTGATGTAACTAACATGCGTTGTTATGAAGTTATTATATTGATGAGGAAAGATTGACGAAATGTCATTGAACAAAACATTCATTAGGCTATGATATGAACAGAGACAACATAAAAAAAGATTATTTTCTGAAAAATTCCTAATCAATGCAAAGTGTATTAATATTTGCAGGATTTGTTTTTCTCCCCCACCCTTCCTTCCCATTTCTTCTCCAACTACAAACCAACTACTCGCCCTAATCTTCTTCCCATCCTTACATAGATAGTTCATCCTGAAAATTGAGTTGATTACGATAAAAGCAGAATCGTGAAAGAAACATGTTAGTGCAGGTTTGACAAAAATCCGTCAAAGGATAAGAAAGTTATAATCTTTTGAAATGTCAATTTTGTGACGTCTCATAAGGAAATGCATCGTCTTACATGCGCATTTGATACACCATTAGAGAATAAATTTTTACACACATAACTCTACGAAAAAAAGTATTCCTTCATTAAAAACAGAAAAACAACACTGTATGGAAGCATACAGCACACATCACTATGGGAGAGCACCTCGCAAGTGACGTCACAAAATTGAAATTTCAAAATATCATAACTTTCTTATGCTTTGACGGATTTCTTTTATTTTGGGTGGGCTATATCCCTTTATTCAAATGATTAACATATATATTTGGTATTTCTTATGCATGCATAATACGCAAAATTGTCAATATCACTTTAACAAATTTTCCCCTCCCTCCTCTTCCGCCCATTCCCATTTCAACAATCTCTTCCCGTCCTCTTCCTCCCTTTTTCCAGACGATGTATTTTTTAGCGTGCATCTTCATCTCAGCTGCCAATAATGTAGTCGGCATGTTCATCTATCTCGTCGCGCTCGTCTAGCTAGCATGCAGTAGTGAGTAGTGTCGCTCGCTGAAGCTTGAGCTAAATTTGTTTATAATTTCAAGGAGGAGGCAGCGAATGTAAATTTCTGAAATAAAAATGTCAGATAGACTGAAAGCTCTGAAGGAACGCTCTTTGCAGCGAAGAAAGCTACTTGCACAACAGGTTAGTGATTCCATGGCCGTGTTCGGATCTGTGGTGTGGGGCATTGTCCTCCGCGCTCGCGGCTCATCCATAAGCTCGGCTTCGCGTTCGGCCGAAGGGCTCGCTCGGCCCTCGGTCGGACGGCGTAGTGTCCTTTAGCACTACGCCTACCCGAATGTCACTGTGTGGGACAATAGTATAGTGTATTGCCACACTCCTGGATCTGGGTTGATCTCGCCCCAAATAGTAATGAAAACACCATTCTTGTTGATTTCTGTTATAGTGCGAAGACTCTCAATATACAGTTTCTCAACATAACGCCCAAAGCATTTTTTTCATGCTCGATCTAGTTGGAAAATAGAGATAAGTGTAGTATCAGCCAATTGGCAGATGATGATTGTTTTTCATCATGTTCAATCATTGACATCATTATCATGATCGTCATGAATATGGGCAAGTCCGAAGGCCCTGGCTATGGGATCAGTTGATGAGTTCTGTGATACAGTAGAGAATGTGAATCCCCATGTCATGAAAGACTGCACTTGTATTCCTTGAACTGAGTTGAAACATTGAATACATATGATTAATCGTATGATTTGTGTCTTGATGATGGGACTGGTGTAGCCCCGGGACTGCTCCCGCACAGCGGGAGCGTCCTGAGGGCTCGCCACCAATTTCCCTGCATGTCTGGTCCGACTACCGAGAAATCAACCCGTGCACATGAATGAATTACTCATTTCAAGTACATTTATCACATATAAATGGCCAAATGTATTGAATGTATACCTGAGCTATAAAATTGCTTGAAAATGCTAAGCAACGTTACATATTGCCTCTTCACATACGATCATGATCTTTGTAACAAATACGGTTTGCCGAGGCTGCCATCTTGGCTGCTTCAAAAACATACACGGTAAAGGGGAACTGGCGCATGCGCATTAAGTTTTGCATCGCAGCTGCTGTCGTGCGATTCTGAACAACTTTCGGTCGAAAACAATTTTTAAAAATAAAACATTGATTAAATTCATCTTCAAACCAATTACGGAAATATTCAAGTATATATTTTACGTAAATATTTGCAATAGCTTTGAGATTTGAGTTACAGAATTGCTGAAACTGACTAATATAATCACTGCTAATCTCGACTTCCTTACTTCAAAGCTCCGTGCTACGCAGCCCGCTCACTGCGTGAGCGGGCTGGTCGCAGTAAGGACTGGTGATGATGTGACATCATTACTGCATAAATAAGAGGGAATAATTTTCTGCCAAAAAATTTGCATTGCAAATATGCACTACAACATAATGTTTGCATTAGCAGTTGTTTGCATAGCTGCAGTTGGATGATTTCATAACATTTGTTATTACAGTTGTATTCTACGACAGCTAATCAGCAGTGACAAACAAAGAAAATATATTTAATTGTCTAGACTATAAGCCTCATATGATAGTGTGTTTAAAAACTTGTGATAATTTTGTGCTGAGTTTGATTCTGTAGAAAAAGCAAAGCTGTTTTTTAAATGAACAAACTTTTAAATGTCCTGTGCGAACTGTAACTGACTACCAGTACCATGTGAGTGGTAGCTCACCCGATATGCTCCCACAAGCATCAACATCCACAGAACACACAAGCATCATTACAATCGCAATTTGATTGCTAGTTGTGGTTTCGCTGGGCAAGTCTACATGTTTTCCCCTGAAATTCAAATTGACGACTAAGCTGCAAATAAAGACCACCTGCTCATAACAACTGATTAACTTGCTTTACTTTTGCAGGTTTCACTTTATCAACTTTTAAAGGGAGTATACTGTACTGGGAAGACAAAAAGGCCTTCAAAAGATGATTGTGAGCAATCTTCTTGCCAATGGTCTTAAATTCATGTATTGTCTATTTTCCCGAACATTTCGAGCATTTGTGATTTAATCACTAATTACTCCAAATGTGGATCAAATGAGGGCAAATAACTTTCAGCAAGTTTCTAAAATGGACAATACATGAATTTAAGACCATTGGCAAGAAGATTGCTCACGATCACCTTTTTAAGGCCTTTTTGTCTTCCCAGTACAGTATACTCCCTTTAAAACCAAATCAATATTTATCAATCGACTATTTTCTTCCCCACAACATGTAGCTGGGAGCTACAGATGCAGACAATCTTGCGTCAGTGCTGAATAGCAGGGAGGACTGTAATGTCCTGAATAAGGAAATACGAGGGTCGAGTTCTACCAGAAAGGGCGACAGGAGTCCACCTGCCAAAAGGAGGGCCTTGGGGGATGGAGTCAACGAGGGACCACACTCGAGTCTAGACAGGAGGAAATCCACTGATGTAAGATTATCTGCGCTCTCTCGCTCTCTCTCTCTCTCTCTCTCTCTGTGACTGTTTCCCTTTAGGGCTCTTTCATTTTTGTTTGCATTACCCCCTCTTCAATTCTCATATTATTTTATCTGTCTACCTATCTTGTGAATCAGAGTTGCATCATATTTGTCTGCTTGCTTTCCTATTCTGTTGTTGGTGTGGTTAAGCTCATTTCAATCTAAGATCCCTTTTATTTTTGTATCTTGAAACGTAATATCTCGCCCTCTCTATTTTCCCTGTAATCTTTTTTCTCTTTCTCCCTTATATCAAACAATAGAGAAAAACTAAATCTACAATATATGTGTATATATATAATGTTACTTCGTGAAGATCAGTTTTTACTTAATCCTTACATTACCAGGCCTTCAAAACCCTATTGACTTACTACACATCTTCATGCCAAGAGTAATGAGAGAGTTAAAGGGCATTTACTCTACTGGGAAGGCAAAAAAGCCTTCAAAATGTAATTGTTAGCAATCTTCTTGCCAATGGTCTTAAATTTGTGTATTGTCCATTTTAGAAATTTTAGGTTAAATCCTCAAAATGTTCGGGCCGAACATTTTGAGGATTTGTGATTTAATCACTCATTACTCCAAATGCAGATCATTTGAGGGCAAATAACTTTCAGCAAGTTTCTAAAATAGACAATACATGAATTTAAGACCATTGGCAAGAAGATTGCTAACAATTACATTTTGAAGGCTTTTTTGCCTTCCCAGTACAGTATATGCCCTTTAAAGGAAGATATGCAACAGTGATTTACATGACACTATTGAGAGTATGTTGTGTGATGTGCTTCTTTTGCAGGAAGGAGATGAAGCCGGTGAGAAGGGACTCCGAGATGAGGTGTACAAGGACTCCTCCACATTCCTCAAGGTAGGGCAGTGTGCAAAGAATGGTGATGATATCGAATTTTGATAAAGGTAGCCTGGCACTCAGAGGTCTAGCTGCCATAGACTTTATTCTCCCCACGCTCGCTTGCGCATTGAGATAGTAAGCAAATAATCAGCGTTGGTGAGGGTGATGGGACGAACTATCACTTCCGAGGCGATCTGGATGTAGCTATCTTTCCGAAGCGCAGCTGAGGAAAGATAGCGTATTCATTCAGATCGCCGAGGTATTGATAGCTCGTCTCATTGCTTGAAACCTAAAGTTGATTATTTGCTTTATATTCCACATCTGAAACCAGCTATTTATACCAAAAATGACAATTTGACGTAAAAAGTTAATGTTTACTTATCTCCATGACCATGAGCCGCTGCCATGGGGAACACGCGTTAGGACGCGCATTAGGACGCGTATTAGGACGCGTATTAGGCCGCGCATTAGGACGCGCGTTAGGACGCGTTAGATGTCAAGTGATAGTCCGAGTGTAACGCACTTTTATTTTGCGCGTACTCAAAATATTAATCACGCATTAGGACTGTGAGGAGTTAAGAGATCAGCGAAACCAAAAAGTACTATCACCTAGAGTGTAACGAACTTTTATTCTCAGATGATCTGATAGGAAAAACTACGCCTCATCACGTGCTCAACTCTTGACCAATCATATAGCAACATTCTTAGTATGTGGAATATAATAAATATTAAAACAACTATTGATACATCAGTGGTAGAAGCACACTTCAGTGAATGTATGTTTTCTCCTAGTCTTGTCTCATGTGTTACTAATGCAGTAAAGGGCAGCGCCAGGTCTGAAAGGCCCATGCAACTGGGAGATACTGTATAATGCGCAATTCCGTAAGCCCCATTCAGTTGTTCACAAACCCCGTACGTTATGCGTGCTCGTCGGACTAGTCTAGCAATCTCGGAAAGTGTCCGAAAACGTCCGACGGTGACCCAAAGTCAGAGGCTTCATGTTCTGAAAATTCACAGACTGCGAAGAACATCGGCACGTACCCTTGCTCGCTAGCCTGGCCTGCCGCACGACGGAACCCAGTGCAACGATATCGAGTGATCGCTCCAGCCTGGAGAAAAAACGTCTAGGCATGTAGGCAATTTGCTCAGATCTCCCTTGAAATTTGGAAGGAGAGCCATTAGACGAAACCGCGCCCACGTACAAAATACCCGCTCTGATTGGACGCAATGACCGTCCATCAGTATGGTGTGAATCTAGGGGGCATGCGCCTCGGCGTAGGCTAGTCTATCTTATCAGACACAAATACGCTGTTTGCGTAATGAAACACGCACGATGATGAGTGATTTACTATGTAACAGCCTGAATATTCAAATCAGTTGTCATACTATATTTTTTATGCAGAAACAGTGCAGCAAAAACCAATGAAGCTAATATTTGAAAGATTTGATTACCTTCCGCACGACATATGTTATGTAAGGACAGACTATGTTCAAAGTGCTTGAATTTCCAGGAAAACAACCTTCGGCTCGATGAGTTTGTAAACGGGTGTGAATGTGCATGGTGTATGTATGTATGTATGTGTTTAAGGGAGGTGGGGATGGTTGTGTGTGTGTGTGTGTGTGTGTGTGTGTGTGTTTGTGTGTGTACACATATACATGAATCACCAGTGGCTGGCCGCTTTTAACGGACAATGTAAGTTGCCAGGGTGTTGATCACATAAAGAAAAACTTGCAATAAAGTCTGTGACATCATCTCCCTTGTAATGGTAAGCCATTATGTGAATGGCTTGCCCCAGCACTGATTTCATTCAGGGGCAAGGAATATTCCCCAGGGAGTGGAGATGACGCATGTAAATATGAAGTGAGGCAGTATACCATGACAAGGACAAACTGTGATAGGCACAATCAACTCGATCAACTTATCAACTCGATCGCCCAAGTCGAAAACCGGCCTTGTCACCGAAAACACGTGGTTTAAATGCGTTTCGTTTATGATCGTACAAATTTGCGTGTTTCCAAACAGCTTTCCAAACCCCCTAATCAAAACACCTTTGCGTTTATCAACTCGTTTAAACGCGTTAAAAAAAAATAAACGCGTTTGGAAACCTTAATTCTACCCAAAAAAGAGTTGATAAACATGCCCAATGATACAATAGCAATCACAATAATACAATTAATATTGCCTGTTTTTTTCCTAGGGCACTCAAAGTGCAAACCCTCACAATGATTACTGCCAGCACTTTGTGGACACGGGACAGAGGCCCCAGAACTTCATCAGAGATGTGGGTGAGTTCGCATCAAGCAATTTGATACTTCCTTACTGTTTCCAACTCTTTTTTTACATTTGTTCCTCTGATTCTTGCTCTCTCACTATCTCTCTCTCTCCCCTCATTTTTCTCTCTTTCAATATGACATCATTATGTCGAATAATAATGTAGTTTTGCCAGGTCGGCTGGGTCAGAGGTTAGCGAAGATGGAAATCACCTATATATATTTTCTCTCTTTCATTCTCTTTTATTTTTTTATTTGTTATAGTACAGCAGCTACAGCAGTATAATGTAAGAGACAAGACGGATGAAGTGAAGAAGAAAGATGAAGAAAGCATTAAAGAAATATTACCCTTGGCTCACAGCGCAACATTCCCTGAAACGCATTGCAAACAAAACCCTGTAGATAGCAAAAGATCCTCTATGAAAGCTTGATCAAGTCGTCAAAATCAAACACAATCCAAACCTGTGATCACAACAAAACAATTCTGCCATCATGACAGGTCATGTCATCTTTATCACTACTATCCCTTACTTTTTATAAAAGATGTTGATTTATATGAAGGAAATAAAATAAGCACTAAATCAATTTTTTTGCATCTGTAGGTCTTGCTGATCGTTTTGAAGAGTATCCTAAATTAAAGGAGCTGATCAGACTGAAAGATGAACTTATCGCAACAACGAACATTCCTCCGATGTAAGTACAAAATAAAGGGGCATTGTTGTCCATATTTCATTTGATTTTTTAAAAATTGCAAATGAACACATGGACCAAATATCAAATCTTCCATTACATGTGAAAGCACAATTTTACTTAGTGCTCATTATTTTTTTGATTGAATTGGCCGCCCCAGAACAGATTTGATCACAAGCCCTTTTGAGTGCACTGCATTGCACCATTACGTGATAAGTTTCACCTTTTTAATGAATTTTAAATGCAAAGGTGGAATGATTAGTTTATTTCAAATTATAAAACTGGAATTATTTAAAACCACACTTTGCCCTTCAAATTTGCACAATTGGTGCTCTAAATTGTATTAGTTGATGTACTTGTGATTTACAATATCATGTATGAGCGTATGAATGTATCTTTGAGAGAAACGGTTTAATTTCTGTTTTAAAGTGTTGCCAATTTGTAAGCCATATTTATGATTTTTTTCTCTAAAAGGGCTCTGGCTGTAAATGAGTTAACCCTCTCAATATCATTATCAGCCGATGATATTCCAATCTCAATTACCGGTACAACATTGTTAGTTAGCTATGGGACCAAGAGGATTAACACAGTCGGGCAACTGATTTCATTTTTTTCTGTTAGTGGTATGCATAACCCAAGGTCAATGGAGCTGATTTACCCGTAGTGTATTGAAACACTGTGGTCCCCATGTTAATTCAGTCGGAATTACACATTCAGGAGTCAACCATTTAATAGCCATTTTCATCATGTTTTCACAACTTTTCCACTAAGTGAGAATTAATGCGTTATTACTATCACCAGTATCCAGTGATTTAGTTTCAATGGGTAGAATGCACTCTGAATCTATTAGTTGTTGCTAGTTGGACAACAAACCTCAAACAAGCTTAGAGTTACCAATAGAAATGTATTGTTTGAACGACATGCATAAAATTTGAATTTTTGTGACTGCCCAGGTATCTGCAGTGTGACTTAGAAACCTATGAACTTGCGGACCTGGACACGGTCTTTGACTGCATCCATGTAGCGCCCCCTCTTGAGGAGTACAGGCACAGGCCAGGTGTACTGACCAATCAGAAGTTCTGGAGCTGGGATGAAGTAAGCACAAGATTTTTTAAATACTTTTTCTTCCTGTTAGAGCATTTTATCTGTTTCACTTTTTACTATTTTTGTGCTGCTGTACCAAAGTACCAAAGTACCAAAGTAGAGTTAAAAGACTGATCCAGTCATGAAGAAAAAGAGAAAGAGGGATAAAATGAAGATAACTGAATGGTAAGAATAAATGCTTATATGAAGGGAATGTACAAGAAATATATTACCATTCTTGTTATGTTACTTGTTACAACCTCAAAATGTGAACAGTAACTAAGTTTTCTGCAAATTGCTATTTTCATGTTTAAAGTGTCATATGTTTGCTCCTCAGTGTTCATCCTGTCATATCCTGTTTTACTTACATTGCTATATTTTTGCCCCCTATTTTTTTTTTTTTTTTTGAAGAGCTGCATGCTGCAGGTCTTTTGTATTTCCTTTCGTGAATTTCAAGTATCTTTGCACACATGTACAGATTTGTATTAATATTCACTATTATACCTGATTACATTTTACATGTGTAAATTTGTCATAATTGAAACATGTCTCTTTCAGATTATGAGGATAGATATCCCGGCCATATCTTCCTTCCGTTCCTTCATCTTCCTGTGGGTGGGTTCATCAGATGGCCTAGCGAGGGGTAGAGAGGTGGGTACAATTCATGAAAGTTGATTTTACTACACTTTCATTGGGGCCCTTGTTACAAGGGTCTTATTTCTGTGACAGGTGAATCACTCTCGGGTCGTAAATTTAAGAACAGGCTAAATCATTGCCCAATATGCCAAAATATTCATGTTATTCATGACGCGCTATTTTCGTTATGTATGAATATTTCATGCATTTTGTTAAAAAATATGTTACTGATGGTAACTCCAAAGCTCATTGGAGGTTTGTTCGAGTAGCAACAACTAATTGATGAATTTGTTCCACCCATTGATACTGAATCATGAAATAGAGGTGAATGTAATAATGCTTCACTTTCCAGTTAAGGGGAAAGTCATGAATGGCTTAAGAAAATGGCTTAATGTTGCTGGTTGGTTGCAGTGTTTGAAGGAGTGGGGCTTCCGGCGCTCAGAGGACATCTGCTGGATCAAGACAAACACCAAGACACCGGGCAACATCAGTCTGGAGCCTGGGGCCGTCCTCCAGAGAACAAAGGTAGGATGAAGAGTTTCTCTCATTCTCTCTCTCTTCCTCTCCCCCCTCTATGTTCCTCCCTTTCTTTCTCCTTCTCTCCCTCTTTCTCTCCTTTCTCCCTCTCCCCTCCCCCCCCCCCCCCCCCCCTCTCTCTCTCCCTCACACTCTCTCTAATCTCCTCTCTCTTTCCCCCTACCTTCCTCTCTTCCCCTCTCTCTCCCTTCCCTCTTCCCCCTCGATCAATCCATCTCTCTTTTTTCCTTCCCACAATCTCCCCCCCTCTCTCTCTCTCTCTCCTTCTCTCTCTCCTTCTCTCTCTCCTTCTCTCTCTCCCTCTCTCTTCCCTCCTCTCTCTCTCCCTCACTCTCCCTAATTTTTTCACTCTCCCTCAAGAACATACTGAAATAAAGGTAAGGAAGTTGGCAACTCTGATAAAGTTAGGCAGCACCCTTTTGAGAATATGGGCCAATATTTTCACTTCTTGTCAATTTCTACCCTAGGAGCATTGCCTCATGGGCATCAAGGGTACTGTGCGACGGTCGACGGATGGAGACTTCATCCACGCCAACATCGATCTGGACGTGATCATCACCGAGGAGCCAGAGACAGGGAGTCTGGAGAAACCAGAGGAGATCTTTCATCTTATCGAACACTTCTGTCTTGGAAGGAGGCGGCTCAACGTCTTTGGCAACGACCAGACAATCAGACCTGGTAGGTGTCTCTCTTTCTCTCTCCTTCTGTATTCTCCCTCTCTCATTCTTGCTATCTCTCTCTCTATCTCTCTCTATCTCTCTCTCTCTCTATTCTCCCCCTCTCTCTCTCTCTCTCTCCTTCTGTATTCTCCCTCTCTCATTCTTGCTATCTCTCTCAATCTGTCTGTCTCTCTCTCTCTCTTTATTTTCCCCTCTCTCTCTCTCTCTCTCTCTCTCTCTCTCTCTGTCTCTGTCTCTTTCTCTCTATCTATCTGTCTATCTATCTGTCTGTCTTTACCTCGTTACCTCTCTCTCCCCCTCTTTATAGAGTTAATTAAATCTCATCTTTTCTCTCTCCCAGGCTGGTTGACTGTTGGCCCACAGCTGACCAATAGCAACTTCAACAAGGAGACATTCAAAGCTTACTTCAACAAAAACTCTGAGGACTACCTGACTGGTTGCCCAGATGAGATTGAGCGGCTCCGCCCAAAGTCCCCAGTGGGGAAGAACAGTGGGGGGGACCGGGGCAGAGGGGGCAGAGGAGGGAGAGGGGGGCGTGGCGGGGGCATGGGGAGGGGGTTTGGAGGGCGAGGGGGAGGGGACCGTGGAGGGCGGGGCGGGAGGGGTGGGTTTGGCGGAAGGGGAAGGGGAGGGCATAGAGGGGGGTTTGGACAGAGAGGAGGCTTTTAAAGTCCTCATATATGTGACACTGACACTTACATGGGTTTGTGTATGTTACCATGGTAGTGTTCTGAATGAAATTTTAGCTAAACTGACTGAGCTAATTCAGTTGGTATTCCGAAAAGTGACATAGGCCTAAGTCAAACTGTGCGCCAAAAGGCCAATCATAGTCATGGGATGGTACTCCAGAACAATCTTAAGTGCTCACTTCGGAGAAATCTTATCCTAAGTCTAAGATTCTCCTAAGTGGTATTCCAGAACAATCTTAAGTTTTCTCCTATGTCGGCTCCTAAGTTTTCTCTTATCTTTATACAAATTTATGCAAATCATAAAGTTAGGAGGATTGGTATTCCAGAATGTGCGTAAGAGGATTTAAGAGAAAACTTAAGAGAGCCTTCCCCTGTCTTAGCCATTCATAACACATGCAATAAAAAGCAGCATTTATTTGCGTACATGATTGATGTGCGCGTACATAGTTGCGCAACCACAAAGTTAGGATCTATCCTAGGGGAAGGTGCTGATGAGATGCTGTGATTGTGATTGGCTGTTAATAGATGAAACATTTCCCTCCATTGGCTAATAAATGCGCACTGGGTGGGGTCTTATCCTCCCTAATTTGCATTAAGAGAGTCCCAAGAGCGCATTCTAGAATACCAATTTCTTGCTCTCTAAGGCACCTCTTTAAGTTGGGGACTCAAAAGAAAACTTAAAAGAAAACTTCAGATAACTTCTGGAATACCACCCATGGATTGTAGGGAACCTTAAGGCAAAACTCAAGTTCTTTTTCAGGGTTGGCATTTTGAAAGATACTACTTAAGCTAAGTCAAGAACTGTGTGAGGTAGTTGGTTGGAATTCTGAAAACTGTCAAAAAGTCACAAAATGCATGTATGAATCATAGGGGACTTTAAAAAATTAGGTCAAAAGTTAAGCCTGCTTTAAGAATACCACCTCTGTTTTAGAAATGTAACAGTGGCTGAAGAGTTTCCACCTGGCCGGGACCCAGTTTCTAAAGTGTTTCTAAAGTTCGTGTCTGTTTTTATCATACATCAACATTAGAATTGAAGAGAACGCAATGGCATGTGCAACATTACAGTGATGCTGCAATGAAAGTAAAATGAAGAAAAATTGTTGAGTTATGCAGTAGAATGTTACCTTTTCCAAGTACTCACTCAATATTTTGTCGAGTTTTAGAGCTTTTACAGATATCGACTGTATGCTTTACTATGTGACTTACATAAATGGAAGGGGGGGGGGGGGGTAAACACATTTATTAACAAATAAAGAAAAAAAAATGGCAGATTCATATAATTCAGGTGTATTACCATTTATAATTCTTTTAAAGACAACTTGTTTCACATTCATCACATTCAGTGGTAACATTTACATGGCAGCACAACATTTTCACAAGCATCTTTCACAGTCTGGCATAAACTCTGCCAGTACATGGATACATAATATCATATCTGAAGAACTTCATAACTACATATCAGGTCAACATAGTTGATGGTGCAAAATTTTACCTTTGACAGAAGCTGGTAAATCTTTCTTCAAACAGTCATATCATTTTTCTATAAGGGAGAAGAACATAATACTGCAGAGCAAGCAAGGTTTATGTTCATAGAACGAGAGGTACAGGTAACTGAAATTGATCAGTGTAAAAAGCAAAGGGTCTATCTACTTTGTATTACAATGAGTTAGATATCCCTAATCCCCAAAGGTTGAATATGTTTAAGCATCATTGCACAGCAACACCAAGAAATAAGAGTGAGTGTAAAACTATCATTATTTACATTGTGAGTTGAAACAGGAAAAGAAATTGAAAAAAAAAATGAAATTCGATTTCTGTACATGAGTTAAATGATTTATCTACAATGTGTAAATCGACTAAACATATGCATAATCATCATTATACAATACTGAATTCAAATGTTAGCATTACAAAGTGAAGTGCTAACACAGACCCATTGATAAGCATTGTTGACAGTGTGTCTATGTAATTGTACATTTCTGAATACCGAATGTGTTTTACCAAGGAAGTTCCCAGTGTTATCAATTTGTTTATTTTCATAATTTGATATTTTGTCATTCATGGATTTAATTTGTATGTACTACTTCACCCAAATAAATGTTCAATTAAGAGTTACATTTACATGTTGTCACATTTTATCTGGTACCATTGGAAATGTCCACATTTGTAACAAAAAATGTAAATAAAGCTAAAAAAATATTTCACTTGTTTGTTATGCATTCTTGAAGTCATTGTACACTTTTACTGGATATAACAGCACACTTCAAATTGTATTGTGGCAAAAATATATGATATCATGAACTGCATTTTGTTTGTTTTTTAGAATAAATACTAGTATGTGAAGACATTAATCAAAATCATGTTTTAATGCTAACGGATATAATAGAACATATAAGATTGAAGCGAAATTCATAGCCCGAGGCAATGTCATATATACAGCATCATATTTCTTCATTTTGTCTTATTTTTTTTCAGCTTCGGAAGTGTGTTTAGATTGAAAATCAGCCTCTTATTCTCTTGAGCTGCCATGATTTTTTTTTCAAGTAAACATCATTCAGTGCTGAAAACCAAAGCAAAATATGCTCAACACATGCTCTCCTAATACACAATTCTCATGGAGTTAAGCTACAAAGCTAAACCTTTTTTTTCTGTGATCATGTGATCAACACTTATTGCCCTCCCATGATAGTGCACACTTTCTTGAATATCTTACGTAATTCACACTGTAATGACTTATGCATTCTAGTCAAGACATGTGCTTACAATGAATTAGCTTGTAAGTACACATCTCGGTTACAATATACAGGTGTAGTAGCATTTGAGTGCAGATATCTGTTCTGATAAATTAACATTTAAGGAGAGATATGTGTTGGAATGTATTAATTAACATTCAAGCACAGATATCCGATCTGATAAGTAACCATTTAAATACAGCTATCATTACGACAAGTCACATTTGTTGTCAAATCTGTGCACTCTATTAACTATTGATTGTGGTAATTGAACAGAGCTTTCTCCTCCTCGCAGTGACACTATCTCCCACCTTAATCTGAAGATTGTGTTTGCGTGAGGACACCCATTAGTCAGACACGCGTACCATCTTCAACCACACAATGCGAGTATGGTATCTCACATCGGAAAAAAACAACAACCGCCTGTTTTGCATCTGAGAAGGAGGATTGCTGGTAAAAGTGCTGTTTGTTGATGTCACTTCTCAGACATGTGGATAAAAAAAAACTACCGCCTCTCTTGCCTCTCTGAGAAGGATTGTTAGTGAATGTTCTGTGGATGTCAGACACAATCCTCAGGCTGACACCATGCTGAACCAAGCACATGATATCGCTATCGATATGATATGGATATGTCCTATCGTCGTTGATCTTCCCGATAATCTTCACACAGAAGTGCAGGGTTCAAACCTCAATCCTGAACTCACTAGACGATGTCGGACCAGTGAAATTGTCACCTGAGTGATGTTGTTTAGGACCAGAAACTTGCGTAACAATGAATATCATATCAACCACGCATGTACTCGAGTGTCGTTGATTTCCCCAATCATCTTTGCATAGAATGTTCAAGGTTCAAACCTCTCCTCGGTGCCATTTACAGCTTTTATCTGCCTCGTCTGAACTCTGACGCTATTTAAGGCTTCAGTGGGTCGGCCTGGAAGGTCTGCGAGAGGAATTTATTGTAGTTAATCTGCCCGTTGAGCTTCTCGTCAAATTCCGACATGACCTGATATACCTCTTCCTCGTCAAGCACCAGGTTGCAGAGCCGCAGCACGTTGCGGAACTCTGGCATGGAGAGGTAGCCCGTCCGCTCCGTATCAATCTTCTTGAAGGCACGTCGCAGGTTGCGCCAGTCACCAACCAGCTGTCATTGGGAAAAGAGAGAGAGAAAAGATTGGAATGAGTTATGGATAGATTATGATATTGAAAAAAAAAATATTATAATGGCAAGCGAGTTCGGAAGGAAGAAGATTTTGATGAATTCTGATTATCTTAATAAGAAGATATTGATGAAACATAAGAGTTTGATACTTCAGAGAATGTTTAAATGGCGGGTGAATTTAATGAGAACCCTTACCTTATTGTGCTTACTCTAGTCCTCGCCCATAAATCTATACCTAATCTCACCTGCTCTTTTAGACAACATGGAAGCCCAGAAAATAAATTGCATTGAATCAAATCACACCAGGTGATTTGTGAATACGTGAATATGATTGACATTCAACCACAAACTCCAACTTTTATTGCTATCCTTCAGATCCAATCTAACGCTCTATATTCACTGTCAAGTTCAATCTCGATACTAATGTGTGTTTTTTCAGATGCAATGGAAAGTTAAATTAGTGGAAATAAGTAAAAATTTGTCTAATAGCTTCAATAGAACCCTCTATATTCACTGTCAAGCTCAATCTCGATACTAATGTGTGTTTTTCAGATGCAATGGAAATTTGAATAAGTGGAAATAAGTAAAAATGGGTCTAATAGCCATACTGGTTAGTTCCTATCAGGTTTTAACCCCTCGTACCTTTTGTCGTAGTCTTGCGGTGATTCCACTCAGACCCTTGTTGGGCTCATCCACGATGGTCCCAATGGGCATCTCAGCCTGCGGGTGAGTCATCAGTCCCATCATGTTGTTGCCATAGCGATGAGTGGACTTGCGGAGGGCGAAGGGGCGCAGGAATTCAACGTAGGATACCCTGTAAAGAGATGAGGAGAGATACAATGATGAGAATGATGCGGGTGTATAGTTCAAATATTTTAAAGAGATAATGATACTCATACCTCGCACTTAACTCTGTGGATATGCAGTACATGTATATCATTAAGGATTTCATGTACCTATGTATTTCTATGTCCTCTGATGAAACCATACATAAAAAAGAATAACATCTTCATTTTATCTTATTTAAGTGATGATTTGGAAGTTTGAAGTAGGTGAAGACACAATTCGTAGGGTATGCGTTTTTATTTATTGGCAGCAGTATATCACTTTTACATGAACATATTTTACGCGTTGTCAGGAGGCCAGGGTAAGAGAAGTGGTGTCTTACCTTCCGTCGCTATGGATATCAAACTTCCTGCTCAGCATGTCTAGCTCATAGGCGTTGAGGTGAACACACAGCTCCTGAAGCACATCTCGGAACTCCTCCGCACTGACGAAGCCAAGGCCGTAGGGGTCAAGCTGCAAGAACTCCTTCCGTAGGTCATCCCACATGAAGTCAACCTGGAATAGATGGATGAATATTCATTAATGAATTACGTAATCCACAAATATATGAATTTGCCAACTATATAAAGTTAGTCAAACGATGTTTAAGGCACGGGGGAATTGGTTGATTCAACAAGTGATTAAGTAGTGATTAAGCTCATAGATAAATGAATAGATAACTAGCAATAGATGAATAGAGACACGCACATTTCCTCATTTCTGATTAAGAGCGATTGGTCATTATAGCAAAGATATGTTTCTTTCCTTGGATTTCTTGACATGATATAATTGAGCTATGAAACAGAATGTCTTCAGTCGAAATTAAGGGTTAACTAAAGCATTTTTGCACACTAATATACCAAAATCCCTTTCAGCATTAGAAATATCACTCACCTTTGACCTCAAGTTGTCCTCCAGCATGTCGGCGGCGCAGTTGAGTTTCCGCGAGCGAATGAGGAAGTCTGAATCACCTCGCTTCGGGGGCGAAAGTTTGGCATTGGGGAAGGCGGCACTCTTAGGTGAGTAGCCGAAGTGGCGCACGAACTCCATAAAGCTTAGAGTCCGGTTCTGGGTTGTGATAAATGTATCCCAAAGATGGCGGATCTCACCTCGCGTGATCTCTGGTCGGACATTCAACCTAGAGTGGGGGGGGGGGGGGGGGGGGGAGATGAAGGGGAGAAATAGATTAAATTTCCTTGTATGTAGAAGCATAGCCAGCACTCTTTCATGTGGGCCATTCTTTTAATCGAAATGATACATTCTAACATAACCTCCAATATAAAAGTTAGGTTGTTTAGATGAGCCAGATGCAATCTCATAGCATCCATGGCATAACTGAGACTTTCCTTTTTGTATCTAGTCTGAGCAGTGCTTATATGAATACTATTTGCAAACATTTTCTATTAAAATTTCGATAACATATACATATGTGGCTTTTTTATTGTTTGATAATGGACTTATAAAATGTGTTTTGATTAAAGGAGGGATTCAGATAATGTAATTTGAGAACGAAAAGAAAATTTAGCCCAGACTTTGAAACTTACCTCTTGAAGAGCTCATACATCATGTCTTGTGTGAGCCGCCTCGAGTTGGATTCATCAATCTCTGAGAAGACTGCCTCAACCTCTGTCATCCGGTTTGTAACCAGCTGCTTCAGGATCTTAGATATCTGCATTGATGGAGAGCAATTATAATATGATGATTGGGATATTGTAAATAAAAACTATAATGAAAATGATAATAGAAAAAGCTTTGATGATTGTAAAATTATGAAACTATGAATGATAACTATAGTAGTAATAAAATGATGATATGATAGTGATGATGATAATAATAGCTATATAAATTAGAACATTACACAATTTAACTCTTCCTCCTGAAACGTTCTCCAATGTTTTTCTGAATAGATCAAAATGTTTATGAATAAATACATACACAAACATAAAATAATGAAGGTATAAAATGATGGAATCATCATTCACCTGTCTGATGGTTCTGCCCTTCTTGAAGTCCTCAAAGCTGACTGGGTCCTGGGCCTGGTCTTCCGCTTGTAGGTCTAAGTCCATCTCCTCTTCTGGTTGGGATTTGACCGTCTTGGCATCAAACAGACTCGGGGCTGGGCCGTACCTGCGTAGGATATCGGAAGGGTTTGCATCGTGAATGGAATTATGAATATACCCCGATTTCCTATTTCTTCTTTTGTATTATCTTCTTCAATAGATGTTTTTGTCATGTATCACAACTTTCCCCTTAGCTGCGTCGCAACTCGTTGTTGCATTTACATGCTTCTAGTCATTCAGACTCAATGGATGAAATGCATTTTGAATATATTAGTTGTTGCTACTCGCACAAACCCCGGACAAGCTTTGGGGTTGCCATTAGCAACGTATTGTTTGAACGACGTGAATAAAATTTGCATACATAACGAAAATGGTCTATTAAATCTTAAGATTATCCAATTTTGTTTCTAATATTTCACTTTTAAAATTTAACGATGAATAAATGAGAACATTGAATCTAAAATGTTTTTTTTTTAAGTAACAGAAACTGGCAAAGTTACTTGGTATCCCACTGACCCATTAATGTGTTGGAACTTAACTAGTCTGGCTCCAAGACTGTTGAACATTTCTGATCCAAACTGATAAATAGAACCTTCTTTTCTATTTAAGACCTGTAACTATCATTCTCCTCTTTTCTCCATCTGTTTGTCCCATTTTGGGGGAGCTAGAGCAAAGAAAAAAGAAAGAGAATGATTGGTCTACTCCAGTCAGACCCATTTATTGAATAATTTAGTTTACAAACACCTGACAGCCTGGAAGCCAGGCTAGAACTACACTGGCAAACTCACCTGGTATCAAACTGGCCCATGAAGGCGTGGTACCTCACATTGCCCTCCTCATCTAGGGGTACCCGGTCGATGAAGGCCTCAAACTCCCGATCAGACAGGCCCAGCTGGAACTGGCTCTCGATTGCGGCTCGGAACTCCTGCTGGCTAATCACTCGCAGACGGAGCTTGTCAATTTTCCTGGGGGATTAGAAAAAAAAGAGAGCAAAAATGTTACATTACTTTGTCTTACTTTCTAATCGCTTTCTTAATAATTTGAAGGTCAGTCAGTATGAATTTGAACTCTTCACTTTCTTAAAAGAAATATTGAATTCATGTTGTTGTGGTAACGGGGGGGGGGGGGGGGGGGGAGGGGCGAGCAACAGCCACAATCCTGTACTTACTGAAATTGCCCGAGAAGTGTCAAGAAATCTCCTTGGAAGAGGTCCATTAACTTGGCCTCTGCTGACGTCATCGACTTGGACTCGTCTGCCGGGCTCTGGGTCAGGTCAGTGCCTTGGTGATACCTGTGTGACGTCATCGACAGAGGACAGAGAGAGAGATAGAGAGAGAGAGAGAGAGAGAGAGAGAGAGAGAGAGAGAGAGAGAGAGAGATCTGGTTAGTCGCTGAATTTAGTTATGGACATGCAATCACGGCAGCAGGCCGTTTCTTTAATACCTATGTATTAATAATTTCATTTATCATGTTTATTTGAGCCCAATGTTGCCTCATCATAACCGTACAAAATTATACTTCTTTTTTTTTATTTATTTCAAAGACTGTACAGGAAAGAAGGCTTATTTATGTTAGAATGATAGAGGAAAAGAGATAAAGAGAAAGGCAACATGACATGGTTTGTTAACCTCACGCAGTGAACAGGACTTCACTATATACGCAGAGATCATAACAATAAGTGAAGTGGGGGTGCATTGCCCACAAACCCGAATTCGAGACGGTACTTAATGATGATTGCTTGATATATGGTTACATGTACTTTGGTGCGTTTTTGCTTGTGTTGCTTACTTGTGATTGGGGTTGTTGAGGATGCTATGGGTAACGCCTCCTTCGGCTCTGTCTTGGAACCTTCGTAAGAAGTCTCGGTATGAGATCATCCCACCTCGGTTGGGCTTCAAGTCACAGCGAACCAGGAACTCATCCAGGTAAATGCCTTCTAGTTTCAGCCCAAACTTGGAAATGACCTGCGCGAACTTCTCCTTGTCGACCTGAACACAGAAGAAAGGAAAAGGAGGAAAATGCATGAAAAACTTACCCAACAAAGCTCTTGAAATCTTTACGAAATAAGTTCGTCGTTTTATTGTGTCTGTTTTATGACAGCGTACTCGGAATAAAAAAAAGAATAGAGGGTGTACTTCGTGAATCATGGGAATGTGAAGTTTGTTCGTGTTCTTGTTATGTCATGAAATGGGCATTTATTTTAATATTAATAGTACTTGCTGTTGTGTAAAATAGGCGAGTGAACATTGCAGAAAAAGTGATTGTCTCAGCGCAACCGAAGGTGATCATGCGCTACGCTTTGGAATATGAGACACACTGTGGTTAGGGGAGTTGGGGGGGGGGGGGGGGCTTACCTCTCCCTTCTGGTCCTTGTCGAACTCCTCAAACTCCCTCCTCATCCTGGTACAGCCTGTTCTGAATCTATCCTTCAGCCACCGCTCCACATGGATAGACCGCAGCCGATCCACCTCAGCCCGCTTCTTCCTCCTCGCTGATGATAATAATCATAATGATGATCACAATGCGCTTACTTAAAATGATGATAATGATATTAATGATAACGCTAATAACAATAATTATGATAGAAATGATGATAAGAATGATAACTGCAATGCTAATCATAATTATAATGATAAATACAATAATGATAATAATACTACTGATAACGATAACAATAAAGCCATGCGTTTTACAAAGTATTGATATTTATCAATATATTATTGAGCCTTTTTTGCCTGCAATGCAATGATTGAAATTACTTTGTACATCTATTCTTATATATCATTGATAATGCTTCGATTGTACCGTATACTAATGTTTATATGTTTTGCTTTTACAATGATTTAGTACATCTTTATATGAAAGAATAACAACAGAAATTCACCCTTACGTGATGTCGGTTCGCCCATGTCGATCCCGTGTTCGCCTGGCGGGGCGGTGGAGGCCCTCAGGTTAATGCCCAGTTTGTTCAGGAGTTTGGAGCCGTTGACCACGCCAATGTTTTCTGGGTCGTATCTATTGAGGACAAATAACAGATTTTGTTCGTCAATGTTTATATCATTCTTCTTCATCTTCATTTCTATTGCATCATCTTATTCATCAGTTGTTACTCCTACTACTTGCTTCTCTTTCCTTTTCTTCTTCTTCTTCTTCTTCTTCTTCTTCTTCTTCTTCTTCTTCTTTTTCTTTTTCTTTTTTTTCTTCTTCTTCTTCTTCTTCTTCTTCTTCTTCTTCTTCTTCTTCTTCTTCTTCTTCTTCTTCTTCTTCTTCTTCTTCTTCTTCTTCTTCTTCTTCTTCTTCTTCTTCTTCTTCTTCTTCTTCTTCTTCTTCTTCTTCTTCTTCTTCTTCTTCTTCTTCTTCTTCTTCTCCTTCTCCTTCTTCCGCTGCTGCTTCTGCTTCTTCTTCATACAAGCGAAATGGGATTCGAGTTTCGAAAGACATTTTTAAGATGGACTCTCATGAAAATATTGCCGATTTGGACTCACTTGAGCCAGAGCTTCTCGAACTCGTCGTCGTCCATATGGAAGAGGAGCTTATTAAGTGTGTTCTTGAACTCTGGTTTGAGGATGCGACCAGTGCCGCCCGGGTTGAGCTGCGGGATCATGTCGGCAACATCCAAGAACCTGGCCGGAGGAGAAAGAGAGAGAGCTGATTAGCACAAATTGTAAATGTGTTAATGGAAGTTACTATTTAATTTCCTCTGTAGTGCCCCGGGATATTGTCCTCGACCGTCCTAACGATCAAATATCTCCGCCCTATTGTTAATATGTTCGTGCTATCGTTATGGTTCTTCTCTTCTGAGATTTATTTTTTTTGGATCATCCTCCTTCATATCTTGTTTCCTTACCTCTTCCATGCATGTTATCATTCGTTTATATTTGTGTTTGTCTATACTTCTTCTCCTCCTCCTCTTTCTCCTGATTAACCATCATCATCACAGTCTCGACCGTTTTCCTTTAAAGACTGCTCTTAATTGTCTTTCCAACCGTTCACTTCTTTTCTCTCTCTTTTTATTATACGAGTATTTTTCATTTTTCAGTGTTAAATCATTTCGTTTCAGGGATTTACAGATTGAAGATGAAATGTTTTCTTGAAGACGTTACCTCTGTTTGGCCTTCTCCTTGAGCTGGGCGTGGACCTGAGACGCCGTCATGGTCAGCTTGTCGCCCTGGAAACGGTTGATTGGGTCCATCCAGGCAGGCATCTCCTTGCTCGTCACGTGACGGAAGAATGTGTAGAACTCCTCCAATTTGATTGCCTGCTTGTCATCCAGTCTCATCCTATTGTGACGTCAACGATTTAAAAGGGATATTTAGTTTCATTTGTTTTAAGTGCTTACTTTGATTGATTTGGTTTTGTGATGACTGATTTTATAATAGGGCATGATGGGACGATTAGTCTTTTTTGTAGGAAAATATCGATAAAAAAAGCCTAGAGTATGTTTCTTCATGAATATTGCAAGACGTTTGATTCTTTTTTAATCATCCTAGATCTTTTTCTTACTCTTTATATCTGATGATCCCTACCTCTCTTTTTAATTTATCCCTCTCTCCGATCCTTCCTATCCCATTTTCCTACTTAAAATCCATCTCCTGTCCTCTGTCATTCTCCCCCTCCCTTTCCCTTATTTCCTCTCCTTACTTACTACGACTTGCGACAAACACAAACTGGTAAACCGATACCCATAACCCCGTACAATACAACTATAGTCTGAATGTGACCACCCATTGCACACAACACGCCCATTTACCTCTGTAGGATCTGATTGAACTGCTTCAGACTGACGAATCTGCCGAGGAAGGTGATGAGGATACGGGCCAGAGCCTCTCTGCTTACAATCCCCCTCCCCTCAGGGTCATTGGAGACAAACAGCTTCTTCAACTCGTAGTAGCCGCGCTTCACCTTCTCTCTAAGTAGTGCTTCGATCTAAACGCGGAAAGAAAAATATTATTATTAGTCACATCATTATAAAGGTATGTTTACACTGAGCAAGTTTCTGCTATCGTTCGCGAATGGAAATGTAGAGCCTGTTGTTCATTCAACACAAACTGATAAGAGAGATGTTTGAAATGTGCGTAAAGCATTTTGATACAAATACGAAGTAAAATAAAAGTGGAAATTAATTGGTAATTATAACACCATCTCATCTTGGATAGTACCTTTGAACAAACTAATGTTGAACAATATCAAACGTGTTTCCACTATGGCAGTTTTTCACTTTAACCAAGATTAAATCAAAATGTTGGATATGCATAATACGCATATTGATCAATGAAATTGAAAAACGTTATAATCAGACGATTCATTTGTTGGTTGATGGGAGGGTACTTTATTTCCATCATTATATCACACACGCATCTCTCTAACCATTTATCTCGACCCCTAAATGATACTAGGTTATTGTTGATTATTTATACAAACTCTCCCATCATTGCCATTACGTTTCAACACTGAGCGCAGTTTGCTTCAATCATTTGTTAGCTGAAGATTCAGACATGCGTTTGCATAATTCATCAGCACGCATGAGGAGTAAAGAGCAATCAATGGTCGGCTTAGTTCAATGCTATTTATGGCCCACTTTCATTAAAATTATGTATCCAGATTGACATCAAAGACGGGACTAGGAAAGCTGAAAGGTTCAAACTAAAATAGAACTCCTGCTGCGAGTGCGATGTAGATTTGAAATGCGGCGGGGATTTTGTCCAGATGAACCAAATGTGTGTGACCTTTAGTATCATGCGTGTTTTAAGACAGTGCATAGAATTACACGCCCAATGCCTCTTTCCTTAATTTTGCATTCACCGGAAAGAACATTTCTATATATGGTTCTTTCTTCCTTTCTTTCCTTCGCCTCTCATTTCTTCTCTCTCTCTCTTTCTCTCCAGCTCTCTTTTACTCCCTCATCTCTCCATATTTCTCTCTTCCTCATCCCTGATCCTCCCCCACTCTCTCCCCTCCCCCCCCCCCTCGCTCTCTTTCTTTCTTTCTCTCTCTCCTATCCACCACCCTCCCTCTATTTCCCCCCTCTCTTCTCCCGGTATCTCTATGCTATCCCCCCTCCCTCTCTTTTTCCTCCTCCACCCGCCTCCCCCATCTCTTCTCTCACCCATTTTTTTTTCCCAGACGACACCACAACCGCGTGAAACTAATTATCGCGCTAAATCTGTGAATTTGTGACTGGTCAAGTAAACACCACAGAATCAAACATCAATTTGTAGTTATTAGCCTCCCTTATCATCCCAAGTATCTCGATACAACATTCCCAAGGGACACTCCTAATCTTACAAATCGGAAGGACGCGTGCCATAATTATATTTAGCTCGAAGATATTCAGGAACCCAAATAGTTCAACCTTGGTAGTTATCTTGTAAAATTGAGACGTATAGTTGTTTCCGATGTCGTGTCATAATCGCGGACTCTCATTTGCTCTTCCTAAACCACGCACGGACATTTCTTGACAGAGAAGGAGTTGACTCTTTTTATGCAAGTGTTTCACGTGCGCACAAGACAGTACTACATACACACACACATACATACACACACACACACACACACACACACACACACACACACACACACACACACATCATAAAACAACTTGATTATGTCTAGCGCAGGAGGAGTTAACACTTTATGTGCTAATGTTGCACATTTCCACCGGTAATACACATACATCATTATAGAGCAATATTCTGACTGGTACTGAGGGGGTTAACTCTTTATCATATCGCTGTCATACTGTGTATGAGTAACACACACAAACCCTATAAAAACAGCTTTTTGTCTGTACAGAAGGGGTTAATTAACTCTTAACGGCACACAAGAAGTTAACTCTTTATGCGCCCATGTTGCACATTTGCACAAGATATATACACTCACTCCTCATAAAGACCAACATTTTGACTGACACAGTAGGAGTTAATTAACTGTATCATGTCCCCATGTTGCACCAGTTATACACAAATGGGCATAGAAGGAGTTAACGCTTTATGTCCCAGAGTCACATTTACAACACAAGTAACACACACAAACCCTATCTACAACAACGTTGTTTCTTGCAGAGAAGGGGTTAACTCTCACCTCATCTATCTCGATCCTGGATTGGGTGCCAGGGCGACTTGACCCCCGAGACGCTAGTTGACCTCTGCTCTCAACTCGGCTCTCCAGTCCTGCTCTTGCACCTACATACAAAAAACAATTATCACATTCACTTGTTATCGACATGTAATTATTCATCAAGTACTCCTCCTCTTCTATGTTAATTATTTACCTAATTTGCTAATTAACTCTTTAACATAAGCATTTATTCACAAGGAATATGCGTAAATCCTTAAGAGCGTCATTTTGTCTGGCGCACGGAGGGCCAACATCGTCAACAAGCAAGCAACGAAATATGACATGGGCAGCGCTTGGGAAATAAAAGGAAAGAAGGAAAGTAGTGACAAGACAACAACAGTTGTAAATGGAAAACGGTGGTGATTGTGGTGATGGTGGTTAGTAGGTTTAACGAAGGTGGAGGAGGAGGGGGAGGAGGGGGAGGAGGAAGAGAACAGCAACAACAAGAATGATACGATACATGAGAACACGAAGAGAAAACATATAATCACAAGACATAGATTGAGGGAGAAGAATATGTAAAAAAAAAAAAAAAAAACCGGGGGAAAAAATACGGATATAGATCATTTTTTAAAACAAACATGAAATATGAAAAAGGGGGCATGGTCAGGATGAGAAGACAGGGAAAACGGAGAATGAAAATATCTAAAGAATGAAGAAAATCAATGACAACGATTCAAACTGAAGTGTTGCTTCATATGTTATACACGAATACGTCGTTAGGGACCAAAATGTGATCGATCGCGACAAAACAGGACACTCACATTGATACAAGTGCTCGGTAAACACAGAAGGCTACAGAATGCCACTTATAAACACTAAAGTGGTAGGTTCGAGTCCTCAAAGGAGACCAAACTCTCTAGAGACACACGCATTCTTATACTGTAAAATATTGCTTTTAACCCTTGAGGTTTGGCCGTGTATAAACATCCGTCAAAGCGCGTTTATATTTTTGTTTAACTATCAGATGCTTGCTGACGTTTCTCGCTACATGTTTTGAACAAATTGAAGATTTCTCGCCGACGTTCTTAGAATATATGTACCTACATGTAACAGAGATGTTTATGCACAATCGGTCAATTTCAGAAGCGATGGACCAAAAACAAAAACAATCATAACAAAAGAAGGAAATAATCGAAATATGTCATATCCATCGAAATTCGAAACAATGACATGGTGACAACCTGTTTCATTTATTTAAGTCACCAACAAATGATGTTGATCCCCAACCAAGGTCTTTATTCTTGTTCTTGGTACTGGTCGTAAAGCGAGACATGCGTCAATATAATGGTAAGAAAAATCAATAGGTGTTTGACGTTCAGTGGTTGACAATGAAAGATTGTCCGTGAATTTGTTCCTCCAACAACGCGACGTCAATAATCCGACCCTATTAGGGGTCACGCGAGGCATGCCCCAAGAGTTCAGAATCGCGACCCGGGCCATAGCAACTAATATACCACGGGGTGTGGGTACAGCGAGACTGCATGCGGAGCAGGTCGTGACGATATCAATTTACATTAACTCCCTCAAATATTCTTCATATTATATTCAAGTGCCGTTATCCATACATAAAGTATATGACAGAGCCGACTACAGTATTCTGCGCCAATCATTAAGTTGTGCGCGCATTTTTGACGAGTTCGAAGATTGATTTCCCCTGATCATTCTGCAATATTCTTGAGATCCCTGATTCTTTGCTTTCCTCTTGCTCACATCGTTCCTCCTCTGTATCAGGTCAATCTTATAATTCCTTCATCAGACTTCCAGGTAGAGACCATAGAAGGGCAACTTGGCCATACAAGTCCATGATTAACATAATATTGTGTGGATGATCACGGTCAGTATAGAAACCTGTTACAGTTACAATGTACCTTCTCATTGTTTATTTAATACACGTCACCATGCATACATAGTACATGCTGTACTACGAAGACAAATCATATCAGTATTTTATTCTTTCAAATGTATCAATTTCGATTTTTTTTCTCTGAATGGCACAGTTAATATAAAAACATGCACTGAAGTAGCCTTAATAGCCCTAAACCGTGGAAATGGAAACGGTGAACGGCAAGAGAGAATGAAAAAAAAAACTATTTGGTGAATTAATGTGGCATTGTCTATGTTATCCTTTCTGTATTTGACGGAGAGCAATTCAATATTTGATTAGCAAATATGCACACTCATAAAATTATTGGCATTGGCCATCGTATATCGGGAGTGAAGGTTAGTAATAAAACAATAAAAATGATATAATTTCTGATGTACTTTGGATAGTGTAAACACCAGATCTGGTGTTGTGAGGCAAACAATGCATGTACACACCATCGTATTGTCTGTATTCACTTAGTAATTTTCGTAGGTATCGTAGATTTATAAACTGGTCAAGACAGCTTTTAAAACGGATGATTGAATATAACAGTTATCAGCCATGAAAGTATTACGATACACCCAAAATGAAAGATCCATACAATGAAATCAATTATTAACAGTTGATATGAAAGTTAGTCCAATTTCATTAGTTTCAAGAAACGGAGAATATGTATTGCTTACCAAAGTATCACATTCATATCTGCAGTATTTAACATTTTAATCGACTCCTCCATTTTATATATTTAACTATTAAATAGCACGATTACCACGGATATATTCGTATTTGTGTATAATGTAGCGAATCAGTAACCATAGTGCCAGAGCCGCCTATAGTTATAATACATGTATGTGCTATATATACACCATTTTCGAATATATATGATTTGTGAGCCTAAGAAGAAATACATAAATCCACACATAATTGATATTGGCAGAGTTCACTATAATGATTATGACAAGATAATGCCAATCATTTGGTGACAGTTATACGATCGTGTGGTGATGTGGTATGTTTAGTGGGATGGTGTTTCCAGATGGTTAAAGATGGTTAACCATATGGTCCCTGATGGTGAATGATCATTGAGGTCTTACCAAAGACTGGTAGTCTGGTCTTGGCTGGGTCGTCTGAGTGGAATACTTCGACTCCTTCTGGGATGCTGTTGTAAAGTTGCGGGATTCTAGGCAGTGATCTGGAGGTATGTGAGGGGCCGAACTCTCCTTTCTTATTCCCCACCAACTGTTGTTGGCTCTGTGGCCTTCCGCCTGCCGCCGTCCGGGAAACTCTGGGGGCGAGATTGCTAAATGGGACCTCAGCCGACAATCGTGGTCCTGCTGGGTTCGACAGAGGCCGACCACCGGCTCGACTCGAGAGTCCTCTGACGTTAAGTTTGTCCGGGTTTCCGAGACGGGACAGCGGGTGCTGAATCTCAGGAAGATTCGGGACGCCGGCATGACCGGGGTGCCGAAACCCGACATTAGACACAGGCCGCGAAATCACCGCCTGCGACATATTTCCACCACTCACAAAATCGTCTAAAAAACACGAAAATATTCCTTCCTGAAGAATTGCTTTCCAAGCTGGTACAGTAACGAAAGTCTGATGCGAAGTCTTAGGAGAAGTGCATCCACATGCAATGATATACACTAGTCAACATGGGTATGTGTCATGTTAGGGGTAAACGATGTCGGAAATGTGTTCGCGATGTGTTCACAACACTGTCGCTGTACACAGAGCGCTGTGCGGCGGCTTTGTATCCGAGGAGTTTGTTGTCACTAGCAACGGGACGGTATTCATATTCAAATGACCCCTTTCCCGACCCCCTACGCTACCGGGATGGCTTGTTTGGAGCGGGACAACAATAGGCTACCCCTCGCTCCGGTGAACCGACTTTCTTTTCATGACTCAATGGAGGCTTTTCGCAACCAGTCGTGCGGTACTTGGTTGACATTGTTTAATCTTGTCGGAACTGAAGGAGGACAGTGATCGTGTTTACGATAGCGACGAGGTGATGAATTCGGAAAGGGGAGGGGGTGACAATGTACCCATTCAAGCTCATGCCCCCTCACACTATTTACTTCATGCACACTGAGCTCTAGCCTGGCTCCAAGCTGATGGATATTTATGACCCATAAAAAAACTGAAATATAGAGTCTTGCACTCTAAGACTAATCACTGTATCATTCTCCTCTTTTCTCAGTCCGTTGGGGAAGACGGTAAAGACATCGAGAGTGTTTAGTCTACTGCAACCAGACCCCTTTATTGAATAGTTTCGTTTAGAAATGTGTAATAGCCTGGAAGACAGGCTATCAGATTTCACGATGGGTTGACAAATGAACAGTGTGCAAACAGTCCCGGAAGATTCTAACATATCCATATAAGAAACTGTCAAGAGGAAAAAAACATAAATACATGTAGTCAACTGTGTTTCTTTATCAGCCGTATGTTAGACGCCAGACTTTTCCCATGTAATTACAATAACCGTCATGACGTTTGAAATTATTACATAATGTAAAACATAAATCAAGAAACGCAATGAAATGTTTTTCGTAGGGTTGTCATGGGGAGAGGGTATTACATGTACATGTATTCAAACAATCAGGAGCACCGCGTTATGGTGACATGCTTTTGTGAATGTAAGCCCGCATGTGTGGTAAGGAGAGGGTGGAGAGTAAGTCGAAATAAAACAATGCACGGATTAAGGAAAGTGATTAGAGTAGTAGCTTGGTGTGGTTTAGCTGGCAGATATTTTGCAGCCAAGCAGGCTGAGCCGTGGGTTAAAGACAAGAAAAAAAGGGGGGGGGGGGGGGGGGGGGAAGCGACCGACCTGCAAAGGTGCTATCAAACTCCGAAAGAAATGAAAAAAAAAAACAGTAACGAAGCGTTATTCAAATCTTAGCGGAGAGACACTGGATCATATACTCTTTGTTTTGTTGCTACTCTCCGAAGTAATAAGATTGATCAAACTGTTAGAATGAATTAGAAATAATGTGGTTTTATTCTTCCAGCTTGATAACAAAATGTAGGTTTGGAAAGTATTATAACCATGAAAATATCCCCAGTCGCAGAGATGATCTTTTTTAAATGTTTGCTGGTAAAATTAAGCTATGTAACTCACCATGAAAAAAAAATACTTTGTCACTTTTCTTTCTCAATGTTCATGATATTTTACGATGATGTAGAAGTGTTTCTCTGTTCCTGTATTTCTCACTTTCTCTATTTTTTTTTAATCCATAGATTCATAATTGTAACATGGGCCGATATCTCTTAAAAATCGGAGTAAACAAGAACTACGTCAAAGTCTCATATCCTTATAATATTTCGCCTTTAGTTCGTAACAACATGATTATATACATATCATGTCTTTATAAACGCACACCATGCATACATATAAATACTATGCATCTGAAGTGAAGTGGTACTTATAGCTCTTTGATGAGGTCACCAGTATTTGACAGAATGCTATGGAAATTGCATTGTGTCTCATGTTATTCTTGTATGCATTTGTCACTTGTCATCTGACGTAGAGCCGAGGCTCGTAAGCTCATTAAACTACAGCTTCGTCCATTGGTGTCATCTATATTAGTTCTCTCTCTCTCTCTCTCTCTCTCTCTCTCTCTCTCTCTCTCTCTCTCTCTCTCGCTCTCTTTCTCTCTTTATTTATGGAGAGAGAGAAAAAAAAAAGGAGAAAGAAGTTTAAGTCAGCAGTGACAGCACCATGAAATATTTCCAGCAAAGCGAAACCCACTTTTTTTCGGAACAAACACCATTCAGTCAGCTAAATTTAAGAAAAGACACCCTTTAAGGTTACGTTCAAAGCAATCATCGTCAAATCTGGAAATGAATGTACGTACAGTAAAGGCTAGAACCTAGCCAAGCTGAGGTTCTTACGAAAAAAAACAGAGAGAAAGTTAATCTTTATATTAGATTGCATGCTCCTAGAAACTAAGACGTTTTTATCATATTTTCCCACTGCACACCATTCTTCCTTTCTCTATATCTCACCATCCACATCAATCATCCCCTCCACTCCAACCCCCACCCCACCCCCCTCCCCTTCTCTCTCTCTCTCTCTCTTTCGTACCCATCTCGATCTCTAGATAATCACCCCTATGTATTCTCCTTCCTTTCTCTCTCTCGGTTGTGGAGAAAATCAACCTGACTGCCCCAATAACCCTACCCCATACTGTCAGTACCAAGCACTGATAGCCCCATATCAATCAGAACTTTGTTTCTTAACTGTGGGACTGAGTGGGTTAACTCTCTTAGTACCAGACACTGACATCGACATATCAATAAGAACTTAGTTTCTTGTTTGTGGGGCTGAGGAGGTCACCAAACACCATACACCGGACACAAGTTCCTCGTAGTTTGTCCTTCTTTTCTTTGCTATACTCTTACTATTCTTTATAGATCTTCTTTTGATCTTCTTCACCTTCTCCACAGTCTTCTTCTTCTTCACCCGACCTCCTCCTTTGCATCTTTGGTCGTCTATCGATGTTATCTGCTTTAGCCTCTCCTACCGTTTTGTGGTTGAAAATGATCTTGTGCTTGCTTGGAACAAGGATTCTTTACAGCTCACCATGGAGTTTTGTTTTTTTGGAATTCAGAAAACATCCTCGGTGTATCTTGTGCTTGCTTAAAACAAGGATTCTTTACAGCTCACCATGGAGTTTTGTTTCTTGGAATTCAGAAAACATCCCCGGTGTAATATAGCCAAGAGGATGATCCCGCGGTAGATTGAGAGAGCCACAAACTCCAGACCATGCAGACGGAAAGACAAAATATGAAATCCACTGTCTTGAAATCAGGGGATAATATGTTACTTCCATGCGTGTTGTAGGAGCTCAACGAGTACAGAACTACACATTTTGTATATATATATATTTATATATATATATATTTGTATATATTTGTATACGTTTGTATACGTATATATACTTCTATATCAAATAACATCGTGTATAATATAACGAGAGAGATAAAGGGCAAAAGAAAGCGGGTGCGACAGAGAAAGAGTAAGAGAGAGAGAGAGAGAGAGTGAGAGTGTGAGAGAGAGAGAGAGAGAGAGAGAGAGAGAGAGAGAGAGAGAGGGGGGGGGGGGGAGTGAGTGGGAGATATAGACAAACACAGAGAGTTGGTATGTGTGGTAAGTAATGTGGTGAAACGCTAGATATTGATAACCGTAACTTAACTGTTCGGTGCCAGTTCTCATCATTCGATTCATTCCTTCCTTTCCATACAATAATTTCATCCCATCTCTCAGATGGCGCCCGATTTCTGATCCAGCAATTATCTATATTATGTATCTATCTACGTGCATAATTAACGAAACAAATATACTTGGCCCGCCACCGTAAGATAGATAATAATCGCGATACAACCACGATTATAAGTCACTTAGGTGAGAGGGAAAGGTGGAAAAAGCGCGTTTGGGGATTTGTCATCGTAGTGTTCAATTTTTCCCGGACACAAAGCGAAAACTGACTACTCCTTGTCTGCCTGTAGGTGTAGTCGGTGGTCTTCTTCCCGACCGCTCTGTAAAACAATGCTCAGTCCATCTGGTCCAACACCAGAGTGACATGTCATAGAGCTTCCTATTCAGGGGGGAAGGTTGAATATAGGCATGCCTGGCGTTGTCAGTTGGGATTCAGCGTGTATGAGCGAGATTAACTTGATGGTCTGACGAGTCACGGGGTTTTGGCGGGAGATCTTGCAATCATTGAGTGATTGGGTAAGTGCGGATTCCCAGCTTCTCCATACCTTTGGCGGGAGGAATTAGACCGTAGGGGGAAGCGATTTGAAGGGTGTCTTGGATACCCGCTGCAGGTGCGTAATTTTTACTATCATCTTTTTCTCTTTTCTTTTATTCATGTACTGTTCGCTTCTTCATCCTTGTATTTGCAGATGTTTTGTGATTCCCTCTTCGTTTTATTTTTGGTTATGTTCGGCTTCTTCCTTTTCCTCGTCTTCCTATTTTAATCCTTAATTTCCTGTTGCTATTTTCCTCCTCATCTTCTTCTCTAACTTCTTCATCTCTATTCATTTTCTTTGTTCTCTTCCTTTCCTTCTACTTTGTTCATGCTTCTTCGTCTTCTTCTTCTTCTTCTTCTTCTTCGTCTTCTTCTTATTGATTTTTACTCAAATTCCTCTCATTCTTCTTCTTCTTAATCTACTCATGTTCCTTATTCTCTCTGCTTCCTTCCGCTTTTCTTAGACTCTTTCTACTACTACTATTTCATCTTCATTGGTCTTCCTAATTTTATCTCTTTCCTAATCTTATTTCCATTTTCCTTCTTTGCATTATTTATTTCTTCCTCTTTCTACCACATTAATGTAAAAATTATGGATCGATATTACCTGAACCTTCTCTCCCAATCCGCACGGATTGATAGGATCAGTGGATGCCCAGCTCAGCTGATACTGTTCATCTATCATGTAACAGATAATTATTGATATTTGAACGGGGAATTCTGTGGAAAGGGACAGCCTGACAAAAATGACAACAATTTGGAGATGTAACGATATAAAAAGAAAACAGGTTGAAATACGTCAAGCCCTTATATAGCTATACCCTGTAACTTCACGCTGATTTTTATTGTTAACGAGCGGCTTTCCGCAGGCACGTGACGAATCCTTTCTGAGTGAACTTGTTTCACATCTTCATACGCAAGCAGTGCACGTGCGCCACCAACCCCCAACCCCCCTTCCCCATATTACGCTGTCCCAGTTTGCATCACGTGCAGTATTCGCAGAATGCGCGAGCTCTCCTCACACGTATCTCCTAATCAGAGCGCTTCTTCCTATATAAATTGCTATACTGTAAGACGTGAATTCCTCTCGGATAATAACTCGCTCACTAACGTCATATTCCCGCCCGTCGATGACCGCATATACTGATATATTTATAGACGGATGCTGGGGGAATCGAGACAGGTAGAAGAAATGTGGATGATGAGGTGTCTGTTGTGTTTCTCGTCTTTATAATGCGTCCACGTGTACGACAGGGAGAAGATGATACAACTTGATAGACAAGTTGAGTGATGAGTTGTCCATTCTTGGGAGTGTGTAGAGTGGACGCGGGAATGGACAGGGCGAATGTCCGATTTCCACCCACTCATATACCAGTTCAATCACCTCTTGCTTTCAGAGACGAAGCATCTCTCGTGACACGGAGCACGATCCCGAGACGCAGAACGAGGAGGGGAGGTTGACGTCAACGAGAACGAGGACCACGACGACGAGATCAGCAAAGAACCATGGAGATGAATGAGACATCGACGCTGTTGACGTGGACGACGAACAGCGAGATGACTGGGATGTCGATGATGCAGACCAATGGCACAACGTCGATTCCATTGACCACGGTTCAACCACTCCCACCATTCCTCGACCACGGTCTCTCCATCGTTCTCATCTTCGCCTTCCTTTTCGGAATCGGAGGCAACGGTGCAGCAATCTGGATCTTTGTCAAGTGAGATCATTTAACATTTTTATTAAAATTTTACCAATAAGATTATTTTCCTTCATTCAAAATAACAAGTTTTTCTGCTCTTTGTTTAGATAGTTTATAATGCATATTATGCTTTTTACTTTGGCCTTTGTGACTAAGGGAAACAAAACATGACTTGCGCCCTCGCAATGCTCACTGACGTCTCCGCGATGTCTCCAGACAAGGTGAAAAACAAAGTTGCGGGGACATCACCGCATCGTCGGAGACGTCTTTTTCACTTGTGACGTTTCCCCGACGTCCCATACATATCATAGATCTGCTGGAGATCGGAAAATGATTCCATCCAAATTGAACATGCCCCCCCCCCCCCCCCCCCAGGACCCCGGCTAGTCTCCATGAAACTTCGTCTGGTCTAGTAGACTCGGTCGCCACCTCGTCTCCAGGCTAATGATACACCCACTTTAGTCTATGGTATTTAATGTAATTTGACAAGTATATAAATTAATGTTAAAATACAAATAAGCAGTAAAAAAATAACATACATAGCTGAGACATGATTTCCAACGTCAATACATAGAATGCGGATTTTTTCCCTTTCTGGTGAGAAATGTTATTATTTAAAAATACTTTTACGAAAGCCATTTGTATGAGCGGAGAAAATGTTCTACCGAAGAGATAGATTGATAAAAAAAAATGTTTTCTCGGGCAATATTCTGTAATCAGTGAGAGCTCCCACAAACCAAGAGAGCAATGTGTATGGTCACACTCCTCTCGGATGGACATAAGCTAGGTATAAAGATGAAAGACAGTGACATGAAAACGCTAAGTTGAGGCGAGCTTGAAGTGAATGTCTTCGAGTCTGTTCTCGTCCCTAGAGACGCTCGTGATTTCAGCGTGCCCAAGACGCGTCAGACAGACAGCATCTTGGTGTTACGTAACGCCTTCGTTTGGCCCGTGGTGTTAAGCACCGTGACAGGTGTACCGCTGCAAGCCTCATCTGGATGTTAGTTAGAGATTGATTATAGTGCAGTAAATGTACATGCAATCATACGTGCAACATGACACTGCTCATTAGCGTAGACAGTTGTACAAATGTGACCCAGTAGCCCAAAATGAGACACTTGTCGCGATTGATCATGTTTGAGTTATGTATACCACCTTATTCTCCATGCCCTATGCTTTAATTTGATACTTAAATTATAGATTTTGGTGGCTTGGGCGCCGAGATACAACTATTTTAAGGTAGAAAATAAATGGGAAAGGGGTGGGGTTGGATTTGGGGGTGGGGGGTAACCCAGGTAAAATTGTGTAGATAGCATCACGTTTCGCGTACTGTATGCAAGATTAATACTGCCCTATAGAGAGCCTATCACTATTATTTCCCTAAATTACAATCGATCAAAACGTGGATAATACAGCCTAGTCTGAATAATATTAATTGGAATCAAAAACAAAATCAAACAATCGGATAACCCTGTCAATTAGTCTAATCATGCTAATTGCTTGATGAAGTCGGAAGGTATTTTCAGACGATCAGAGTTGATTTATTCATTGATCCTCATAATTAAAGGTTGTATCTATGCAGTTCTATGGAGTACTCAAAGGGATAGTTCACCCTGAAATTATTTTGGCTTCATGAAAAGGAGATACATGAAAGAAACATATCAGTGAAGATTTGACGAAAATTGGCCAAAGGAAAAGAAAGCTATTTGATTTTTCAGTTTTTATTTTGTGACGTCACGTACGAGGAACTCTCCCATATTTTGAGTACACTTCTTTTCGAAAATGTGCATTTTCTCAAAATGATATGCATCCCTCAACCTGTGCATGTGATATGACTCAACCTCCTTTCTTTGAACCCATGCTTCATTCCGCCGAACAGTTATGTGTTCTCAACATGTGCTTTCCAGGTGTTTTAACAATTACGAACATGACTGTGTGGCAACGACTTCTAGGAAAGAATAGCAGAAATGTAGAGTCTCATTTCGCTTGTCCAGTTCTGTTAATGAAATCAATAGCCCCATGAGCATAGCAGATATCAGCAAACAAAAATAAACAACTTATCAAGTAAAATATTTCAGCTGCAGGCAAACGTACGCAAACAAAGATATCATTTTGACAATGATTGACAGCAAAATGAAACTTTTTTTTGGTTTTATCTGAGACGGTGCTGCCATACAATAATGTTCTTAATTTTTAAAACATATGAATAGCACATGTTGAGAACACATTATCCTTTCAGCAGAGTCGAGCATAGGTTCAATGGTAGAAGGCCGATTCATTATCATTCCGTAAGCTGGTACGTGTAGCCCGGTTCAACTTGCGATGTAGGAGGGCATTTCCCAGAATGTGAAATTTCTTCATTTTGAGGAATTAACCGCATTTATGCGAAACGTATGCATGTATATCAATCAATAATTATTCATGCTAACCTAAAGCTTGCTCAAGGTTTGTCTGACGAGCAGAATACAACGTGAATAAGGGCTTTCGTTCGATAGTTTGCACGAACTTGGATAACTTTCATCTTGATTTGAAGAATGAAATTGCAGGATTCTTTGCAGTTTAACCAGCCCTGTCTCAGAGAAAGTTTTCATTTTGAGATTATGGAGGATGGAGCGAAGGTTTTAAAGTAAATTATATTACTGATTGGATATGTGAGTCAGGTCGAGTTGGAACTTTATTAAGGTTTACGTCACCAAAGGAGAAAGTTTAATTTTCCCCGTGAAACATTACTAATGAAAGGAAAATGTGAGTAGCTTGAGTATTGACATTACCCTCTGTATAAGTATTTTTTTCGTTGGAACAAGAACACATTACACGCATTGCACTCTACGCACAAATTTGCGGTAATGTAATCATTGGTAATCATATTTACACCAAAATGTATCCAGTATTAGCTCGTAATCAGCGGGATATTGTTCTTTTATAACGTCGCAATGAAAAGTAGCAATAAATGACGATGATGTCATTTTTCTTGGACACAATAATAGATCATATTCACCTCCAAAGGTTAGGGAAAACTGCCTGTGTGTTTTTCCGACGCATTTGGATTCATAGAAACAAAGACTAAAATCACTCTGACGTACTCGTTTTACAGATAAAATTCCAACATTTACTGCATTAATTATATCTGATTGATCATATCTAATAACAAAACGTGCAAGAAGATATACTGCGCTTTCCAGGAATGTTCCCTTAAGAGTGAGCTTAATCAATCTAATGTGATATGAATTATTTAGCAGACCAGCATCAGCTTCCATAGCAGTGAGTTACGTAATGATTACGTAATACTTTGAGACGTGGATCACTGCTCCCATCGGGCTTTGGCTCCCATTGTGTAATTAAGAATAAAGAATATTATCCCGAGAATAAAACCGTCAAAGATTTTAAAAAGCGATTATCTCAGATTGTTTTTGTCACATTATTGGCGCCACTTGGTCTGTAACCATCACGATGATCATAATGAGCAGTAATTACTTCATTAAAACATCTCTTCTTTTTTTTATTTCAGTCCATACGAAAGCCATTTATCCATGTCAATCTTTTAAAAAGGTTCAAAGAATCATTTGCTGCACCCCACCTCACCCACTAGCGGTCAAACACCCCCACATATTTGTAATTTTGCTCGTACATATACCATACCGATCGCAGTATTACATAATTTTAGCCTGGGAACCGGAAAGGCCTCAGTTGATCTAACTAGCTAGCCCCGACAGACCCAGTGGAAAATCCTGGGGATTCACCAAAGATATACAAACGACAACCCACTGCATTTCAAAGATTAAAGTGGGGGGTCCCTTGAATGAAGAGCAGGCATGTGATACTGAAATTGAAAATAGCATAAGAAACTACAACTCTTAAACTTGTTAAACATGTTAAACTTTTTTTTTTACACATTGTAAAATGAAAGTCGTCAATTTGTTGGACACAAGTTTTGTAAAAAATTCTTTCACCAATATTCTTGCAATAATCATGCTCATATCAAATCAGTGTGGCATTATGGGCAATCAGCTAATTGAGACACATAGGATGGTCCTGATTTGTCAAAATATCTAATTGAATATTCAAATGATTATTACAAGAGTATGATTGACGGTGATGACATTAGTGATGATGATGATGGTGACGGTAATAATGGAGATGGATATGGTTGTGTCGTAGTAAACTGTGACTGAAAGTTTCAAGGTCCCAGATTTAAACCCCATCATTGCACTAGTTTCCTAAAGTTCTTCGTCATTCGTCTTCCTTATTATTGTTCTCTAACTATTAGTAGAAAAGGGTACCTGGGGGTTTAATGGAATTTGCATAAGTCGTGCCGTAACATCCGATTTCACGATCAATCTTAGCGCGAAACATTCTTCCTTTAGCACATCAAAATCACAGACATGCGCAGCTGTTTCATGGAATCGCCATAAGAATCGCTCTTAGCTGGATAAGAATCGCCCGTAGCCCAAATTGGCTTATTTCTTTCCATAAAAAAGATTGAGAACATGCACTTAATTTAACAGCGATTCCGACAAGATGGATCCGGTGGAGTTAAGATCGATCTTAAATATGCATGAAACGGGTTCCTTGAAGGCGAACGATTATTTAGATAATCTTGACCCAGCACCGATATCGCTCAGGATATTGAACGTTTGCTTCGCCCCCCCCCCCCCTCTCTCTTTCTTTCTCTCTCTCTCTCTCTCTCTCTCTCTCTCTCTCTCGCTCTCTCTCTCTTTCTCTCCCTCTCCCCCCCCTCTCTCTCTCTCTCTCTCTTTCATTCTCTCTAGATCACCCCTCTCTCGATCCCGATATTTCTCTGTACAATTCCCTGCACCTCCTCCCTCCAACTGCCTCTTTATCTACCCTAATATCGTGATAACCTTTCTAATTCCACACGGGCAACGCTCCCGGTCAAACATCACGAACAAATTGAGTTGTAGGAAACCATTGTAGCGCCACTAAAATGCGACCTGCAAATGACAGCTAACGGTCCTCGGAGGATGTACATCCTAGCAATAGTCAAGGTCACTTTCACGCCCGAGTCGCAGCCTCTATGTAGTCTCAACACTCTCAGGGGCGTGTTAACTCTTTATATACCACAAGTCATGTGAATGTATTCACCTGTAATGAAGATTAGTCCCATTGAGCTCTTATTGTTAAGCGCTAAGAAGATTAAGCCGCAATCATGCCGCCATTGTACAGTTGTATGTTTGCCGCGCCAAAGCGAGCAAAATGGCGCCAATTAACGAAAATAGTCCTCGTTCTTGCTCTACTTTTCTCCACGTTTCTTTTATCAGTTACTTCCTGTCGTCCATTCTCTCGTTCCACCTTCTTGTTCTCGATAAACAAACTAATACGTATAGTAGTAGTAGTAGTAGTAGTAGTAGTAGTAGTAGTAGTAGTAGCAGTAGTAGTTTTAGCTGTAGTTTTAGTAGTAGTACTAGTAGTAGTAGTAGTAGTAGTAGTAGTAGTAGTAGTAGTAGTAGTAGTAGTAATAGTAGGGGTAGTAGTAGTTGCAGTAGTAGTAATAGTAGTAGTAGTAGTAGTAGTAGTAGTAGTAGTAGTAGTAGTAGCTGTAGCTGTAGTAATAGAAGTAGTTTAAAAAAAAGTCTCGCGATTAACGCCAGTTTAGCGAATTACCCTCCGGCACTGGAACCATGGCATCGCTAATCCAGTATGAAACATAGCGCCAAGCTTTCCTTAGTGCAGTTTGCTCTAATTGGGTATGCGGCGCCATCCATGCCATTTAAGTATCAACGCAAAGTCAGAGAAGATAGCTGCTAATGGAGAAATGTAAATATGGAAAGTAAGTTGTTAATCAGAAAAATACACTATATCCTAATATGGAACGGGATGCCTAAACGAGATAGACGGAGAGATGGAGGGGGATTAGGCGGGTGGATGAAAGAATGAGAAATGGAGAGAGAGAGAGAGAGAGAGAGAGAGAGAGAGAGAGAGATGGAGAAAGAGAGAGAGAGAGAGAGAGAGAGAGAGAGAGAGAGAGAGAGAAAGAGGGAGAGAGGGGGGATAATAAAAGAGAGAAAATGAAAAAATAATGAAGGAATAATGTGAATTGTATTGTTTTTTATTGTGTGCAGGGCCCCTTGGGAGATCAGTTCTTTAACTGAAAGGGCTACCCTGTTGAAATAAAACGTTAATAAATAAATAAATAAAGCCGTCACACGTCATGCACGTGGTAAACATACACACGTTTCCTCGCAATTTCCTCACAAGTGGACATGGGTACGTTTGCAACTCCACCCACACCATCCACAACCTGCGCATGCTTTTGGTATCAGCATAATAACTCAAGAAAGGTGTCGATTTTGATTGAGAGTATGGGATATCAAATGGGTATATGAATTACGTGAACTTATATATTTCCTTAAAAACTTCCTATCTTATTTAATCCTCGCAATGATCATCCATCGGTTTGAAAATCCATGCACAGTCTTCGTTTGTGACTCCGGGGGATGCACAACGACCCTGCCTCAATTTAACGATTGACATGATTGATGGTCATCAGGCGTTCCTGGGTGTCGAAGTGTGTCGAAAATAGTGATGACCCGAACTCAATATGCATGATATGCGCACAGAGTACTGCCCGGGTCGATTGTCATGATTGTGAAAAGCTTGAGCAGATTGTTCCAACTTTCTCCGGACAAAACTGACCGGAAGTGTTTGCCAGCTGCTGAGGTCCTTCTTAAGGTATTGGTGAATCTGCTTTCGAATTCAGGAGGTCAGTTGGTATCGGTCGTCTCTTTAAGACGTGCAAGGAGTAGTAACCGCCGGTGAAATGATAACCTGTATGAAACCCGCCCAGATTGCCCAAATGCCTTTTTAACACGTGTGCGCCATATTCACAAGTAATACACGCAAGGAGGATGTCTTCAGAAACCTTGATTGGTTATCATTGGGAATAGTCGTGAATGGCGAACACCTGACACATCTCAGATTTGCAGATGACATTTTACTTCTTAGCCATACACCTCAGGAACTGGAAAAAATGGTCCGAGAACTAAGTGAAGAAGGTAGAAAAGCTGGACTGAAAATGAATATCACAAAGACAAAGGTAATGATGAGCAGTAGATTCAAAGAACACAAAATCACAGTTAGGGGGAGGACCGTAGAAAAGGTAGACAACTACATATACTTGGGCAAAAAGATCTCCATAGAAAACGAAACAGCAGGGGAAGTGAATAGAAGGATCCAGTTGGCTTGGGCAAAATTTGGCAAGCTCAACTTTATCTTTCGTGATGAGAAGCTCCCTCTTTCTCTCAAGAAACAGATTTTCAACCAATGTATCATACCTGTGCTCTCTTATGGAGCAGAAACATGGACCACAACTAAGAGACTGGAGAGAAAACTTAGAGTAACCGAAAGGGCTATGGAAAGAATTATGATTGGTGTTACAAAGAGGGACAAAGTTAGAAACCAGGATTTGAGAAAGAAAACTAAAGTACGGGACATAGTACAGGAAATTAAATCAAAGAAATGGAGGTGGGCTGGTCATCTGGCCAGGAGGAAAGATGACAGGTGGACATATAAATTAACCATCTGGACTCCCAGAGCTAACACCAGAAGAAGAGGCAGACAAAGTAGGAGGTGGATTGACGATATTAGAGAATATGGTAGTGTGACATGGAAACGAACGGCACAAGATAGATCAAGATGGAAAAATGATGAGGAGGCCTTCCTTCAGCAGTGGAGAGAAATAGGCTAAATAGAATAGAAATAGACACGCAAATCACTTAGAGTTGTACTTTGTATGGTAGGGAAAGGATTAAGGAGCTACACACGAACCTTTTATGAGAAATAAAGGAGAAGTTGTCACTATCATAACAAATATGTTTCAATCATTTTGAAGTAAAGGTACTTTCAATTAAATCACCTCCACATCATTTAGACTAATTAATGCAATACATGTAACGTAAATCAAATTCTATAATGTAATTTTGAAGAAAAAAAATACAAAAAAGGGAAAAAACTGATACTTCATTTTGTCGCATGTGGAAATGATAGAATGAACAGAAATGAAAATGAAAAGCGCTGTAAAATATAAATATTGCAATAAATATATCTACCTCTTCAGACCTAGAAACAAACTCTGATGACAAGTTTAATTCATTAAACGAAGAAATGAAAAGGCAAAGTTCAGAATTCATTTCTTGAAAAATTGAATTATTTCCTGTGAATACTGACAATCTGTTTAGTTATGTACAACTTGTGCTTAGAATTCAACTAGAGGGTGTCTTTCTTCTTATGGTTAGTGAGTAAATGACGAAGAACTGAAATAACATACATAGACCTACATACAAACACAAAGAAGAGACGATTTTATGCACATTCTATCATCATAACTATGAAAACTCATTGGTTACTTAAACTAACAAAAAGTACTCAAAATACGTAACAATATTTCAAGTAAGGAAACCCCCTAAGAGTAAAATGGGTTTTTTTTCATCAAAATGTGAAATTACTCTCCAAACCGCCTGCCTGTTTATGGTACAGAGTGTGACAAAGGTACATAATGACTTGATTAAAGGAAAGTGTCTTACCATGAAAACGTGTGGGCAATCCTTGATTAACGTTTACAAAAATCATGAAAATAGTAGCATGCAAGCATCAAGGCTCATCCTGGGGCGTGTACGGATTTCAGTTGCGCAATTATGGCGAAAGAATGTGTCATTAAGAACGGTATTATGACTAAATCCAGAAGGGAATTGTTACTAAATCTTTGTTAAAGGGAACTGCAATCTTGAGAGTAAGTATCTTTAAATAGATATAGACAAATCAGAGCATCGCATTGGCAAACTTTAACGAATGATCAGACGTTGTGTTAAGAATGTATTTGTGTCTTAAAATCAGTAATCACTAGCCCCTGCGAGCTTGCTCTGTAAACCAAAGCTACACACGTGATGATGTGGATGTTGCATTGTATATGTATGGTTCACAATTACTAATTACTCAAAAAAAAAATATTAGAAATATTTACAATACGTCTTTGCGGACCAGTGAGGTAACTAGTGGAAGTGAAATATTGCTATTCAGTGCTTGTCATTTGGAGTTATAAACATGAATAGCCTGTAAATAATGTGCATGATATTTGTCAAACTTCTTGTGATGCGTTTCTCTGATTTGTCGACTTTCATTCAATTCAACTTGTCATAGTTTTAATGGCCTTTACGGGACTGAAGCTGATGTGTATAATATCGGTGAATCCCTACCTCTAGCTTCCACCGACGGCATTAAGTTTAATTATTTTGAGCAAAAACCAGGATTTAAAGATATTATCCTCGGGCAGCGAGGGATTGAAGTCAGTCTTTCAGGGAAATATCCGGTAATGAGACGTATGAGCTTGCAACCCCTAGGGAAGCCAACACCGGGGATTTAGAACTAAAACATACCAAAGTTGATCAGCGATATTTGTTTTTAATAGAAATATTGAGGGAAAAGAAAGCCATTACACCACGGGATACATTGCACACCTGCTTGTCGTTTGGGTGTTGCCGGTCAACGAAAACGAGTCTTATTTCTATGAAAATAAAACAAAAAGCCAAACATGATATACGCAAGTTTTATGCCCACCCTATCTTGGGAAATAAACTTGACAATTCGTAATGAATGCTTAGGGTTATTATCCCATGTGGTATATCCAGTCCCATAAGGCAGCCTTTTGCCCGGCACACAATGGTTAATGACACTTTGTGCAACACACGTACAAAATACACGGCATAATTAATTATTTTCATTATTGTGTTTATTATAGGTTCTGTGATATTATAGGTATGATTATTATTGTATTTTTAATCCAACCATTGACATTTGTACAAATAGATGTAAAGTCGTAGTAATAAATGGAATATATATTTGAAAATCAGAAAAGAGGTTGTTGCTTCTTCCGCATTGTATATGAAGACTTTTTTGTATACGTGTACAGTTTACGGCGTCACTCTCGGCCATCGGCTTTTTAAAATAGAGTGATACGTGTTATTCATATCGAACATTCGTGGAATTTAAGTGTGCGAAGGAGTGATGGTTGATGATGATACAGCAAAACAAACGTATAAGCTTTCTCTAAAAGACGAGAACTGAACTCATGTTAGATTTCTCTTGACAAATTGTTTTCGTTCAGCTTTACTGGGAGATAAACAGCGGAAACTGATGATACACAGCACAAAGTAAGGAAGCCGGATATATAATGTAACAACGTTTACTCAGAATGGGAAAATATATTTATGGGCTGTACAATGGTATGTTGGTTTCAATACCGTAAGTTAATATGTTCTTTCAAAAAACAATGAAATTTAAGATTTGACAGTATGAGTTCCTGCCGCGGAGGGCATGAATATGATATGAGATATTTAAGATGTTTCGAGAGAGAGAGAGAGAGGGGGGAGGGAGGGAGAGAGAAAGAGAGAGAGAGAGAGAGAGAGAGAGAGAAAGAGAGAGAGAGAGAGAGAGAGAGAGAGAGAGAGAGAGAGAGAGAAAGAGAGATAATATGGGGGGAGGGAGTACCAGGGGAAGGGGTATAATAACTGAAAGAAATATATATATATTTGAATCTTCGGGGGCGTCAAAATGGATCCGTCTCAATTTTCCGCGAAGTGATATTTATACCATGCACTACCCCCGCGTCCTCTACAAGACGAATATGTGTGTGAAGTGAACTCAAAATAGATCGTTGATTTTCTTACGCAGTAACTTTTAGCATTTGGAGTAAAGAGAAGTATGTTAACTCTTTGATGTTGAAAAAACACAAGTGGGATTGAAGAGAAAGAGAAAGAGCAAAAAATTGATAAAGGGGCGGTGATCGTCGATTAAAAACAAATTTACTTCGATTTACACCAGGGGAAAGACGCTTTAATGATGTGTAATCGTTACGTGGCGTGTAGGTTACACATATCTCTTTCAACACTCATTTTTATAGTGATTTCTAGAGCTAGGGCTGCAGGCACATGTAGGAGGTTGGTTCCTCGTGCCTATTCAGGAGAAAGGAAACACAAATAAATAGTGATAGGAAATACAGGAGATGAGCAGGGGAAATGTTGAAAAGGAATAACATCAAAATGGATGAATTTGCATATTTCGGGGAAGAAAAACCTTGCTTGCGTGAGTGTTCGTATACACCGCAAGTATACACCGCAAGTGCCATTCAGACACATCAGCCACCATACAACATCCGGAAAAACACTCACGATAACAGCGTATCTTTAAATATTGAGAGAAGAATTATCTTCCTCACACAACTACATGTACTGAAAACTCGTATTTAAAGTGTGATTCTTTTTGCCTTTGTATTACCATGAGGTAGATTATGTGATTTAGTCATTACTTCGCCGTCGTAGCTTTTATTTATGTGATGGAACTGTGTTATGAAACTATGGCTTGCGTTGCTTTCTTTGCTTACTGATCTTTATATATAGGAATTAAAATAATTCAGAACACTTTCACAAATGTTCGTTCATAAAACATTGAATGGAATGTATAGATTACATTAATAAGCATGAGAGTTTTACGTGGACAAGAACAGTGCAGGAAAGTCTAAAGAAGAACATTACAGAAGAGGCCTTCCATCAACAGTTTATCCATGCAGATTTTTTTAAAGGCCCCTTCCCCCTCTCCTTCCAGGAAGGACTCTCATTCTCATGAATGCTCATTTTTAAGGATAGAAGCGAATCATTAAAGATTCTTTTCTTTAAACATTTTTTTTTTTGTTTTTATCATAAAGAATGAATTCAGCAAACGATAAAGGAGGACACGCTAATCCAACTAATCAAGTAAAACCTGCTTTAGCGACCACTTGTCTGTAACGGTCGCATTTTTGTGTTTCCCTTAAACAAGGTTTCTCATTGAAACCTGTCTCAAATCAACCCGTACACAAAATACCACCAGCTTAAGAAGACCACATTGGATTTACTCCCGTGTGTGGTCTCTCTATACGGCTTTCACTGCATGTATTTCCAATTTTCCTGATGAAGTATTCAGGATTATTTTCTTCAAGTTGGCGATTACTACTGTGGTCCGACTCAGTGAACAAGGAAGAGAGAAATAGAAATGAAATAGATATGATGTGTTTACAGAAAGGACGGTAAAGCATATACAGTGATGACAGGAAAATGTCATCGTCTCTGTTGGTAACCAAACTCCAGCTCAGCAACACGATCTGCCTGTAATCTGCTGCGCAAGGAGAGCGCAATGGGATAGTCATGACCGCTGGCCGAGGCCTGTAACAGATCCGGCACTCGAAGACATTGGATGTAAAACGTTTGAGGTAGCTACAGACTTGTTTGTGACTATACACTCCACCCTGTGCAGGTCAATAACCCATCGACGTTTGGCTCGCGCGGGAAATTCACCGGTGTGTTTTTCTTTTTCGTTAGAATATTGCCACGCACATGCACCGCATACTGGAACGAATCAAGATTCAATTGGATTTTCCATCAAAAGTATTAATCTTTCAATTGAGGCACAAGACATAGGAATAACACAAAGAAATGTTTAATAAAAACATGATATGTGATGTCCCATTTTCAAAATTGGTATTATGAAACCTAAATCCTTATATCCAGACAATTAAATAGCAAAGGGTACATTTTTGTTGATGTTGAACCCCTTACAAGATACGAATTATGTGGTGTGTCAAACAAGTCATCTTTAGAAATTAATTTAAAAATATATTACACATCACATTCAACAATTTTTTGTATTGATTTGATTATAACGAACAAAACATTGTGAAGTCTGGATGTTATAGCGAAAACGACAAGATGACAAGAAGCCTTTTACATGTTTTAAGGATGTTCTGAGTTCAACAATAAGCGACGGGCGGAGTTATTTAAACGAAATTGAACCAATTTCAATTTACGTCATAATCTGACGTATTCAATCAGTACACCAAACAATATTATTCTTGATGTGGCTAGAAGCAAGCAGGTTGATTGGAGAGGGTCGTATAAAGGCCACCGCACACGATACGATCCGATCAGTCGAACAACTCCTAGATTAGCTGAAGCGCTGGACACGGTCAATGGATTTGTGTAAGACGATGACGTCATATTTCTAGTTGTAGACTCCTACGATGCAGAATCGTGGCAACATCTGCAGTGGTGTGTAATGAGCTTCACGGTAGACCACGTGTTATCAAGGACTATTGGGGTTATTCTTACCTAATAACGTCAGCGCCTTATAAGAAAAGATAATTAGTATACAGATGATCAAAATGTGATTAACATTGTCAACGTTGATGTTCACTGGATTTATCATATTGTTATCATACACGTGACAACAGAAAAGGGCTATGAACTACGGCAATGGAACGGAATGATCTATTTGTGCGATACATTTTTCAGTATGTCACTGAAATGATGTATACATATTCATTAAATATAATCAAAGAAGCTGTGAAGTAAATTGTTTATCAGAAGGTAAATGGCTGCAGTCTTAAGTTGTTACTTAACTATACTCAGCCATGACGCCTTCAGCGGATCATTATGCCTTTATGGCATTTGTCCGCCTTCAAAATAATGAACTCATCCCCTGGTAATACATAAATATTAGATTGTGCTTCATTTCAGGTTGTCATTTTTCTCCCGGATGAATCAGGTCAACCTTCATTGTATTTGATTCTCTCCTTTCGTCCACTCACATTTCTTAGGAACAATTTCATCTGCTGTTCATTAACGCGAAATCGATCCAAAGACGTACATAATATGGTAAAAGTGAAGAGGTAGCACAGAAATAGAGAGAGGGGGGAATAGGGAAAGAAAAACAACGAGTTTGAGTGAGAGAGATAGAACAAGAGTGAGTGAGTGAGTGGGAGAGATACAATGAGTGAATGAGAGAGAGAGAGAGAGAGAGAGAGAGAGAGAGAGAGAGAGAGAGAGAAGCAGAGAGAGGGTGAGAGAGAGAGAGAGTGAGAGAGAGAGAGAGACAGAGAGAGACAGAGAGACAGAGACAGACAAAGAGAGAGGGTTGTGTGTGAGAGAAGAAAAAAGGTGGGAGGGGTGGATGGAGAGTGAGATAGGGGAAGACAACGTGGAATAGAGGGGAGGGGTAGATACATTGTTACAAATAGACCAAAGATGAATATATTGTCAGAGATAAAGGTTTGTTAACATGGTAAAGAGAAGAAGCCTAATCGATGGTCCTGTGGACTGTGAATGTTAGTACGTCAAGGAGACAGACTGTGGGAAATATTTTATTTTTCAGTTCATCGTCAATCAGTTCATAACGTGCTCTCATACCGCTTATTTTTAAATTCATTTTGAAAATCGAGGATGCCATCATTATATCCTCGGAAAAGACACAACAAAGTTAAAATGTACGTAATATCCAAAGTTGCATTTTGTATCATCAGGTCTAGTATCTTAATTTCATTTCGTATTCTTTATGACAAATTACTGTTAACATCACGAACGATGAAGATACCATTTAGGAAATGGTAGCAACCCCTTTTAAATTGTTAGTTTGACTTTTTTAAATGAGCAAAAATGAGGGATGAATGAGGTATCAAGTTGCATGCATTTTGCATAATGTGCCTTGCCTGTAAACTCTTGAAGTCATGCTTTTTGAACTTGACGGCTCATGTATCATGGGGGTATTAGTTGGGCTTGCCCGGGGGGGAGGTAACGTCAGGTCGAGTTAGCTGGATCACGAGAGAGAAACTTGAGCGACTCCGTGTTTTTTTGACAGAGATGCGAATGAATTACTTCCACTCATCTCCTTTTCTATGCTCTACTTACAGACTTGAATTTCTGTCTATATGACTATTATTATCTTCTCTCTCTCTCTCTCTCTCTCTCTCTCTCTCTCTCTCTCTCTCTCTCTCTCTTTCTCTCCCTCTCTCTCTTTCTATATATGCTGTCTGTATGTTTGTTATTATCTTCTTCTTCTTTTTCTCTCTCTCTATATATGCTCTACTCGAATCTCTACATATGTGTTTCTTATCATGTCTCTCTCTTTCTCTCTCTCTCTCTCTCTATCTATCTCTCTCTCTCTCTCTCTCTCTCTCTCATTTTCTCTCTGTATCTCTGTATCTATTTTTCTTAGTCCCTTTCTCACTCCATCTTAGTCTAGTCTTATAACTACCCCCCCCCCCCTCTCTCTCTCTATCTCTCTCTCTCTCTCTCTATCTCTCTCTCTCTCTCTCTCTCTCTCATTTTCTCTCTGTGTCTCTGTATCTATTTCCCTTAATCCCTTTCTCTCTCCACCTTAGCCTAGTCTTATAACTACCCACCACCCCCCTCCTTTTCTCTCTCTCTCTCTCTCTCTCTCTCTCTCTCTCTCTCTCTCTCTCTCATTTTCTCTCTGTATCTCTGTATCTATTTTCCTTAGTCCCTTTCTCTCTCCATCTTAGTCTAGTCTTATAACTACCCCCCTCCCGTCCCACCCCTCTCTCTCTCTCTCTCTCTCTCTCTTATTATCTTTGTCTGTCTCTGTCTGTTTATTTATTAATTTTTTCATTCATTCCTCCATTTATTCATTCATTTATTCATTCATTCATTCATTCATTCATTTATTCCTCCATTCATTCATGCAGGACCAAGTCCTTGAGAACCCCGCCCAACATGCTCATAGTGAATCTAGCCATCAGTGACTTCGGAATGGTCATCACTAACTTCCCGCTCCTCTTCGCGTCCACAATATACAACAGGTGGCTGTTTGGACCAATGGGTAAGCAGACACAGCTACGATGACCCCACCCCCATCCCAGTCGAACACACAGACGTGAGCGCGCTCGCAAATAGATACACAGACGTGCGCATATATACGCACCCTCGCACATATTAATAGGCCTACATGTACACACATAAACATAAACACAAACGCACACATCATAATAATAATAATAATAATAATGGTTATTTATCTGCGCTATACACAAAAGTATCACAGCGCTTACAATCAGATATAAAATATAAATATATACATTAAATTGCATCAACCATTGGAGTTCTCAACTGTGCCAGATGAGGCCTGGTGGCCTCTTGCTTGCTGCTTCGTTCACCAACAATTTAAGGGACAAGCCCGGAAGCTCTAGTATAGCACTTGAGGCCACCAGGCCCCAGATGGGTTAGCCAAGTCAAACCAAATAGTGATAGAAAAAATCATCAAAACAAATACATATTAAATAAATGAAAATATAAAACTAGATATTTGGAAAAAGATATGACTTGAGTTGTCGTTTGAAAGATGATATGGTCGGTGTTGTTCGGATGGAAGAGGGGAGTGTATTCCAAACTCTAGATCCAGCTATACTAAAACGTTTTTCTGCTATGGAGAGGTTTGTTCTCGGAATAACAAGTTTGGTGGTATCATTTAGGGAACGTAGATTACGAGCAGGTGTGTAATGAGCAATTGTGTTAACAAGATATGAAGGACCAGTACTGTTAATCAATTTATAAATGTACAGACAAAGTTTGAACTTGACACGTTGAGAAAAAGGGAGCCAATGGAGTTCCCCAATCAAAGGAGACGTATGTATATTGCGACCAACTGAAAACACTAAACGTGCGGCACGATTCTGAACACTCTGAAGTTTTTTCTGATCTTTAACACAAAGAACTGAAAAGAGACTGTTACAATAGTCAAGTCGAGAAAGTACAAGTGCCCTAACTGCATGATGGCAAGTTTTTTCATTGATAAATCTTCTAATGCGCCACAGTTTCTTAAGATGGAAATTACAGGTACGTATGGTATTACTGACGTGAGATGAGAGTGTAAAGCACGAGTCAATACATATGCCAAGATTCTTAACTTTAGAGGATAGTGCAATTTCATTATCACATACATTGAGTTTTACGTTGGATAGATTTTCATTGAATTGGTTTTTCCGACATAGTATAGTGAATTCAGTTTTAGAAACATTTAGTTTGAGGAAATTTTAAGTCATCCACGTGTTTATCTCAGCAATACATAACGAAATTCTTTCTAACACTTCTTGCATACTTGATGGTGAACGAGGATCAAACGCATCATATAGTTGAATATCATCGGCATAGATAAGATAGCAAAGATTGTGCTTACGAATTATAGTTGACACAGGAGTGATATAAACATTGAAGAGTATAGGGCCCATAACAGACCCTTGGGGGACACCGTATTCACAAGTCCAAGGAGCTGAAACTTGCTCTGATATTTTAACACGAGATGTCCAGCCAGTGATATATGAGTGCAACCATTGTAGAGCAACATTTGACACCTTAAAATTTGATTCGAGTCGTTTTACCAAGATCTTGTGGTCAACCGTGTCAAAGGCTGCACTCAGATCCAGAAGCACAAGAAAAACCGCCTTTCGTTGGTCGAAATAAGATAATGTGTCATTTTGAAGCTTTAGAAGAGCAGTTTCAGTACTAAAATTCATTCGATAGGCTGATTGCATAGGATCATATAAGTTGTTAGTGGTGAGGTATTCAACCAATTGAGACGCTGCAGCTTTCTCAATAACTTTAGCTACAAAACTTAAATTACTGACAGGTACATAATTTTTCAGATCTTGATAATCTAGTGTAGTTTTCTTAAGCACAGGTGTGATTAAGGCCTGGTGACATGCTACTGGAAAAACTCCTGATTGTAAAGAGGAATTGACCACCTTGGTGAGAGCCGAGATATGATACAAAACATATTTCTTTAAATGCCATGTTGGTTCAACGTCCAACGAGCAAGAAGCATTAGACATTTTAGTGATGATAATCTTTAAATTTTCTTCAGAGATAACATCAAAGGCAGAGAAAGAGCATGTATTGTCACTCTGAGGACATTGATCAAGTTCCTGATTATTGGTACTGTCTAGGCTCTCACGAATCCTAAAAATCTTCTCAACAAAGAGTTCTCTAAATCTTGATACCAAGGACACAGGAGAACAATTCTTACTTGGAAGTAGTTTCTTGTCCCTGTTAAGAAGACTATCGAGAGTGGAGAAGATAGTTTTAGCATCAGCATCAGTGAGTCTATCATCTAAAAATGACTCTTTAGCATGTATTTTATTGCATCATTGACAAGTTTATTTGCTGCAACATATAGTGCACGGTTATCATCTGTACGATGTTTCTTCCATCTTCTTTCAGCTTGCCGCCTAGACCTACGTGCAGAGAGAACATCTGCATTTATCCAAGGATTGCGGATACGAACAGACTTCACACACATAGTAACGTACTGTACATACACGCACAAATATACACACTCTTCTAAACACACAAACGTATTCACACCCTGCACATACATACATACATACATACATACATACATACATACATACACACATACACACATACATACATACATACATACATACATACATACGCTCACATACACCCAGACATACACACATACGTGCAAACGATCACACATGTAGCATGTTATCCAAACATTTAGGACGAATGTCCCGACAAAAGAAGTCATAAACTCAGTGGGACCTTGAATGTCATATATCTGAGCTTACCGTGCGAGCGTATACGTGTTCTCTGGGAATGCCGAATGGAATCAATATAGATTTCTTACTCATACTGTATCCATTATGTAATTTCCTCCTTACCCGCAAGGAATAACATCGAATGGAATTCATTCAATGTTTTTGAAAGTCAAGATGCAACCACCTCCCCATGTCTATATCCTCCCTAGATTGGGCTATGGGCAGGTGGAGCACACACCACGAAAAAGGATGGTATTTTAGAAGGAAATTGGGAAGTCACGTGAAAAGCGGAGTGCGCTTAATTCAGTGGAAGAGATCGGATATGAGGGGAAGTAATGTTGCAGTCCCATCAAACCAGACGAATGAAAGCATTAATGTTGACAAAGAAATAGACCGTAAAATAGGATACTAAAATAACACATTCTGATATTTACCTCTCCTCTCCCATCTCGCCTCTCTCTTCCCCACTTTTTTTTTAATGTGTTCATTTTGTCCGTCTTTCTCCCTATATCTCTTCTATTTTCCCCTCTCCCTATCTTTTTCTCTCCATGTCTCTCTTTCTCTCTCTCTCTCTCTCTCTCCTCCCTCCCCTTTTCATTCCTCACCACCCTCGCTACCCTCCTACTCCACCCCGTTCTTCGCCTTCGCTCGTTCTCCCCCCTTCCCTCTTTACCCCTTTCTCTTCCTTTCTCTCCCCTTTCTCTGCCCCTCCCCTCCCCCCTTTCCTTCCTCACAACTCTTGCTATCCTCCCACCCCTTTCTTCTGTCTTCTTCGCTCGTTCCCTTCCTCCCTCTCTTTCTCTCCTTTCTCCTCCTCTCCCCCGACCACCCTTTCTCTCCTTATTCCCCCTCTCCCCTTTCTTCCCCACCAACCTCACACCCTCCCACCTCATCCCGTTCTTCCCTCTCCCCAGGCTGCCAGTTCTACGCTTTCTGCGGTGCTCTCTTCGGAATCATGTCGATCGCCAACATGACGGCTATCGCCCTTGATCGGTAAGATACTAATCCTTGGACGCATGAGGGATTATGCACATCCCGGGGCGGAATAAACCGATTCCACTTTCGCAGTCACGGTCAGGGTGACAGGAATATCGCGATAGTGGGCGATGAGGCATTGCAGAGCTTGGAGGAGAATCATAGCAGATTGTTTTCGTCCGACGATTTGTTGTGGGGAAAAGTAATTTAACCCTGTGAGTGCCGGATTAATGGCTGCCCTATTGGAAGTAGTGTGTATTCCTTGTGAAAAAGGCACACTTCCCCCAAGGTACCGCCCCGTACCTTCATAATTATTTATAGAAAGTTAATAAAACCCCCTTCTCTAACCCTACCTTGCTTTATTACACACGAAGCTCTATTGGATGTGTGTATTAGTCGTGGATGGATTCACATGTGTTAAGAGTTAATACGACGAAGACGCCAGGAAAGAGGGGTTGTTTTACGACACAATTATGTACGAAGATGCAATGTTAGGCTGTGTACGTGCCTGGAAATGTCGTTCAACCAATCGGATTTCCGTCAATCGTTTTCCTTGAACTTATTATGTGCCATTCATGCATTGCTGCATTATTTATAAATACACACATGCCCAAAAGAGGAGCAATTCGCCTGTGTGATACTGGAGGTGGTGGTGATGAGTGCGTGTGTGTGTGTGTGGGGGGGGGGGGGGGGTCTTCAGAGCTTCACCTTATTAGGATAGGCCAACGAATCAATTAACGTACTGTTATGATTATGATGATGAGGAAGATTAGAATGAGGTGGGGGAGAAAAAGATATTGACTGCGATAAAGTGAAATGAGAAGAAAAACACGTAGAACAAGGGATATGAAAAGGATAAAGTAAGATGAAATCCTTAACTCTTTATTTACATAAACTGTCACTCTTTGAGTGTTAGGTGTTGTTCTGCAAAAGTGCCTCAATATCGCACAAAGAGTTATTAAACTAGTTGAACGGTATTAGTACCGTGACTTACTGTCAATGTAATGATGCCCAATCATATATTACACATGCCTGACATCACGATTAATATCACCAACCTTCCATAAATTTCGTCATGATATATGCTGGTCCCTGAAACAGTGACGGAGATTCGCTCTCAGGGACGTAATGAATGAATGTAACTGTAATGGTGTAATTAGTGTCAACCCATTAGCGACTGGCATCATGTTATCAACCTTAAAGGTATTACGCCACCTGATAATCCTAATCAAAAAGAACAATATCAATTAGGAATGTACTTGATTAATGTAGTGACAGGTGCCTAACGCCATAATAGATATTACACTCTGTGTTACCAACCTCACAGGTATTACGTCATCTGCTGGTCGCTGGAGGCCGTGCGGTCTGTGACGCATCGCAGGTCCATGATCATCATCCTCCTCGTGTGGGCCTATGCCATCTTCTGGTCCGTCCCGCCGTTCTTAGGCTTCGGCTCCTACGTCATGGAGGGCTATAACCTGGGCTGCACCTTCGACTTCCTCACGCACGACCTCAACCACTACCTGCATGTCAGTCTCCTCTTCGTCAGCAGCTTCATCGTCCCCGTCGTGGTCATCGTCGGCTGCTTCACCCGCATCGCCATTACGGTCCGGAAGCATCGCCATGAGCTGAACAAGATGCGCACCCGCCTGACGGAAGATAAGGATAAGAAGCACAAGGCGTCGATCCGCCGCGCCGACCGCGCCAAGACGGAGTTCCAGATCGCTAAGGTCGGATTCATGGTCACCGTGTTTTACATCTTGTCGTGGAGCCCGTACTCTATTGTCGCCGTCATCGGACAGTACTTCGACCCGACGATCGTCTCGCCGCTGGGGTCGCTGGTGCCGGTGATCTTCGCTAAGTGTTCGGCCATTTGGAACCCGATCGTCTATGCGCTGTCCCACGAGAAGTTCAACCAGGCGCTGAAGGAGACTGTGATGCAGATGTGCGGGATTCCACTACCCTCCAAGCAGAACCGCAACACCGGGTCACGGGAGTCATCCGTCACCGGCCGCAGGGCCATCAGCCACCAGCAGTCCTCCACGCTTTCCGAGTCGTCCATCTCTAGCACGGTGGAGCAAGACGCCATTGAGATGCGCGACCGCAAGCAGGAGAGAGGCGCAGCGGGTGGTGGTGGGGCTGCTCCGGTGACCTTGCGGGTGGAGGAGGAGAAAAGCGGCGGTGGAGGGGCGGAGGGGGGCGGTGGCGGCACCTATCGCAGGAACGACGATCCGAGTGGTGACGTCACTGTCGAAGCCCCGTCGAGGGGCGGGCAGGGTGATCGGGTGAAGGGGCAGGAGGGCGGCGGGCAACTCGACCAATGGAGCCAGCCACCACCGCCTGGGGTCAACGACAAGGACTATCTTACCAAGATGTAGGCCTATCCCATCCCAGTCACCACGGGCAGCCCAGGGTGCTGGTAAAATCACCAAACCCAGATCATCCACGATCAACGCTATCAGTCGGTGTGACTGGCGTATAGGAGACAGGGAATTAGCCAATGTAACCAGGAATGATTATCGATAGCGGGTTCGATATGAATAGAAAGATACTGTGACATGGAAGCGGTTTGCCGCTTGTCGCCTGCCAATTGCCGCAAGGGCATTCCTTGCTTTCCCGCGGTTTTGCAAATGCTGGCGCCAAACAGGAGGAAGTGAGCTGCAACAAACCCATTCCATGTCATGCATACGTAGTAATGTGCTGTGCATGATGACAGCCATGACTGTAATATTCATCATATTATATCTGCAGGTCACTCGAGGCGATCAACACATTTATCGACGGTGAACGACACATGCTGCAATGTTAACGTTAATGTTAACTTTAACAGAATAAAAGGTTCGTGGACAACTGGGTCATTTGCCTATAGATTTTTTAATGATTGTAACTTACCATCGATATTCTAAACTACCATGGTAACTGATCCAGTTGTGTGAGCTCATTGGCTCTCTGACAATATAGATGTTAAGTTGAAATGGTTACAGATATACTTGCAGCATGGCCCTAGAGTTGGATGTACAAGCTTTAAGCGCAAAAAAGGAATAGTGAAAAGAAGCATTCTCATTATTACATTTTGTATCCGTTGATGTAATCGATTCTTCAAGTTACGAGTCCACGACTGCAATCAAGCAACACCTAACACCTTTTTAAGGTTTTTTTTCTAAATTGTGACGTGATGTTGATGGCATGTCACAAACAATATACAATATTCGTACAGCCGCTAGCAATCTGCATGTTTTATATTCCCGCGTTTATTCAATTATTTATCATTGGCACCCCACCCCTATAATGGGATGCTGAAAAAAACCCGAATGATTCCTTGTATACTAGATTTGCATAAACCTGTATATAGGTCTAGCTTACACAGGAGTTAACCCTCTCAATATCCAGCCCTGACTACTACACTGGTTATTAACACATATCCATGACAATAGTAATGAGAGGGCTTATTGGCTGACGGGCAATGTAGGGCATGTCTGTGGAGTCGAAAGAGAAACTAACTAACCATACCTCTAGCTTAAACTAAAAAAATGTTGTACCCAGTACGCTCCCAGAATGTGCCAGTGTTGATATTGCGCAGAGGTTCCACATAGTTCCAGCTTACTTGATGTGAAATATCCTTCCGCGGTCACAATACATGTCCATGCCCAGGGATGGCAATGCCAACCTCTTACAAGAAACACCACTGCACAGACAGCCATTCGGTATCCGCACTGTCAGGACTTGGAACACCCTGCCATCAGATGTCATATCTGTCCCATCATCTGACGCCTTTCTACAGAGACTGGCGGCGAGGCATACAGTACATGCAGTATAGCAAGCCTCCGCCAGATTTTATATTTTTGTTTACTTACACGTTCATCGTTATGGATATACAGTAATATTCAACGGTTCAGTTTAGACCAAGCACAAGACGCACTTCATGTTTGCCTGTAAAAATCTTCAAGATTAAAGAACACAGCAGTTCCCTGGAGAAACAGAAGAAGAAAATGAAGATGAAGAAGACATAACGATATGCTCACGGATGTGTGGATGAAATTTAGTAACTGTTTTGGAACATAAAAGAGAAAAGAATGAAGACTCTGGAAAAGACCATCCCCTTTTTTGCTGGTCAAAAAAGAAACAAATCTATAGACATTTTTTCAAGGAATGTCGTATCAATGATGTCACTATTTTGTGATCACGATCAATCAAGATAAGATCAATGTTTTGTAACTTACGGTGCAATTAGAATATTATAAATATATCAATCAGAGTTTAACGTCTATATTTTACACAGAGTTTGACATATATCATATCATAATTTATGCTATAGAAACTGTTTGAGTAACGTGTATCTAGGGTGTAGCATAGAATATATAAAAGTGTACATTATAACAAAAACTAGCAGGTGATGATTATTTTGGAAGGTAGCGATATTGTGAAAAATAATCAATGCGTGCTGTGTGATATCATAGTATGTTGCCACAATACATTCCAAGTTCCATTGAAACCGAATTTTGAATGCTTGGATCAATGTGCCCATACCACGCCAACAAACCAACATGACCAAAGTGTGCGCTTTTGCATGCCTGTCGGAATGAAACTGCGAATTGAAAGCTTTTGTTCCAGACTTTTCTACTTTATATACATTAACATTAAAGAGACTAGATGTCTCCGTCAATGATTGTAAATTGTTATGCCTGACAGATAGCAAAAGTCTGTATTGGTGGAGATTATTATTCTGGTTTCTGATAGATATTATCCTCACGAATATTAATCGAGATGTTAAGTTCAGAGTAAAAGTATACGAGCATACAATATATTTTCAAATCACTTCTATATGTTGATTGATGCGTTACGCAGTATATGAGTTTTACTGTAACTACAGGTGCATCGAATCACAGGTGAATGTAAACGGTGTGGTCAATAGCAGTGAGAAACATTTGTATGTCACATGTCCGAGGTATGCCTCGTATATCAATAGCTAGTGAAAAAAGGACATTTTGAGAAGAAAAAAATGTCGCATTGTGATGTTATGATACGCGGGAAAAAAAAAATTGAAAAACACGTGTTATTGTTTTGATCCAGCCTCTAAACTAGTGTACTACCATCATGATGTGACTGGAAGATGATTCGATTGATGCTTACCGCAGTTTAAACCTAAGCGATTGATGTACACAGACACATTCTATGTAGGACAAATTAATGTCGTCATTGTGAACAGAAGAATAGAACATAGAAAATGTTTTTTTGTTTTAATTTTATTTAGAAGTAGAAGTGGCATGATATAAAGTATCGAAGTGCTGTCTTCATATGAGCATGTTGTCAAGACAACTGCCTCTAAAACAAAATCACTCCAGTCAGGGGTTTCCCGGTCCAATATTGTTTAGCGGGCTAGTGTCGGGCACTCCCAACAGTATAGATTCCCCGATGTGATCACCGCTGCTTGCTCTACCCGCATAGTTCAGAACCAGTTGTCTTGACGAGAAATGCTCGAATGACGTCACACTTCAGTACTTTATAGTGAATCGATCCTCTAACTCTCGATCAGGAGCGTGAGGGCTTGAAACGGCAGCTGCCACTTCTGTTTTTCCTCGAAAGATGTTAAGCCATACAGCTGTTCAGTACCTAAGAAAGATATAGAGGCCTAGTATATAAAACCACTTGATCCCGTGACTGGGTTAACAAGAATAAAAAAAATCCCTAATAGTAAGCATTGTTCATATTGATGAGGCTACCGTGCGTGTAAAATACATTAGTATTTGATCATTTTGTTTCATTTAGTTTAACCCCTTATGCGGCACGGAAGTAATACAGATAAATCCCATAGAATAGCATTTAATCTGCCGTATAAGGGGTTAAATATCTTCACAGATATGTACGTGTCAAAGAAGACATATTGGTGCTCACATCATGTACATTGGTAAACATGGTATATGTTAATGGACGACAACAGTACACAGAAACTGTCTATGTATGCTTATATGTAAATGCAAATGTATAGATTATGTATATTCTTTATTATGCGACATTAGAAATATCAACCAATGGAAGCTTGGGAAAAGATTTTGTTCTCAGAAATTAAAGACGACATGCCCTGATTACGTAAGACCTTCACGTATATCACTTATGTCGCGTAATGGTAGAGAATTTTCTCCTATGTGCACGGTTTGGTTTCCCATACAGCAAGCATAACAAGTGACAAGCCCTTGTATTGGAGCCGGCGATGTATGTAAGCGCCCCCCCCCCCCCCCTCCCCCCGCCTTCCCCACACCCCCTCTCTTTCCCCCAAACCACCAAGGTAAAATACCATGACCCTCTGGTAGGATGTTAAATTGGGGTACTACGTGCGTTATAGCCATACTCCAATCACGTTCAAGAATTCACTTCACTTATCGGTAAAGAGCAGGGTGAACATGGTAAAAACCCGGTGGAGTGGATAAAAAGATTGTACTGGAAAGAGGGTATATGATATAAAAGGGGAGGAAAAAGAAGGAAAACATGAACAAGAAAAACGAGGAGAACAAGTGTGAGAGGAACAAGAACATGAAGAATAAGAAGGATGCTACGAAGAACGAGAAGCAATTAAAAAGGAAAGATTGGTTGCTGCCCGATGCCCCGTGTTCAGAAATAATTGTTCTGTACACATGGTACAGAGAACTAGAAGCAGGGAAAACAAAATCAGTGTCTCTAGTTTTACATTATGAACATCTCCTTAAATATAAAAAAAAATCATTCAACGTACGCCCTCTGAAGCATGATATCTGCCGTGTATATGGCGTAGTTGATGTTGCATCACGAGTGAGAAGGCTACTTCATATTTATGATTGCGATTATGAGATATTTATCAGCTTAGTTCTTCTTTTTCGAAAGGAAACGTGCCTATACTTATTCAATATAAACATTGAGCTTAAAACACGTGCTGCAAACAAAACTAAGGTTGAATAAAATGGCTAAGTGGATTGATATATATTGCTTCCATAAGCAAGAAAGGTAGTTAGAAAATACCGCGGCATTGGCAGTTATGATCGCTATGCTTGATACATATTTTACGCATGTATTTATCATATTATTTGTTTTTCCCGTTCAGAACCGTACTGCCGATTGTAATCAGAACTTCCATATCATGCATTATTTTCGTATCGATATTGTTTTGTGTATCATATTTTTCATCAAGATAAGTTTCATGTGTGCGAGCTGAAAATGCAATGCATTATTCTCACACACGGGGACTCGTGCAATATGCAGCTATATATTTCGAATACTTATGTAACGATGGTAACGGTGACATCAAAAGGGTGTGTATCATAATTTGGAAGAGTGAAGTGAACAATTTTCGAAAGATGCTTATGGTTAACCCTATGTGTACTACCGATGCAGTTACACCAGGAATAAATAGCCATGAAGAGTCTATAGTTTGGCAAGAGATGTTTCAACACGATTTAGGTCAAGGGGGCGTTGCACGTACATGCAACTTTAGTATTATCAAGTCTATGAATAACTATCGAATGATATTTGATGCGATAACCCCACGTCTGTCGTAGTGATGCAGTAATACAGAGCGATTTTAAAAAGGATATCGTTCGGCAATGGACATGATGGAGGAGTTAGCATGACCTTGGTCAAGGGGGCGTTGAAAGGTTAGTTGAAAATCTGATCGCTTTTCAAAAGTACGCAGAAGTGTATTCGAGAATTGTCTTGTTAACTCATTGCGTGTATTTGTGATGCAATGATCCTATAGACATGATAGAGGCGTGTCTTGTTTTGAGATGAAAAGGTTAACCAGATTTTAGTCATGGGGGTCTAAAGGTTGCTTTGCAATCAGATTACTTTCAGTTGAAGAGTGAAGTGTAAAGGAAATGTGTTGTGATAACTCATTATGTGCCGTACATATCTGGGGGTTGACAGGTGACACGTTCTTGGGTTCCAAATAGAATTCTCAATCATTTTGATTCCCATCAGCTTAAGTTGTCATTTAATCTTTGTCGATCAAAAAAAAATTGTTGTTAACAAGCGTCTATATACAAACGTCAGAATTTGTCCAATTTTATGAGGATTGTAGAAAAATCACCAACACTATGTTAAAACAAGAACAAATTAGGGTATCTCATTTAGCACAAGAACAGGTAACCAGTCGTGTGTGAAGTAGCGTGATTGAACGGTGAACAGGACTTTGATCATGAAAGCCTTGAGGGTTAGTTGGAATTTAGATCGCTTTTAAATATATCATAGAGCGCGGTGTTGCAGAAACACCTTTCAACTGAAATACAAAGACATTGCGTGATATTTTCCAAACACATTGTCTTTCTATCAGATGTAAAGATGAAATATTCCGTTATGTATGTGATGAACACTCTTTGCTCACTTTCCAACACAAGATCAAATAAAGTTACGAATAGCTTAACATATGTAGCTTATTATGTGCAGTATACGTCTTGTCATATTTATGCGTTATCAGACATTAACACATTGTTATGCAAATGTGTGTTTGTTTGCTGGTTTTTACAAATGATGCACATTTTGAACTTATTAATGATATAGACAATAGCGTATTTACTTAGATTTAGAAAAAGAGAGATGGCTTAGACAGGTAGTGAGATTGTAGCTACAAAGTACTATTTTAGGCTTGATCTGTTCCAGGTCAAAGAAAAAAGGTACATAATCAGAATGAAATATCCAGCGTGTCTGTGAGATTTCAGGCACGAGATAGGTAGGTCTTCATTGCTGTCAAACGAGATAACTTATTTATTCGGTTTTTATATCTACGCTAAAAACATCGTTAATCAGTATGATTGTTTGTTACAAAATATCATTTATCATGATGGTGATGTTAATAGATTGAATTGAATTCAGTTTGATCCAGTGAAGAATAAAAATCTAATTAATGTCTCAGGCATTGTGACATATCTTTAAGTTTTCAGCTGCAAATCAACTAAGAACATTTCATGTTTTATCATCATTTTCAAGAAAAATCATAATGAGTGTTTTATTTCTTTCCAGACGCCACTGTGATAGGAAAGAGTTGGTTAATAACATGAAGGCAAGCTGATAATTTGTTCAAAGGAGCCATGATGATTTAAGCTATCCCTTGATCAATATTGCGTGGATCAAAATTTCAAAGTGCCTATACAGTACGGTGTATAAAAAAAATCTCTATATCATAGTTGGATCAAGCACAAAATATTTTTAATTGGGACAGTCTGGACTAGGTTCTTTATTGCATCCAGCATGTCTTCTCATCAAGCACAACCTTACGCAATTTATGCGCGTTATTCATGAAATCATCCATTGCAAATTCAAAAGGATAAGGTCTAAGCCTACTGGTGAAATATGCAATCTGCTTCTGATTACATACTATAAGAGAGAAGAGATGGTGACCTATTATGTCTATGGAGTATCTTGTCCAGGATATTGTACATTGTACAAATTTGGACAAGGGGGATGGACGAAAGAACGTACATGCGCGCCTTTCATTGCATTTGTAGTCATGTTAACGGTATTATGGTAAAGTGTGTGACCTCTTGCATTAATGGTCAAAGGTCAAGACGTATTGAAGAGAGTACGATTTGGGCCGTGTCAAGGCTGTCCCAGTTAAGTAAGTGACGTAGTGTGTGCTTTAAAGGCCCGGTCACACCGCCCGAACTTTGTTTGAGCGTTCCTTGAACGGAAGGGAGAGGGGGCCGAATTTCGTCACTTTCGGAGCGGTAGGAGGGACCATGAAAGGTGGCTGAGCGTATATGGCGTTGTCTGAACGAGGACCAACTTCTGTCAAACGGTGGTGAACGGTAACGAGCGGTGACGATTTTTTTTTCACTGCTCCAGGAACGCTCCAGCAAAGTTCTGGCGCTGTGTCCGGGCCTTAAAATTTAATAGATCATCATTAGAAAGATGATCATTGCAACGTGGAGAGAAGGACTTATATCCATGGAGGCTCATACATTACTGGAAAGGATTTGTGCAATAAAAAGGCGCTAATCTAGTACTCAGAGATCTAGATTCACTGGGAATTTTTCTTCTTCTTCTTCTTCTTCTTCTTCTTCTTCGCATGACAAATAGACATGATAGATGCTAGTGTACGTTTTGTGCTGATATCAGGTAACATCGATTCCCTGAATGAACGCTAGATGAATGACATTGGACTTGTATTATTTGTATGATGACAATAGCGATGCTGCTGATGGTGGTAATAATGGTGGTGGTCATGACGATGGTAGTATAGTAGTGAGCAGGTGAAGGAGTTGACCAATCTCATTGATTGAAGTGGTGGTGATAAATCTGATGAGGATGTTGATGATGAAGAGATGATGACGATGTACATGATGATAATGAGGGGTGGGGGGGGGGAGGATGGTGATAGTGGTGAGAGTGTTGACACATATCATGGATGCAGTGCATGGTGATGGTGGTGATAACAAATTTAGTGATGATGGTGAATAATTATGATGATCATGATAATGATGGTGGTAGTGTTATCATTTATGAAGTGATGTTATGGTGGTGATAACAAATGTGATGATGATGATAATGATGATGATGATGGTGATGATGATGATGATGATGATGATGATGACGATGACTATGGTTGTGGTGGTGGTGGTTATGATGCTGCTGGTCGTGACGATGATGTTATAGTGATGGAAGTGTTGAACAATATCATTGATTACATTGGTGGTGGTGGTGGTGATGATGTTGGTGATGACGATGATAGTGGTAGTGACTGCAGTGTTGACCACTATAATTAATGCAGTGATAGTAGTGGTGGTGGTGATGAATGTGAATTTGATGATGATGATAATAATAATGATGACGACGATGATGATGATGATGATAATGATGATGATGATGATGATGATGATGATGATGATTATGATGATGATGATGATGATGATGATGATGATGATGATGAGTGATAATGATGATGATGATGCTTGTGGTGGTGGTAATGATGTTGCTGGTCATGATGATGATATAGTGGTGGAAGAGGTGACCAAAAACGTTAATTAGAATGGTGGTGGTGTTGGCAGTAATGATGATGAATGTGATAAGGATAATTATGATGATGATAATTATGATGATGATAATGATGGCGATGATGATGATGGTGGTGGTAGTGATGGTAGTGTTGACAAATATCTTGAATGCAGTGATGATGGTGGTTGGTGGTGCTGATAATAATGGCGATGATGATGATTATGATAGTGGTGATGATGACGGACAGGTGATGCCGATGAGGATGACGACATCAATGATGCGGTGGTAGTGGTGGTGAGGGTGAACATGGTGATCGTGATGAGTAGGATGAAGAGGGGAAGGAGAATTAATGTCGGAAGTGATAAAGATAGTGATGATAGTGAGCTTGATCAGTATCGTTTATTCATTGGCATGGTGATGTTGGTGACGACGATGCTGCTGATAAGTATATGGGCTGGCTATGACAGACTATGTGGTAGATAGTTATGACAGTATTTGATAAAATGACGGCAATGATGCAAGATAGGTTGACACCGGTTCCATTTCTCTATCATGTCCATGTCTGTCTGAATTTCTCTCACCCTCTCCCTCTTTCTGCCTGTCTCTGTCTGTCTGTCTGTCTGTCTGCCTCTCTTTCTGTCTGTCTCTCTTTCTGTCTGTCTCTCTTTCTGTCTGTCTCTGTCGCTCACTGTCCCTGTCCCTCTGTCTCTGTCTGTCTCTGTCCCTCTCTGTCTCTGTCTCTCTGTCTCTCTCTCTCTCTCTCTCTCTCTCTCTCTCTCTCTCTCTCTCTCTCTCTCTCAATCTCTCCCTCCCTAGTTTGGAAATCATTTAAGAGATACATGAGCCCCACCCATGGCATATCCTGTTGAAATGCACATATTAAGTTGCATCAAATTAAGTCAACATACATTTTCATGTCAATGGACCTTTAATGTAACCTATATCGATCACAAGATGGCGCTTATACTGTATTCACTTCTGCGAGATAAGTTGATTTGAGGAGCAGGAATAAAACACTTCATTAAAAAATCGTTCATGAGTAGACACACATAATTATAATATATGAAGCTACGTGCACGTAGAAAGTAATCCATGTAAGTAACCACACGGCCTACATTTGCTTAATCCAGTCGTCCACTCTTTAAATCCCAAGTCATACATTACGTCAATTTACATGTATATACCCGCTTTTCCGGATCTCAATTGATCTTCTAATAATTTGATACTAATGATACGATTCCCTCCTCATAAAAGTATTGGAAATGTAGTCACGGCAGGGTGTAACCTTTAGCACTACTATCCCTTAGCCTAGATGAAAGAAAGGAGAAGGGCGGGGTGTTCGATTTGGTCGGCTTTGAAGGCCTATAACTCCACACCACGTATGATAATTTGTTTTTTATTATAGTTCCGATTTATTTACCCCACACCTACAACACACATATGACATCATTCACACAAATACACAAAAACACACACACATTCGATACACAAGCACACAGCCACACAAACATATTACGCAAACACACACATTTAACAACAACCACACACATATATACAAAAAAATACACATATGCACACAAACACACATTCTCTCTCTCTCTCTCTCTCTCTCTCTCTCTCTCTCTCTCTCTCTCTCTCTCTCTCTCTCTCTCTCACACACACACACACACACACACACACACAGATAGCAGATGGACATCCTACAATTAGAATCAATGTAATAATGCACAGTATTAAGGGATTAAATATGCTTCATCAGAAAGTCAATATCATCATATAAATATCTTTTTATTTCCATGACAGACAAACAAAATAAATGGATAGATCCATACTCTCCCAATCCTGCCACACACATGAATCTTCTCCTGGATAATGAGAAAGAACAATATGTATGGAAGGAAGATGATGTCCGTATCACACTATTTCACATTGCTAGAAACTTCCAATTTTCAGTGGTGGATCCTGACTTAGGAGGGCAGGGCGCAGGCCTTTTGAAAAGATAATAAGGACAATGAATCAATGGGAACATTGTGTGCTACCCCCCCCCCCCAAAAAAAAAGGAAAGGGAGGGGGGGGGGGCATGCAACTTGCGAACCACCTTGATCCACCACTGATTCATATTGTGCGAGCAGATGACACAGCAGATATAGACGATGAGTAAATGATGGATGGATTGCATTACTCCTATTAGCGCAGATCTAAATTTTCTGACTGTTGAACCTTTCACGTTGGCCATAAATCGCAGTCACATGGTGTACCGTGAATCTTATTACTACTCACCATGTAAGAAACTTCCTTCAAGAACATATCAAATCGCAGTACCTTGATTCGTTAACACAGCTGATAAATATGCAGCACCCTCAAAGCATCATTTCAAATGGTGACAGATACTACATGGTTGATCATAGGCAACATAGTTCAGGTAAGCCCACTGCTGGTTACAATAATGACAATCTCAAACAATTTTACTCCACTGTGTGAAAGCGGTGGACTGTCTAGGTATGTATGAATTCTTCATACCGCATTCAGATCACAACGACTTCCAGAAAATGTTTGCAGTTATGTCTACTTATGGTCTCATACACTAGTGCACGAGACCAGAAGTGGACATGAAGTGGACATGAAGTGGACAAACAAAATCCGAATGTAGCTTCGCAGTGCATCGTGGGAAAATGTAATTCTTGTATGCGGAATGCAGAACTACAAGTTGACTCAAATGTTTTTGCATTGCTTCAGTAGGAGAGCATTAACAATGAATAACATTTGCATTACGTCATTCCAAATTGTAGCTGAATCTATGTTAAACCTGCACACCCATTATAATATGGGGCAAGAATGTAATCCTTTTAAATACTATGAATTTTCTTCGCATTGTAAAGCTTTGGTGCAATAAATCACATGATTTCCATGTATCCTCAATAACCAGAGGCTTCTTGACTTCCTTGTAATTGTTTTCTGAAATACAACATCCAAGGTATGTGTATCTAAAACAATGTGATCAAAGTGGATGCATCATGGAAAACGGCTTGCAATATGCGATTTACTTTAAGATGTAACCTATCTATTCTTGTTCTTGCACTCTGGAAAAAAACCTCCACCTTCCAAATATCCCTGGGCACTGCAGTGTACCTGATTCCAAGCTCTCCAGAAACAGACGGATGATATGAAAATAAAGCCAAGGCAGCATTCACGCTTAGTGATCAATAGAAATATTTCTTCATATAAAGCAGTCCACACTCATGATCAATGTTCCATACAGTTTTGTGACAGGGAGCGTACAGTCAGCTTTCTAGAGTGTTTAACTCTTTAGTGCCTCATTTGCATTTTTTCACAAGTAATACACACCAGTCCCATAGAGCTGCACAAGTCTGGCACTGGAAGGGATAAAACTGGGCATCGGTCTAGTCTTCCATCCGCGCAGTATCCATGCGAGATTGAGCCGATGGAGAATCTAGCCCACTATCCCGTAACTTCTGTGGCCACTGCAATTAATTGACCAAGCATCGCTCTATATAAAGGCCACAATGCTGTTTGCAGGGGCCAACGACTGGAAATATGACGTCACCTTCTTGCACGAATCAATGACCCTGTCCTGTGATGCAGACAGTCGCAGAGACGTACAACTTATTGGCTTATGTCATCTTTGGTGGCCTTAATCAGACTTTGCATTGCATTAGGTATGCTGCCAATGAAGGTTTCGTTCATCCAGGCCAGTGCTCACTGTACAGTCCTTGTGGTTTGTTGGTGTATTGCAGTCCGAGTGAATGAGCTAGTACTGGGTGTGTCCACCAGATGTCATGCTCTTGAGCTTGTCTCGGTTCTGGTAGAGGCAGTATGCTGAGGCCAGCGTCAGACCCACCGCTCCCCCTCGTAACATCTTGGTCATGCCAGCTGCAGAGTTCAGAAGAAAAGAGAAAGGAGGGATCATGTTAGTTTAAAAATACTCACATTTGTTTAATAGACAAACATACACAGACAGATGGATAGATTTATTCTTGTAGGATCTGGGTCATGCCAGCTGCCAAGGTCAGAACAAAACAGAGGAGAGGGTAAGCTGGGGGAAAAATATCCAGATTTGTAAGATAGACAAACATACTACTACACTGAAAGATGGATAGGTAAGTCAGAAAGTAGAAACAGCTATGGATGGATAGAAAGAGAGACAAATTACAAGGTAATATGGCTAGAAATCCCATGAGAGTCACACAGCAAAGTAATTAACACCCCTTTCCCCCTTCATCAGGTCAGCAGGCATATGTGGGTTTGTCTTGCCATGAATGGCATGATGGTACACACAAACTAGTTTAAATGTGTGAGCGTGTGTGTGTGTGTGTGTGTGTAGCATTACCTGATGATTTGTAGAGCAGACCAGTAAGAGTAGCCGCCCCTAATGTGTTCAGCTCATATAAGGCTAAACACCCCTTTCCCCCTGCATCAGGTCAGCAGGCATATGTGGGTTTGTCTTGCCATGAAAGGCATGATGGTACACACAATCTAGTTTACAAGTGGGAGCATGAGTGTGTGTGTGTATGTGTGTGTGTGTGTGTGTGTGTGTGTGTGTGTGTGTGTGTGTGTAGCATTACCTGATGATTTGTAGAGCAGACCAGTTAGAGTAGCCGCCCCTAGAGTGTTCAGCTCATCATCCTCCCCGCGACCCCACGACAGACCAATCCCCAGAATACTATACATCACAGCTGCAATGCAAAAGAAATATTCATCAGTCAACATATTGACAGTAACACCAGGGATGTGTTATGGAAGGATAGGAAGCAACTTTCTTTCTTTGAACCCATGTGCCAAGCCGCTGAGAAGTTATGGTGTTCTCAACAGGTGCTGTTCAGGTGTTTGAACAATTATGAACATGATTGTGTGGCAACGGTTTCTCAGAGAGAACAAAAGAAATGTACAGTCTCATTTCGCTTGTCCCGTTCTGTTAATGACATTAATACTTCCAAGAGCACAACAGGTATCAGCAAACACAAATAAAGTTTTTCAAGTAAAATATCTCTGCTTCACGCAAACACACTCAAACGCCGTTAATGATAACACACAGCTTAATATATCATTTTGAGGGTGGTTGAATCTCCCAAATGCACAAGTTGTCGGAAAGTGAAGAAATTGGTCAATTTTGTAATTAATACAAATAGCTTATATCTCCGAATTTTAACGATTCCTCAATACTTTTCGAAACAAAAGCAGAGTATTAGGATCTGTCATTATCTGCCGTTAACTTCCTTATAGTTTGCAAACGAATTTGTAAAAAACAAAACGTCTACAGACAAATGGGAAATTAAAGAAATTTCTTTATAAGTTGACATCAGCTAAATGTCGGCTCAGCACATGGAACATCAAAGCATTGTCATGATTATGGAATTCTTTTGACATTCATGAGCACACTTTAGAACCCACACAGATGTTTGAATGTATTATGATCGAGTTTCTACTCCTTCCTATAACACTTCCCTGGTAACACACACATAAACTAGCTTAGTTTCTAGGCTGTGGAGTGCATGGACACAGAAGAGTCTGGTAACAACTACGACTGCTAAAAAAGACTACACCCTATACCTACTTGCCGTCCCCTCACTCAAGTGGAAAGTGGGCATTGTCTTAGTTACCAGAAATATGTATTTCATCTTGTTTTATATCATATGCCATTTCAGAAGTATTCAATCTTTTATTGCTTTCGCCTAAAAAATTGTAAAAATGCGTCACAACCCACATTCAAGAGAGAAATAAAACTTACCAACGACTCCTATTGCATTTGCAGATGATGATCCTTGCTTCGTGACCAGCGTGAGCATTCTGTTTGGAATGGAAAGAACATGACAGCATTAAGTTTTGAGCTAACGTAAGTTTCGACGTAACTCCCTTTTGATCCATAACCATGATTGGCTTATTAGCATAGTGTTTGAAATAAGTCAAACTTTTCAGAAAATTTCTTCCAGAATACCACCATTCTATGTTTCACATTTGCTGACATGTCTTACACTTCATAGTACAATCAACTTTAACTTAAGGGTTACGATCTGAGCTACAACGAGAGAAAGTTCCCAAACTGGATGCTCTCTCTTACCTATAATACTCTGTGATATCAGAGCCTCTGGTCTTTCACAGGTTGAAAGTACAGGACAGATAGCAATGAGATGAGGTTAGATGAGAGAACTCAACCCTCACAGTACTGACCATTCATAGTCACATGTCAATGACATGTATATAACACCATTTATCGTTTATGGGACTGAGAGGGTTAATTAACGAGCTGCTTGCTTACTGTGACATTCTGACCCTCCCTGCCAACTCCTTTGTCTCTGGGCCGGATATCCTCAGTCCATTTAGGCCTCCGTAAACTGCACCTGTCGTACCACAACAAACAATCAACATCAAGTTAAACTTCAAATTCAAATGTCTACAGAAATAAACTTAAACAAACAGAGTATATTCAATCAAAGGAAATTTAACAGAACTATTACACATACTGGTATTGTACTGATTATCCCCCCTACACACAATATTTTGTTATAAACACACACACAAAGTTTCGATACTGACCTGCTAAACAAGACCCTCCGATCTGGGAGAAGGCCAACTCAAATCTGCCTCTCGTCCTTGCCTGTCCATTGGGGATGATGAACTGGGAATCTCCCTGCAGTTTCAATAAGACAAGATTGGTAAATAGTCTTTGTTAGAGTAAAAAGTCATGTTGAAGTTACTTTATAATCATGTAAAACCATTTTTTTCATTACATCTTTAATAAAGCGATTATTTAATAAAGTATCTCAAAGAAAAATGGAGTCAAGTAAATAGTTACCTTTTTTACATACTTGTATACATTAATGTAGAAAGGAAATTATTTGTCATGTAAACATTGAACACATTGTGTCTATTATTCCTTGTTTGTTGCTCATGTTTATTGTTCCTGAATTTTACACATGGTTGTTTTTGTTGTTATTTGTTATTTGTCATGTAAACATTGAACACATTGTGTCTATTATGCCTTGTTTGTTGCTCATGTTTATTGTACCTGAATTTTACACATGGTTGTTTTTGTTGTTTTTTGTGGAAAAATACAATTGAATTTTGAACCATGTGATCAGGGCCCAAATTCCAATTGATCTGAATTGATCACAAGTCAAATCCAGTATCTCTATTGAACATAGATACATTTGATATAATTTGCAAGTCTACTGGAGTGTGATCGATTGTAATTCTTTATAAATGTAATGTGCACGTTTCTTAGAGCAGAAAGAGAACTTGATTGGAAATATACTATTGTCATGATTTCTCATTTAGGGATTGTGAAGTATTAATGAGATTTACAACATTATTTAGAATCTGTGACAGAGGATTCGGGTTAGGATTGTCTTTCATTGTCTTGCATGTTTATCCAGAGGGACACTCCTAAAAAGAATATTACATTCATGAATAAAGATGAGATACTGACCTGATTAAGGTAACTGGGATCCACATTTAAGTATGGTGACAAAGAGCCCCTTGCTCCCGATGTAACTGGAAGGATAACAAAAATATCTACTGTGTTCAAATTTAAATGCACAAATATCTTGTGTCCAAATGTAATCAAATTACACCAGTCTGGTAAAATGCTCCGCTCTGGGTTGCATTTGCTCTGAGTTTCCCTTACAACTTAAACTTGCAAGATGAATTTCTGTTTTTAATCTGCCAGCAATCATTGACATACATCAATTGTCATTTTAATCAATTATCTCATTTAATCAAATTTGATCAATTCTAATCAAATCTAAGTAAAGGTAATCACTTAGATCCTTCTAATACTAGTAATAATACTATTTTGTCATGTTTGTGGAAATGTCACCATTCTACATACATAGAGACCGTACAAGTTTTATCTTAAATTATTCACTATTGTTGCTCCGAAATGCCACTCAATTTTCTTCATGGACATGGTCTGGAAACGACATCAGTCCATCAGTTTCCGATAAAATCAACATTCATCATGTTCATCTGCGACTCTGCGTGCTATGGACTTTACAACACATCTCCGGTCATCTGGTGCCAGTTCACCGCATCAACATCATTCAAACCTAGACAGGAATAACCGTCTCATTCGGGGCATTCTTTAATCGAAATGACATTTTTGCCTTTGGACATCTCATAGGGCGTTCTGAGGAGCCAGATGCAATCTCAGCATATCCAACGTCTACAGAGACTGATATTTTGGTCTATTCAAACCGATCTATCCTCAACATTTAACAGGACTTCACACTTGAATACATCAAATTGTTCAACTTTCATCTTTGTCCTTGCTAGAGACTAGAGTAGACTACAGTACACATTCATTGACACAATGACAGCCGAGACTACAGACTACAGTAACTTACTGCGCATTCTGATTGGCATAGCAAATGCATGCAAGACATGCGGTACAGTCATACATGACTGTACATGAATGTACATGTACATTATTGTACATTATGTACATTATGTACATATTATGTACATTATTCAGCTTACGCAATAACCAAGACCCAGACGAACGATGTTACGGAACATTCTACAGAAGAGTGCAGTACAAGAATCTATTTCACAAATTATGGTCTTATATTATATTATCAAGAAAGAACATAAATATTACCAGGAATATTCAAAGAAGGATCACCAGATGAGTACGCCCCATAGGAGCCAAATAAACCCGATGAAGGGAATGAATTTTGATCCATGTTGGTAGCTTTCCTCGTCGTCAGTACCGTATACCGCACATGCGCTGCACACCGTATGTACCGGTCGCGTCGCAGCTGTGTGCAGCTACACACCTCGTCTACACGCAAATTGACCGAGGTCTACTGCAGCAAGATTGCAGATCAGTCGAATGCATAAATCCAAATAGAAATCGCTCGTGACTGCAAAAATAGTGAGATGGTGTACTAGTATAATCATTAAACAAACATAGTTTATCCTCAATTCCAAGTATCCACAACTTATATTCAAAAGAAAATTATGTTCATTTGTCTTAATTCGGAGTCGGGGACATGGGCTCATTAGTGTGTCTATGGGAAAATTATGGAAGTGTACACTACCCATCAGTATAGGGCCTATACTGATCGGTAGTGTACACAAATAGGCCTATGTATTCTTTGAATATCTTTGAATTATAGATTGTTCAAACATACTTCTCCTTCCCCAGGATTGTTGTCTATTCAACTCTATAATGAATTGAAGACAACTTAGGTATATAACAATACACTTCTTTACATGATCGGAGCAATCGCCTAGTCAAGGAGGCAAATTAATGACTATGGGAACTCACTTTCTCCTCTGACCACAGGCTTCCCCACCCACATCTATTTCTCAATATCTCTCCTCCTCATGTCTCTGTCTACCTGTCTACCCCCTATCTGTCTCTCTGCCTCTGTCTCTGTCTGTCTCTCTCTCTCTCTCTCTCTCTCTCTCTCTCTCTCTCTGTCTCTCTCTGTCTCTGTCTCTCTCTCTCTGTCTCTCTCTGTCTCTCTCTCTGTCTCTCTCTGTCTCTCTCTCTGTCTCTCTCTCTGTCTCTGTCTCTGTCTCTCTCTCTGTCTCTCTCTGTCTCTCTCTCTCTCTCTCTCTCTCTCTCTCTCTCTCTCTCTCTCTCTCTCTCTCTCTCTCTTTCTCTCTCTTTTCCCCTGTCTGTCTCCGTTTGTCTTTTCTTTCTATCCGCTCTAGCCCCATCCCTCATTGTCCCTCGAGCTCGGACCCTTAAATCTCTCTTCATCTCTACCTCATCGGTCTTTTTATTCCTACGCTAGCTGTCTTTCTCAGCACACTGCTATTGGCTTGATATGATGATACAGTATTGTCTTAGTTACCAGACTCGCCTGCTTGTTATAGGGAAATTGCTATCTTATCTTAGACACCTTCAATTTGATAAAGGTATAGCCGGGCTAGGAGGGCTAACCAAGGAGAAAGAATCGACGGACTATGTTACTGCGATTTGCACACAAGAATTGAAAATTACTTTTATGTAGGCCTGGAGGCCTATCCTTTTTACAGATATAAAACAACTATTTCAAACCCAGTTTGCCTGAACCACGAGAACATCATGGAAGTTCAATATGTGACACATAGACCTAAAGCTCTAACAGAGACGAATTTGAATGAAACATGAGAAGCAATCTTATAAATTGTATAGGGCTTCTTTTTCAGAAAAGAAAACATTGTTGGATCAGGAAGGTGTTGGAAGTGGAGTCGGCACAAAGCCAGTAATTTATTCCTATACCAGTCGCGTTCATTGATAGCACAATAGAATATTAATGACGCGTAACTTGGTTCTTTGATCCATTGACGGGCCGCCGCTGCAAGACAAAATTTTGAATGCGTTTAGGGAAATATATATTCTGTATGGGCAGAAGATTTCAGAACCACTAAATTGTATGTGCAGTAATAGTACATCTTATAAAGATACGGTTTTTTATTGTTTCTTCGTTCGTGTGATAAATCGAGAATACTGTAGAAAACATGTAAATGCCTCCGATTTTTTTCATATCGCACACTGGGCAATCATATTTCCTTACAAATATTTTGTAAATCGTTTATCGAATGTTTCACCTTCATAGAAACAGCCTCGATTCCCTTGCATGTCCGGAGATATCCGAAAAATGGACCAAATTCTTTCTACAATTTTATCAAAACTTCCCTTCGCTCACCCCAAAACTAATTCCCAGTCTGTGCAGGGATCTGTGTAATAAGATCAATTATGAACTCCCAGTGAAAGCTGAACGGTTGACATATTTCTCAAACCAGATTTTTTGTTTGTTATTCAGAGAAAGGCATTGTTTGAAACACCTGAATGTCTTGAATTTTTATGAGGCGGCGTTCATCATAGATCAAAGGAAGTCTATCCGAGCGCAGTCCATGCATGGTCCATGGTTGGATTAACACCCTGTTGCTCTAGCAAAGCCTAGATTAATGAGATTGATAGCTTAGAAGGTAGCGGAGCTTGAAAGATAATTTGGCATATAGGCCTTAATGATAATCAAATGGTCAATAGGTGTAGGCACGGATGTGTTAGGAAGGAGAAACAACTCGAGCTATTCAAACATCTGTATGGATACTATAAAAGCGTGCTCATGAATTTCCAAAGCATTCCACTATCACTACAATGCTTCGATGTCCCATGCGCAGCACCGACATTAATTTTAGCTGCCGTCAACTTGGAAAGAAATATTTTTATTCCCTGTTTTGTCTTCGACGAAGCTATGTTTCTTATCAGTTTTTTTTTTGCAGTTATCAAGAGAGTTAAGGGCAACTGACCACTTATATCCTGTACTCAGTTTTCTTCTTAAATATTGTTGAATGATGCACAAACGGAGATATAAGATAATATTCTTACACAATTAACAAATTTCTTCACTTTCTGGATTTTCCGGAAATATGGGATTCAATCATTATCAAAATTATATCTTAAGCTGTATATTTTCATTAACGGGGTTTGCGTGTGTCTGCGTGCAGGTGCAGCTGAGATAATTTACTAGAAAACAAAAATTCTTTTTGTTCGCTGATCTCTTTTCCTCACAAGAGTATTGATGCAATCCAAGAGAACTGGACAAGCGAAATAAGACTATACATTTCTTCTGTTCTCTCTGAGAAACCGTTGCTACGCAATCCTGCTCGTTATTGTTAAAACACCTGAAAAGCACACGCTGAAACCACATAATTTTTTGGCGGTGCCACGCATGGGTTCAAATGAAAAAAAAAAATCGCTTCATATCCTTCCATAAGACATCCCGGGTGTAGGTCTACCAGAGTAAGTTTAGTTATTTCAGTCTGCGAATTAATTTTTTTTCTTAAAAATGCACGTGAAGACTGTGAACACTGAGACATTTTGAAAGTGTAAGTCTTTATAGTAGCGAGTTATTTACAAAGTAGTTAATTGTTGGACGAGTTAACACTCGGCCCTCACGCACACGCGCAATGCGTGCATGCAGAGATTTATCTAGCCTATCTGATATGCGCAGAGCTTTTAATACTGGTCGCGCGAAGGAGATGTCTTTTCGAGTCCCGTGCAAACTCAAAGAGTGTCGGTTAAAATGTGCCGTATTATAGTGAAACTGTTCCCCGGGACTGTTCCTGTATAGGTCTACAGCCCATTTGTTTCTCTTGGTGTTTTGCCACATGTCGATTTTAAAACAAAAAGTACTTCAGATGATAACGTACATGTATCATGATTTTGTGAGAATAATTTTCACCATTCCTCGTAGGCTATTTTATATCCATTTCAATTATCTCAACGTTAAGCACTGAAATGGCCGAAGTTTCTACAGTAGATTGACAGGTGTGACAATGGGTATTGTATTCTGAGTTAGTTATCTGATACACACACATTTTTTAGGTCCACATTTGCTCTTGCAAATATTCAAAGGAATATTACAAAAATGATGATTGATGTAATGTCATGTCTGCTGCTTTGAAAAAAAAAATGACGTCCTTTGACTTTATGTGTCAATTTCAGCTTAATTCGAGTTGTAACATATCGATTTGTATCATTTCTTACTTATTGTTTTTTCAGGATGGCATTCCTTTGTCATGTTGATAAAACAATATTTTGCGCTTACCTTTTTAAATTTCATGACGTTGCATGTGAAAAATGATGAACGCATTGTATAATGTCGAGTCCTAAGGGAACTAGAAGAACTACCAGGAGTTGTGATAGGTGGCACCAAAATTCGCTATGCAGATGATGCAGTTCTTATTGCAACATCAAAATCTGACCTCCAGCAGATACTGAACAAAGTTGTGCATGAAAGAGAGAAGAAAGGTCTGTACATCAATAACCCCGTTCATATACACCGCCTACCCGCGAAAAAGGCGCAACATTTGCGGCAATTTTGCCGATGCATTACCGATAGCTGCGTATATGAACGGGAATCGCTCAAATAATGCGGTATTTGCTTCCTCCTTTTTTGCGCTTATTTTGCGGCTTTTTCGCGGATCGAGACCTAGTAATAATACCGCAATATTGCGGTAAGCGAATCTTATAAACTGCGTCCGCAAAATAGGCGTAAATGTTGCGCCTTTAGCATCGCGCTCTGGCCTGTTGGTCGCTAATCCTACCGCTCGTATGGCTGAGCGGAGCATGTCACCATTGGTTTGGAGAGAGTCCAGCTGTCCAAAACACCGCAACATTACGGCTTTTGGGGGTGTATATGAACGGTGCTTTTGCGGCTCGCTGGAAACTTGCTTACCGATGTGCATCGGTAATAATAGCGGTATATGGTATATGAACGGGGCTAATGTCAGGAAAACTGAGCGTCTTGTTGTCGGAGTCTGCAAACATCAAAATTCAGTGTCAGTCTAACCCCGTTCATATACACCGCCTATCCGCGAAAAAGGCGCAACATTTGCGGCAATTTTGCCGATGCATTACCGATAGCTGCGTATATGAACGGGAATCGCTCAAATAATGCGGTATTTGCTTCCTCCTTTTTTGCGCTTATTTTGCGGCTTTTTTGCGGATCGAGACCTAGTAATAATACCGCAATATTGCGGTAAGCGAATCTTATAAACTGCGTCCGCAAAATAGGCGTAAATGTTGCGCCTTTTGCATCACGCTCTGGCCTGTTGGTCGCTAATCCTACCGCTCGTATGGCTGAGCGGAGCATGTCACCATTGGTTTGGAGAGAGTCCAGCTGTCCAAAACACCGCAACATTACGGCTTTTTGGGATGTATATGAACGGTGCTTTTGCGGCTCGCTGGAAACTTGCTTACCGATGTGCATCGGTAATAATAGCGGTATATGGTATATGAACGGGGCTTCTGAAGCAACTATCTTGAAAGCTGGATTACATCAGATTGGAGGTGTGACAGTGAAATCAAGAAAAGAATATCTATAGCAAAATACACTTTCTCAAGAATGAAAAATCTTCTTTGTAACCTTGAAATCTCCTTAAACACAAGACTCAGAATTCTAGACTGTTATGTGCTACCTACGCTGAAATATGGATGTGAGTGTTGGACACTTATCCAAGGAAATAATGGGGGATCGCTTGCAAGCAACAGAAACGTGGTTCCTCCTTTACGTATATTAAGGATCCCGGCTATGGACAAGCCACATATCAAACATCCGTTTTAGAGAGGGCAGGTATAGACAATGTCAGTTAGGAAACAGCAGCTGCATTTTTAAAGCCACTGGTATGTTTGTTTCGTTTGTTTCTGAACTGGAAAAATAGCAGGAAAGACGGATCGAGGACGCCAAAGAGCAACGCTTGCAGCCATTGCAACGTGGACTAGGTTGAAGAATATTGAGCTTCTTAGACTGGCAATGGGAAGGAAATCTTGGCCTTTCATGGTCGTCAACGTCACAAGATATGGCACTAGAGAGCGAGAATGTCGAGTCGATTTTTTTTTTCCACTGATGCTACATAAAGCAAAAGCGTCAGAGAAATATGGTACTGTTATTGTGTGGCGGAAGTAATGGAAATGCGAACGTTTTTACATTTGTGACGTTTAGAACTCAACTTTGTCTGATTTCATTTGATCTTTATAGAGTTGAGAGTGTTAGCCCATACGGATCGATCTGTGGAAAGAGCGAAATATTGAGTCAATTTGAATGTTTGGTCTCAATTGCTGGGTGTGGCAATTATGTTTTACAACTTTAGAATGGATTTAGAAGCGAGGTAGTTTTGTTATTGATGTTCTTTTTTTTTTTTTTTTTTTTTTTTTTTTTTGGGGGGGGGGGGGGGGGAGACGGGGCGGGTTATAGGTCTTTTGGTAGGACCTGTCATTAGTAATTTTTGTGTCTTCCCCCAAAAGCACCCCCCCCCCCCCCCCCCTTGAAAAACAAGCTGATGCCTGGTGACGGCACTGGATATGATAGGAATATGGTAACGGTCGTCTGGTGTGACGGTGCATATATAATCATGTCAATGGTGACAAAAGTCATTCATGCCATGTTCAGTGCAACGTAAATTTATCTTCATTTTTTCCCGATAATATTTCCCATTAATATTATATGTTTCCGTGCTTTTTATAGCTATCATTTGATCATTTGATCACACCAGTGAACTTCTCTTGGATGCCTCCTCTTTCTCCCCATTATGCTTTCTTCTTTCCCTTTTGTAATTCCTTCTCTCTGTTTTCTTATTTTGTTGACAAATTCAACATGAACGTGATATTGGCCTAGAGACAACTCCTCACCTATTTACATGTTTACTAGTATGACGAGTTGTGATGAAATGTGACGTCGATTCAGCGTCGAATCTTGCCCGTACACGTCTGCACCTGTACGGGCGACACAATTATGTACAGACCCGGGTCGTGAAATGTTGGCATTCCAAAAAGAAATGTTTCTCCCTCTGTACATAATTTCTTATTTTATTTATATATATAAAAATAGACACAAATCAGCCATCATTTTTGTCAATATACTGAGTAATCAACAGTGTAACATGTAATTTTTTAATGTGTTTATCATTTTGAATGTTTTTTGAAAATATGTATTTCATTCAAGTACATATTTAGTAACATTATGTTCAATTATCCAAAGGGAGGTAATTTATTGGCCCACATTACCAGACGAGGGGCTTTCTTACGTGCGCGTTCACATGGTTGACCTTTGACAGATTCAGGGGTGTGTGTGCGTACGTGAATAACTAAAATTAATACATGTAGCAGACAGTTATCGTACGTGCTGCAACCACTGAACTAGTTCAGTGGCTGCAACGGGGCCCGACGTCCGTTGATGTTTACGTTATTTATCGATATCGGCAATGCAGAGTGATTCTCATACAGTCAGCTGGGGTTCAGAAGATTGAACACTATAATTCAGCAGTCTTCTCATGTTCATTTGAGCTGTGACAGTATTCAGACAGTAACCATGACAGCTAAAGCGGGTGGCAAAGCACCAGCAGCGGGAAGAGGGGGTAAAACCCGAGCGAAATCTTCCTCTCGCTCGTCGAAAGCAGGGGTCATCTTTCCAGTCGGACGTATGGACCGGTACCTACGGAAGAGCACCCATCGCTACCGCATTGGTTCGGGCGCACCAGTCTACCTCGCTGCGGTCATCGAGTATCTGACAGGTAACAAGATGCAAGATGCAAGAGTGAACACTCGGTTATCTCACTTAGTTTTGTTGGTTAGACTGTCATTGTTAGTCAATTAGTTTCATAATGATAGCTAATGATAAGCTAATGATATCATGCATGAAATCCCACATCTATATAGCTTCACAAAATACTGAAGAAATTGGAAAAACTATCCTTGTTTGCATTGAAGGACCCGGACGGAATCGTAGTGACCACAGTCTACATAATGATTAGCCCCGGGACTGCTCCCGCGCAACGGGAGCGTCCTGAGGGCTCGCCACCAATTTCCCAGCATGTCTGGTCCGACTACCGAGAAATCAACCCGTGCACATGAATGAATTACTCATTTCAAGTACATTTATCACATATAAATGGCTAAATGTATTGAATGTATACCTGAGCTATAAAACTGTTTGAAAATGCTAAGCAACGTGACATATTACCTCTTCACATATGATCATGATCTTTGTAACAAATACGGTTCGCCGAGGCTGCCATCTTGGCTGCTTCAAAAACGTATACTGTAAATGGGAACTGGCGCATGCGCATTAAGTTTTGCATCGCAGCTGCTGTCGTGCGATTCTGAACCACTTTAGGTCAAAAACAATTTTTAAAAATGCAACATGGATTGAATTCATCTTCAAACCAACTACGGAATTATTCAGGTATATATTTTACTTAAATACGTGCAGTAGATTTGAGATTTGAGTTACAGAATTGCTGAAACCAACTAATATAATCACTGCTAATCTCGACTTCCTTACTTCAAAGCTCCGTGCTACGCAGCCCGCTCACTGCGTGAGCGGGCTGGTCGCAGTAACATAATGATAAACCGTATTGCACTGCTCAACAGTGCAGTGTGCACTGCTGGCCTGTGGCCTCACCTCAATGAATGCATCACTTTGATACTACATGTACATTTATGTAAGCATGTTTGTAACTATATTTTTGTCTCCTATTCCAAAATCCAAATACATGTAGCTGAAATTCTTGAGCTTGCTGGAAACGCTGCCCGTGACAACCGCAAGGCCCGCATCACTCCCCGTCACATCCTCCTCGCTGTCGCAAATGACGAAGAGCTTCACCACCTCCTCAAGAATGTCACCATTGCGAGTGGAGGCGTCCTTCCAAAAATCCATCCCACGCTTCTTATGAAGAAGCGCAGCGCTGCAAAGCCAAAGTCGTCCATCTTTGAATTTGGCCAGACGAGCACAAAGCTTCCCGCTGCACCCAAGAAACCAAAGACTCCTGCTGAGAAGAAACAACTCCCAGTCAAGAACCCGGCCTACAAAAAGGTCGCACCAACGACCCCAGCTACTCCCAATGCTACCAAAGCAAAGGCAAAGGTACATGACATGGTGGTTTTCAGACAAAAGCCACACCCTACCGGCTTGTAGCACATTACATGTAGTAGTTATTGCTGAATTAATGTTATTTCTTTTGCGTGTAAATTGTGCATTTCCATACAACACTGTGAATAAAACTAATGCATTAAACATAACATCTGTGAAGAACGAATGTGCCATTTTTTGGCCAATGTAAAACCAAGACATTTACAAGAATGCCAGTGAAAAAAAAAATATGTTTGTCTCTTGGTTAAAATTATAGGTGAGTAAAGTTTAAATCACTTTCAAAGCATGCAAGTTCAGATTTCTATTGACGAAAATAATAAAAAAAGATCAATTCCTTCTTCCTGTAGTTTCAGATGAATCTGTATATTTCAGACAAATTGGCCCTGTGACTTAGCATGGTTACATCAGCGGAGAGATGTTCAAATGACGTCCTCATAACAATATTGTGCATTTCGTTTCGCTCCAACAGACAATCTCTGGAAAGTCGATCTTGGGAGAGAAACGTCTATTCCTTGGGCAGAAGGTGAGTAAAGGTTGAATCTTTAAAATGAGCCTCTGGCGGATGGCATTGCAGAGTGGACATTGTGTGAGTGTGTGTGAGGCACTAGAAAGGAGGTTTGTGGGAGTTGTAAAAGATCTTGTATTATAACCCTATGCGTACTGTTAGATTTTCCGGCTTTGCGAACTCTGGTCCAGTTTGGGTGTCAACATTTGCCATAGACCTGCAGTAACCAAAGGGTTGAGACGTAATTGTATCCCATAAGGTATTAGAAGTTTATTCGTAGCCTGTTGTGTACATTGTCCAGACAGCAAGTTGTATGGGAGTCATACTACTGTAGTATCTTAGCGGAAAAAAGTCAGCCCCCATAGTATAGAGCAGGCGAAGTGGCCTCACATGGCCGAAAACACCTTAGAGATAAACTCAAAATGAGAAATACTTCTCATTCAATACAAGGCTTTTACACATACACATAGTTGATATAAAGTTCATACCACATTTTCAGCAAAGTTTAATGCATAGGAAGTATAGGATATATATTGTCAGTAAGAATCAGGAAAAGATGTATGTAATTGCTATAAACATGATAATTTGTTAAGCGGATAAAATCTAACAGGGACGGTTTCGAATGTTGTTGGCATACCAAAAGACCACGTTCATAGTGACTGTTCACTCTCCTGCACTGTATTTATTTGGTTTGCAGCTTACTGTTATCAAAGCAGATCTCACAGAGGTGGCTGCTGATGCTCTCGTCCATCCGACCAACTCGACTTATGCCATGGCAGGAGAAGTCGGTAAGGACAGCAGAGATGGGGCCTTGCACACGAAACACGCCCAGAAGTTTCATTTTGCTTATGTTACATGCGAGATGCTCTCCCATATGTTGTGTACTACCGTACTGACAGGCGTATAAGCCGTATGTTTTTTTTCTTAAAAAGTCATGCGTAAGTCAGGGTGCGGCCATTGTTTCTTTGATCTGCGGCATACAGGGCGTACGCATGAGACCTTAACATGTAAGTGTATACGCCCTCAGTGTTTGTTGGCGAGCATACCGCCAGAGATCAAAGAAACAATGGCGGCCCCCATCTGACGGAGTGAACCGTAGCTTTCTTATTAGCGGTATATTTTAGTTCTCTCAGACAAATACTACTCCTGGTGCTTTCTTAGTACCGGTAATTATGCTGGTGATGTGTCCGTCCGTCCGTCCATACGTCCGTACGTACGTAAGTCCGTCTGTCTGTCCGTCCGCCCCAAATCCGTTTAGGCAATACCTTGAGAACCATTAACTTTTCATTTTGTATTTATTGGTGCTATTGTCCTGGCCCTCCTCATTGCTACGATAATCCCTTTGCCAATAGTCGAAAGGACAATAGCATCATAGCGCTAAGAAACATAGTGTGTTATAAATGTGTATTAGTATTATCATTATGAGGAATGTACATTTTGCACCATTGACTTTAGTTCATTTTTTCTCTTTCATGCAGGAAGTGCACTTGCAAAAGTAGGAGGAAAGGAGTTCGTGGATGAGGTGACAAAATTAAGGAATGCGCAATCATTAGACACCGCAGGTGGTAAGTTAAAAAAAAATTATTTGCCATTGAAAGGAAATAAATGCCTGATAATAGGTTGAATGTCATATTATAATATTATAAGAAAATTGTGAATATTTGAAAATCACAACTTACTTTATCCTGACTCCATTAGTATTCAATAACATACTGTCCAGCATTTCCTGTGAATGTGGTATATTTCACAGTGTTTTCATTTTCATGAATTTTTCGTGAATAACCACAAGAAATAAGTCTGCAATCTGAATGACCTGTTCGCATTGTCCATTATAATGCAGCTGCTATATGCCCAGCCCACAACCTCCCTGCCAAATATGTGATCCATGTAAACAGTCCCTCCTGGGGTGCCGCCAGCGCCATCACCCATCTGGAGAAAGTGATCAAGAATTGTCTTGCCCTCGCCGATGAGAAGAACATCACGTCTATCGCCATTCCTTCTGTCAGTAGCGGCAGGTAAGCCTCAGGAAAGCTAGATTTCTATCACCTTCATGCCCAAGGGCCAGAATTCCCAAAGGAGTTTTGGATTTAGTCCGTGGTTTAAGCACATTTTGTGGTGTATAGGCAGATGAGTACAGTTGTACACCAGAATTCCCAAAGGAGTTTTAGATTTAGACCATGGTTTAAGCACATTTTGTGGTGTATAGGCAGATGAGTACAGTTGTACACCAGAATTCCTAAAGGAGTTTTAGATTTAGACCATGGTTTAAGCACATTTTGTGGTGTATAGGCAGATGAGTACAGTTGTACACCAGAATTCATAAAGGAATTTTAGATTTAGTCCATGGTTTAAGCACATTTTGTGGTGTATAGACAGATGAGTACAGTTGTACACCAGAATTCCCAAAGGACTTTAAGATTCAGTCCACGGTTTGAGCATATTTTGTGGCGTATAGACAGATGAGTACAGTGGTACACTAGAATTCATAAAGGAATTTTAGATTTAGTCCGCAGTTTAACTCTTTGCCCGCCACGCACACTATCTCCCCTGCGCCACATTAATTTCAGGGTGCCACATTCAGAGGGGTTTGGCATGCACTGTCTCATTCAATTTGCAAGAACTTTTTATTGGTTTGAAGTGATGAAAACAAATGTGTAGCAAAGTCTAAAAGAAATTAATACTCTTGCTAATGGTATCATTTATGTCATGTATAATATCAAAGATTCTGAGAATGATAACTTTACATTCTGTCTCCAAATTATCGTTTTGGAGGCTATTTTATACCTCTTATATTCAATATGTCCTAATGAAAATTATTCTCTAAGTTAGTTCATAAAAAAGATGTGTTCTTTAGCTTTCATTACATACCAAACCCATGTCTTTATGGGAATAATGAGCCAAGCAAATTAGGATTTAAATGGGGCATTCAAAAAGAGTAAGCTAACAATGAACTAAACTCCTCTATTGAAATTGACCCTGGGTACTTCTCAATAGACTTCCTGTCCAGGGAGATTTCCTGCCTATTGATACTTTGATCCCCTTATGCAATACACGCGTCGCTATTGTATGTGTGTGCGCACAATACAATTAAATGCGTTCCGTATGCATTATGCGCGAAATGTGACTTGAGTCGAACTTGGCAGCCCGCTGTATGTGCCGCGAGTCGAACGAAGCGGGCAAGGAGTTAAACAAGTTTTGTGGTGTATAGGCAGATGAGTACGCTTGATTTAGTGCGTACACTTCAAAAAGGTCCAATAATGAGTGTGCATGTTTGGGTAGGGTGCTAAATTAACACCCTAGTTGCTATGGTGTAGACAGTGGTTTAACCAAAGTAAGTTAATCCTTCCTCATTTCTGTGCCAGATAGAATGCTGCTTAATTTAATGGGATTTGTGTGCATTATTTTTGACAAAATGAGGTGGGAAAATGTCTTTAGAGCTCCCTGATTTTGCAGGAGACTCCTTGAAAGTGGACTTGTAATACTGCATTGGATTTCATCACATCACTAAATCTCCCTGATTATTGATAAATTATTGTCAATAGGTTGTGTGCATTTGAAAGACATCTCCCTGATTTGTAATGAAATTTCCCCAAATCTTCCTGATTGTTGAATTTCAATGTTGGTATGTCTGTTTCATGTACACTCGAACCTGTGAATGACAAAAAGGCAATGTGCAAAGTTGGTTTGTATAGATAAACATAGGGTGTACTGCACGGCATTGTTGGATGTGCTTGTATCTTGACACCTGGCTTGAAAAGAAGCCCATTCAAACCTCTTCCAATGAAAATCCCCTGAAGTTAGGTGTTAGGTGAACAGTATTCTATCAAAAATGTCATTTGTGGCTTTCCAAAGCAAATCACAGCCAAGACCACCTTGTGCACTATCAGTTTTATTTTTTTTCCTTTTTTTCTTTGTGTGGTGAAATGAAGTGAAAATTGTTGTTTTTAAGAACCATCTCAGGACTCTCTTTAGGTAATCTTTAAAAATCTACATGTATTTTTATGCCTCCGCCACGAAGTGGCCGGAAGCATAATGTGTTCGGGTTGTCCGTCCGTCCGTCCGTCCGTACGTCCGTACGTCCGTCCCGAATCTGTTTAGGCAATATCTCAAGAACCGTTTACCAGATTTGCTACAAACTTGGTACATGTGTGTATTGCATGAAACCAAAATAAGGGTCAATTGTGATTGAGGTCAAAGGTCAAAGGTCAATGAACTTTGTGAAAAATTGCCCCAAATTGACCTTTTTCACAATAAAGCTAAATCCGAGGATGCAATTCTCATGAAACATGGTACAAAGATAGATCATTACTTGGGAATAGACTGGTGACATTTTTGATAAAATTCCTGAAAGTTCAGAGGTCAAAGGTCAATGAACTTTGCCAAAATTGGCTAAAAACTGCCCCAAGCTTTATATTTTTTCACAATAAAGTCAAATCCAAGGATGCAATTCTCATGAAACAAGGTACACAGATGGATCACTACTTGGGAATAGACTGGTGACATTTTTGATAAAATTCCTGAAAGTTCAGAGGTCAAAGGTCAATGAACTTTGCCAAAATTGGCTAAAACTGCCCCAAGCTTTATATTTTTCACAATAAGTCCAAATCCAAGGATACAATTCTCATGAAACATGGTGCACAGATGGATCACTACTTGGGAATAGACTGGTGACATTTTTTTTTATAAAATTCCTGAAAGTGCAGAGGTCTAAGGTCAATGAACTTTGCCAAAATTGGCTAAAAACTGCCCCAAACTTTATATTTTTCACCATAAAACCAAATCCAAATATGCAATTCTCATGAAACGTGGTACTAAGATAGATCACCACTGGGGGATAGACTGGTGACATTTTTTGGGTGAAATTCCTGGAAGGCCAGAGGTCAAAGATCAACAATTTGCTAAAAATTGGCCCCAAATTGATATTGTTCACAATAAACCCAAATCCAATGATGCAATTCTAGAGAAACATGGTACAGACATGTTTCACCTCATGGAGGTAGATTAATGAAAGTTCTGGTAAAATTCTTGAAAGGTCAAAGGTCAATGAAAATTGCCAAAAATTAGCTAAAAATTGATCCCAAAGTGATATTTTTCAAAATAAATAAAGATCCAATTGTGCAATACCAACCAAACATGGTGGAAAGATGGATCACTACTTGGGGTAGACTGATGATATTTTTGGTGAAAGAGGTCAAATGTCAATGAACTTTGCCAAAATTGTCCAAAATTTGATATTTTTCACATTGAATACAAATATAATGGTTCAATTTAAATCAAACATGGTACAGAGATGTATCACTTCGTGGAGGTAGACTGGTGAAAGTGGGGGTAAAATTTCTGGCAGGTCAAAGGTCAATGAACTTTACCACAAAATTGGCTATTTTTAAACAAACTTGACACAACGATGGATTTAGAAGGACTGATTAGATTGGAAGTCAAAGAAGTAAGAGGTTCAAGGTCAATTTGCATTGCCAAACTTGGCTAAACATGGAAAAACATAATATGATATTTTCATTTCATAAAGGAATTAAATGGTTCATTGCCCACCAAACAGGTTTTCTGAGGATAAATCTAAATAGAGCTCGCAAAGAGGCGGAGGCATATTTATCGACTGCACAGCAGTCGAATTGCTCTAGTTTTCTATGTTCCCTTGTTTTTTTTTTCTCTCTTTCTTAAGAGCTTAGAAATACTGTATGAACCCATTGCCCACAGTTAGATTATCTGGCTTTGTGAAGCCTGGTCTTGTTAGGGTGTCAACATTTGCCATGTACCGGTAACTGCATTAACCAAAGGAGTGTGATTGAATTGTGCCTTATAAGGAATTTGAAGTTTATTCATAGCCTGTCGTCTATTGTCAGTACAGCAGATTATGCTTGATTTGCGCTGCTTATTACCGGAGAGGAGAAAAGCCAGGCGGCATATAAGTGAACTCAGTAAAGAACGGGTTCAGAGCCATTTGCAGACTCATCTCTTTAGGCAAATATTGTACTATCTAATATGTAATATCTATGTAACATCTATGTAATATCTATATATGTATCCACCTTTTTTCTCTCGTAAGTGCCTAGAAACACTGTCATAAGCACTATATAAATGTTATATATTATTATTACTGTAAATCACCTAATTTGAAATAACCATTGATTTTCTATGTATGGTGGAAGGAAGTTAAAGTTGCTGTATCACTGTAAATCACCTCATTTGAAATAATGACTAATTTTCCATCTAAACTCCTCAGGGGCGGCTTTCCCAAGCAGACAGCAGCGGAGACCATCTTGCGTACTATCAGTCACTACTTTGTGTCTGTGATGGCGTCCTCCCTGAAACAGATCTACTTCGTGCTCTTTGACCAGGAGAGTGTGGACGTGTACGTCACTGAGCTGAACCGCCTGGAGCCTGACCAGTGAGAACGCGCCTTTCCTTGGGACGCGCACTTTAAAGGGCACCAAAATCCTCCGGACAAAACAGACAGATTAGCAAAAGTTTGGAAAAGCAAATTACTGTAAGAAACGTATTATAAGTGTTTATTCTGTTGCTCACGTGTACTGGCTTTGGTGCACTCTGGTCTAGTTGGGTGTCAAAATTTGCCATGGAACTGCAGTAACCAAAGAGATGTGGCTTTATTGCACCCCATAAGGAATTTGAAGTTGCTTTGATTATTTGCTTTAAACGCAACGTGAGTTTAATCTTAACTTGACGTTAGTGATAGACGGCCATGGACCCACTGATGACAGCAGAATGTTTCTGCTGTGATTATGACCTGTTATCAGTATCAATACCACACAATTTTCTTTAATCATCAAGATTCTGGGGTACGAATTATAATTTCAAAATGTTTGCTGATCTGTATATATCTGAGATTTGTCTGTTTTTACGAGAAGGATTTGGTCTCCTTTAACGTGTGCACACTCCCAATGCGGTCTTACCGGTCTATCAACCCAGTTGTGTAGTCTTTGAAATAGTATGGCAAGTTAGCTAGAGAAGATTTTGACATTTGCACCTTTGTATGGACAGTGTATGGCTTTCTGCTTTGCAAGTAGATTTTGAGAAGAGAGATGTTTGATTGTTCGCTATCTTATTAGAGTGAAGAGAGGATTCACGAGCGCAGAGACCATTTGCCAAACTTAGAGTGATTTTAGAGTTGATAGGATCTGATACAGTTAACTTGTATCGTGGGCAGTATCTTCTACCTCTTGCAAATTGGTCATGTTTTGAGTTGTTCCTTAATCATGTTTTTTATTAATCTTGATGTATATTTAGTTCCAATTTTGCAAGATCTCGAGACCAGTGAGTGTATGTAAGTATTGATAGAATCAAGTATACCTTAATATGTCAGTTTTTTGTATGTTTCATCATGAAAGAGGTTTATTGTGTATTGAAGAAGCTAGCAACAACAAATATAGTTGTGCACTATCTGACTGCTTTGCACACACCGCAATGGTGGTGCCCACAGTTTTAGGATATCTCCTTTTCCTGCCTTGGGAACACCACAGTGGGGCTCCTGCAGTGGTGTCGATATTAACAGTCTAATGAAAAAGACGCATGAAGAGCAAAAACAACAAAATCCAAACCATCTTGCTATACAATTTACTTGCCAAATTACACAAATCAGTGTAACATCTATTAGAAAATAAGTCTAATGTCAGCAGTACCGGGTAGCTGCTCGGTATTTTCATTTTGAATAGTTTGTTCATGTTATGTCAGATAACACATGGATTTTATATTACTTGATTATGAGGGTTTTAATCATATCAATTACTAATTTATATGATTTATCATGGTTGTTATGGTAATACTTGCATTCATTCTGGAGAAGAATATATTGTACTGATATGTTGGATTGTTTTGTTTGGTAAAGTTCTGATGTCACCATGTACAACATGTAACATGTAACATGTACCCTATTCAATTGCTGCACTCTATCCATGGTGCTCACACAAGTTTACTTCTTTCTTTGTTATCATGACTTTAGTTCAATACATCTCATCCCTTCAATCCGTTGCAATATATTTAATCCTTATATCTACCAATGAATATGGGTATCAGCCTAATGAGCTATTCCACTCTGCATAATGCAAAGTGGACTACCCCAAAAAGAGTCTTTTTTTGGTTCTTTTCCTTATCCTTAATGATAGGATGTTGGACTGTTTTTAAAGTTATAGGATTTATTTAGGTAACCTTGGATTTTTATCATTTCTTGAATATGAAATAATGTGTTTTTACTAATATACATGTATATGTATACATGTACACATTTATTTGACTTTGTTTTAATGTCATTGTAGTACATGTATTTTGCTTTGTGAATTATATTTTCTTTTCGACAGGGAGATTTTTTTTATTAAGATTAGTTTGCCATGATTGCATCGCAAGTGCAAATTCCGTAAAGCTCTGAAATCATTCGTCAACAAGATTTTTGAAATATTAACATTACATTTCTTACTCGAAACAAGCTCTCTCTCTCTTTTATGGGCCTGGATATGTTTATGAGAAGGAAGAAGGTTGGATCATGCAAATATATATTGCAGTAGGCTTCTAAAGCCGGCTTTTTAAGTACAATATTTAAGTGTAGTAGATAGCATATATCCATGTAAGAGTATATTTTTCTGTGTCACATAGAAATAAAGTATAATTAAAATAAAGAAAAAGTTATTTCAATTATGTTTATAGATGATTTTTAATGTAGAAAATCTATACATATATATCAATGTTTTGTTTACTTTACACATTATCCTCTCCTGGGATCGTTCTTATAGCTGCATCATTGAGCATGTGACAGCATTATGGAGAGTGTGGTCGGTATGTGTCAATTTGGTTGTATCGTCCGTCTGTGGACCAAATGAAGTGTAGATATCTTCAGGTTTGTGGAAGCATAGTAACTGGAACTAAAAATAAATGCAATCAGAGAGCTGTTAAAAAAAAAAAGACAAGACTGTTATCTCTCTTGATGTGTGGCTAGTGCGTAGATGATTTTCATGCTATGTTCGTGCAGTGTGGGTGTGGCCTGTCTTCCATGCTGCTGGGCATTTTTAATCCAAACTACAATATTCAATAAATGGGCCTGGCTGCAGTAGACTATTAGAAATCATTCTCAACTTCTCTTCTGGGCACAGAGGAAGAAAAGAGGCGGATGAAAAAAAAAATATAACTAGTCTTGTGAGTTCGAGACTTTTTTTTGTTTCATATTGTCCAATGTTCAAAAGCCTGGAAGACAAGCTAGTGCGGGTGTCGTTCTTTGTGAACTGGATAGCCTTTAATCAAGGTGAAGGGCTAGCTGTTGTTGTTTTTTGCTCGATCTGGCTCTACGCTAAATGTAATCAGTATGTCTGTGAGTTCAAGATTATCCACAGTGGGCAGCTATTAGTGTCGATTTCGCGATCACAGATATGAATGTACTCGGTTACTGAGCGTAAAGAGTCGGAAAGATCAAAGAAAATAGCTAGCCCTTTATGGGGAGTAAAGGCTATTCACAGGAGGGTGGCCGTAGTTTTTCTGTCATTCCCAAGAGTGTTTGTGTATACATGTATTACTATCATATATTTTGTCCGTAGATACACTGTATAATATTTTATATACCTGGTAAAAACATTGCTACAACATCATTCATACATATCAGATACAGAACAAAACTAGAAATGCCCACCACATCATCCATCATTGCAATATACCCCCCTCCCCCCTCCCCCCTCCCCCCCCCCCCCCCACACACACACACAAAATGATAGGCATCTTCGCTTTGTATCCCTTCTAATAATTGCTTCTGACATGTGTGCCAACTGTTATGACAAACCAAAAAAAAAACCCCAGAAATATGACATGGCGGACGCTGCGGCGCGACGAGGCCAAATCCATGGTTTCCTCCGAACTCTGTTCGGGGCACACAATTACAGGTATATGAAACTAGAGCAATTCGACTGCCAAGCAGTCGATAAATATGCCTCAGCCTCTTTGCTAGCTCCATTTAAATTTATTCTCAGAAAAAGTGTATGTTTGGTGGGCAATGTACCATTGAATTCCTATGTGAAATTATAATATCAGTCTGTTTTTCCATTCTTAGCCAAGTTTGGCAATGTGTATTGACCTTTGACCTCTTACTTCTTTGACTTCCAATCTAACCAGTCTGTCTAAATCAATTCTTGTATCAAGTTTGTTCAAAATTAGCAAATTTTGGGTGAGGTTCATATAGAGCTATAATGTAGTGTAGCTTTATGGGCAGGGCGATCCAAGGTAGATCAAAAGAGGGCAGCATTGCTATTTTATTTTGTCATTGATTATCGTCTTCATCAGTGAGAGAAAATGTCAGATCCTAAACCTGAAAAATCAAACGTAAAGGAAGGTGAGCCTGCCCCAGGTTCATTTGTCGAATCATCACTGGCACCTGGTCGTGAAGGAAAAGATAGTACAAGGAGAGGTAAAGCTATATTTGGCGTGCAATTCGTGTGTTGTCGGCCAATGGCAATTTTCGTCAGGAATTTTCTTCAGTCCCATTCATTGCAAAAACTGCGGGCTGGTTTATTTTGGGTTAAAGGGGGTGTTGACTGTTGTTCTCGCTTCGAGCCTTCGTTCCAAAATTACGTGATGTCGAGCTTTCTAGAGTTAAGTTAGGATTGAAAGAGAGACAGGGGGAGGGGGAGATTTTGGAAGATTTCATTCTGAGCTGAGCTGAGATAGATACAGGTAAAGGAACAGTGGAAGTGTGGCAGAAAAATGGAGGAGGATCGATGAGAGAGGGTCTACTTCTTTCTGTTTTGGAAAGTTGTTGATCGCTAGTATGGCTAGTGGCCCATTCTCACCACGGGGCCCTTAATCGACGCACTAGCAAAAATGTGTTATAGAACGAAGTGGTAAGCGTACAGAATCAGACTACAGTACTACAGACATCACCTTTGGCACAACAGTTTCTGTCAAGCTACGCAATTACGAGTCAAATAACGCAAGTTTCATCAAATTATCATCTTTTGAAATTTTAAGCTACAAAAAATCACATTATTCGGTAAATGTCAAAATTTTGTATTGGGTAGCCGAATGGGGAAGTCAGTTTGATTGTGATGCGCATGCCTTCGGCACTACATAATGCGCGTTCCGAGAAAATACAATCAAAATGAAGACGCTCTTATGATGGCATTCTCTTTTTTTCGGACCTCGTACCATTCAACATGTGGGGTAGCCTTACAGAAAATAGAATTATTTTATCAAAAGTCCACTTCAAACTTAAATCACATGAACAAGGCAACAAGCAAACTACAAATTTCATTTTTTTTTCCAAATCACCTAGTCACCATAAAATCAAACACATAATCGATCAGGAAAAGCCCATCGACAATACATGCAAACGATTCGGCGTTTAAGGGCCACAATTTTATCGTCAACAAATATTGACAGGCTTAAAGTTTTGCAATGAAAGTACAATTATTCGTAAACGTTTACTCAAAATGTCTCTGTAATATGATTTTGAAATTCTAAAGCATGAAAGTAAGTGTGATTTAGTGTAAGAGTATATCGAATACATATTTGTTTTCGTTTTAAATCGTAAGTGTGGCGAGAATGGCCCACCCATCACACATTTGTCTCATGTTTGATGCCACGTCCTCTTATTTTCTTTGAGGCTACTCTGGCTGTTTAATGGAACTAGATAAAGAAAGAAAAGGGCCTACCATGATGTCCATGAACTTAAAAGTGTCTTAATTCAGTCGTATTCATGAATGTAGTGCTGAAGCCATGCACATCGTGACCAAACTTGCATCTTTAGTTGGTGACTAAAGTTATCACCAAGTAGGCGCACAGCAACATTTTGGACAAAACAGATTTTCTGTGTGGCATATAATTCATATTACACATGTAGAAGTATTTATTTAAAGTTTTTTCTTCTTCCGACTTGTGATCTTAAACAGAAAGCACTGATGCCTCAGTGGAGACGGCCAATGAAGTGACAGCCGATGAACATGCAGATATTGCGGTACTCACACGGGACATGTTCCAGAAGATGGTCGCCTATCTTCAGGGGGACCTTGAAGGTATGGTTTTCGTAAAGGCTCTGTGAATAGATTTCTGAGAGTTACAGGAAGGCTCTTACATCTGTTGTTTGTACTGCTTGGAATATGACCCACCAGGTAAAGAAAAGACATGTGGCTTAACCCTAACCAGACCGGTTTTTGTTTTTGTTTTTGTTTGACTTGCTCTTATTTCTATATTTCTGCATCAATTGTGATCACACTTACAAATGATCCTTGGGTAATACAACATGTGTGATGAGGATGATTAGGTCAAAGGTCATCTAGGCACCATTTTAAATATTTGAAAAACAACTTAGCATTGTTCATTGAATAGGAAATCAGGCGAGACTCGTGGTTCGCAAACCACCTTTTTATGCCTCCGCCACGAAGTGGCCGGAGGCATTATGTTTTCGGGTTGTCCGTCCGTCCGTCCGTCCGTCCGTCCCGAATCCGTTTAGGCAATATCTTGAGAACCGTTAAGCAGATTTGCTTCAAACTTAGTACATGTATGTATTGCATGAAACTGATGAAGTGTGTAAAATTGGGGTCAAATCTGATGGAGGTCAAAGGTCAAAGGTCAATGAACTTTGTAAAAATTGCCCCAAAATGACCTTTTCCACAATAAATCTAAATCCAAGGATGCAATTCTCATTAAACATGGTACAAAGATGTATCACTACTTGGGGATAGACTGGTGACATTTTTGGTAAAATTCCTGAAAGGTCAGAGGTCAAAGGTCAATGAAATTTTTGAAAATTTGCCAAAAATTGACCTTTTTCACAATAAATCCAAATCCAAGGATGCAATTCTCATTAAACATGGTACAAAGATAGATTACTACTTGGGGATAGACTGGTGACATTTTTGGTAAAATTCCTGAAAGTTCAGAGGTCAAAGGTCAATGAACTTTGCCAAAATTGGCTAGAAATTGCCCCAAACTTTCAATTTTTCACAATAAATCCAAACCCAATGGTGCAATTCCAACCAAACATAGTGAAACGATGGATCACTACTTTTGGGTAGACTGGTGACATTGTTGGTGAAATTGCTGGAAGGTCAGAGGTCAAAGGTCAATGAACTTTGCAAAATTGATATTTTTCACAATAAACCTAAATCCAAATCCAATGGCGCAATTCTAACCAAATATGATACAGAGATGTATCACTTCATGGAGGTAGACTGGTGAAAGTTTGGGTAAAACTCCTGAGAGTTCAAAGGTCAATGAACTTTGCCAAAAATTAGCTAAAAATTGCCCCCAAAGTGATAATTTTCAAAATATATCCAAATCCAATGGAGCAATACCAACCAAACATGGTGCAAAGATGGATCACTACTAGACTGATAACATTTTTGGTGAAATTTCTCAAAGGTCAGGAATCAGAGGTTAATGAACTTTGCCAAAATTGGCTAAAAATTGCCCCCAAATAGATATTTTTCACATTGAATCTAATACTAATGATTCAATTCAAACCAAAGATAGTACAGAGATGAATCACTTCATGGAGGTAGACTGGTGAAGTTTGGGTAAAATTCCTGAAAGGTCAAAGGTCAATGAACTTCACCCAAAATTGGCTAATTTTAAACAAACTTGATACAAGGATGGATTTAGACAGACTGGTTAGATTGGAAGTCAAAGAGGTCAAAAGTCAATGAACATTGCCAAACTTGGCTAAACTTGAAAAAACAGAATGCGATATTTTCATTTCACATAGGAGCAATGGTACATTGCCCACCAAACATGCACATTTTCTGAGAATAGCAAAGAGGCGGAGGCATATTTATCGACTGCGGGCAGTCGAATTGCTCTAGTTTTTTATTATGGTCTGTTCTTCTTTTTTTTTGTATGAATATTTTGAAATGTGTGTCTGCTACTGATACATATGGCATGATTTACAGGGCCTCCCAGGAGAATATTGTAATAATAACTGGAGGAAGACGATAACATGTGTTTAAATATGATATTAAGTGACTCACTATTGTTTGTTTGTGTCGACTGTGTGCAACCTAGACTACATTTACTAAGTGGTGTCATGTCTCCATACATGCATGTGTTTTTCAATCATGCAGCTACTGCAGAGGATTACAAACTGCTAGAGCAGATGAACATCGTGACTTCTAAGAAGTATGCAGACATGAGGAACATTGCGCTGCAGATAGGAGACTCCATGACAGACCTCCAGACCAAATGTAAGTTAAATGGCTCTGAAATTAGCAAGGCTTCTATTATGGGCGGTTGATCTAATGGCAGTAATGTTGCTTGTACGTGATTGGAGTGTTTCACCAAGATGTGTTACACATGACTTAAACACACGACTGGTGGCCTGTTCTTGTGCTGTGAGATACCCCAGTTTGTTCCTGTTTTATTATAGTGGGAGTGAATTCCCTACAATCCTCATCAAATTTCCCAAATTTAAAAGTGTATTCTGATGCTTGTTAACAAGAATTTTAATCTACAAAGATCAGATTTCAATTTTAGCTGATGGGAATCAAAATCATGGAGAATCTGACCTGGCACTTAAGAACAGGTCACCAGTCGTGCATAAAGTTATGCGGAACTTTGTGAAACACCCCCCAAATTATTTCTTGATTGTATCTTTAATATTGTATGATTATTATATATATATTGTAAAGTACATAGAGAATTAATTAATTAATGCACTGTATTGATCAATGTCATAATAATTTACAATAGAAGTAGTAGTAGTTGAACTATTATCATTGGTCAAAATTAATACTTGGCCATTCACATGGTAGCGTAACTGACTAACAATCTCTAAATGGGTGATTTATGTAACAATACATTAAAAAAATACTAATGATTCAAACTGGTTAAAAGGAGCAATGTCTTATAGATATAAGTGAATGTTACGTAGATAGATGTAATGTTGTCAGGTTTGTAAATATGTTTCTCTTGAAGCCATGTGATGATATTGTGTTTATCTCTTTTAGCTTAGGCATAGCAATTAACTTTCTTGGCCAAATACCAAATGGGAATTATCATAAGTTACATGTTTTATATTTTGCATCTTTCTCTAGATGGCTTCAATTGATCACCAGACTGATTGGAATAGATTGAATAGCATAATCTCAAAAAGAATCATCTACAAAATGTGACCTTTTTACTCTCAGAATGTGATACTTTGCAGATCTGTCAAACTCAGATTTGCCATCCAGATGATATAGCTTGTATAGTTATGACATTTGATAGAAACTATATATTGTTCACACATGGAAACTACCTTTATTTGTCATCATATAGTCTTGTAGAAAGCAGAAAGTATGTTTTATTTCATGACAGTCAGTATGTAACATTCCTTATTTGGAAAATCTTACTAGGTACTGTAATCAAATTCTGTATGTTGTACAAGTTTGGCACCATAATAAGTAATCATACATGCAAGGTTCACTAGCTTGCATTATAACTTGTACTAATTTTCTTTGCTGTAGACCAAAGCTTGCAGCCCTATCTCGATCAGATTGACCAAGTGGAAGAAAGTGTGACCAGTCTTGAGCAGGCTGCATTGAGACTGGATGCTTACTCAAAGAGATTAGGTAAGACATCATGATTAATCCAGAAATAAGATCTTGTAATGTTGGGATCATCAGATTTATTCTGCAGGGAACAGACCTTTTCACCTCCATTTTCTTTTTAAACGTTCTAATACAGTCGCCTCTAAGGATGTAGAACTCACATGATATCATGCTTATCTCTGTCCAAATATTTAAATCTTCTTTATATTTCTTTTCATTTACCATACTGATGTAACAACATTTTGATATACCTAATAAAATGTTTAAACAAAACCATACAATGGCATACAAACTACTCTTTACATAGTGCTCACTGTTAGATTTTCGAAGGTGGTGAACCCTGGCTCTCTTATGATGTTAAAATTTGCCATGGAACTGCAGTAACCAAAGGGTTGAGGCTTTATCATGCCCTATAGGGTATTAGGGGTTTATGTATAGTCTGTTGCCTATTGTCCAAACAGCAGATTGTCTGTGAGTTGTGCTGCTAGGTACCTGAGTGGAAAAAGGCCAGCCCGCATATATGCAGGTTCAGTAAAGATTCGTTTAAGGAATTCATGCTGAGTGGTCTTAACAGATAGATGGTTTTCAAATAGTGGCCGAATCATATCATGATTGTATCAAAGTGGGGTAACAGATTATATTTGGGTGATTTCTTGGGGTTGGGACAATTTTTTGTGACATACCACAACTCCAAATCCATATGTTTTTCAAACCAGGCAAATATAGTCCAATAATGGCATGAGCAAAAAAATGGGGTCCCATCCAGTATTATTTCTCAAAGACCAAGGCATATTGCAATTGGACTTATGAAAATTTCTTGTCCATGTAAAAACAATATGATGTCCATGTAATGGTGGTAGATTTTTGTATGCTGTTACTTCACATCCATAAAAGATATCCAATTTTAACATCTATTACTGAAAAAAAGAGAGCAATTTTCTATTGACAGCTCAAAATTTAACCACATCTGAATTGATCTTCATGGTGAACTGCAAAGGTTGATACCTCCTTTACATGGACATTGCATGAAAACTTTGCCCCAACTCCATGGAATGACCCATTTTGTTGTTTTTTCAGAGGCCAAGTTTAAGCAGCTTGAGAAGAGATGAGGTACTCCCCTTCAGTCAGTCAGACGGAAGAAGTACGGCACAAGCTCTCATCCCACCTGAGGACTGGAATGTACATGGAGGGATCACTACTACTTGGCATTGCCCAGTTGTATATATTCAGACCTATGTCATGAGCACAGTGCCCATTCTAGTATATTTCATCAAGTTCAAAATGTGTTTATTTAAAGTGTCAGAGAAAATGGAACTAACATTGACTGCAGAAGATGTCTGTAAAAGGAAATAATTGTAAATACAAGCAGTGATTGATTAATCAGAATGATTCACCATTGTGTGAATACTGTCTAGGCAGCAAGAAAGCTCTCCATGGAGTGGGCATGGCGCACACATACCATGATGTCTTCAAGCACATCCAGTGCCCTTGGTTGTAACTAAAGCACTTTGGCAAAGTGCAGTACAGTATTCATAATGATTGAGATTTTGCTAAGACCCATTTTCCCTACAAAGAAGTGCATCTGCATGTATTTAAAACTGCAAATGTGTTCTTATTCTCCATACCACATAAACACTCCAGCTCAAAGGAATGGGCATAGGGAAAGGGCAAGGGAAGAAAGGGAAGGAGCCGCAGTTTTAAACCGCGGTATATTTTGTCTAGTTCAGCATGAAACATGATGCATTTTAGGCCAAAGCATTGTGATTCATGCTGAACTGGACAAAATATACCGCGTTTTGAAACGATTGATCTATCAATCGTACGATGGATTGTAGCTCTTTGTGATACGGGGCCCAGAAGTGGTCATGACTGCAAAAATATAAAGGTGGCTTAAATGTGCACCATGGAATGACATTTCTTTATGTGGGGTGTGAAGAACTTCACAGTAAATAAAACAAGTTTGTCAGAATCTCGATCAACTGCATGTCTAAGTTTTTTCAACTCTTAATGATTGGATCTATGAGTGATTCAGTATACTTTAAGTATTCAGGCACTTTATGATTTTTGTAGGCATGAGTTCAGCTTATTTTTAGCATACCTGTACTGTTTTTTTTTTTCATTCACATGCATTCTTTAGACTCGTGGGTAGGAAAGTGAGTCTGTCAAAATCTGGAAATTATGATTTCCACTCATATGGCAGTGGATATCATGTTTTTATTTGATTTGATTTAGTGTATGATAGTGGTTTGGTGCAATAATTACTTTCTGAATTAGATTTATTTTCTGTTATGATCAAGCATTGCTCATTTGGAATAGCTTTGTTCACATTCCATTCATTTTCTATGTTTTGAGTTGGTATTCTTTTTGTATAATTTGATATTATCTTGTTATCATATCACTATAAGTATGGTCTTTAGTTATGTGGACACAATGTGAAAGGGACCCTTTGAAATTTTGTCTGTGTACATAACAAAAGAACATGTTCACAGGTGTATGTGCCGTGGCCTATATTGTGGCATGTCCACATGTTCATGCATGCCTGGAATATCATGTTTTCAAGTTTTTTATAGCAATGCCAATGGCATTGAGGATCATGAGAGAGAAATGGCTGCATGCCAATGGTCTGTAAGTATTTTACAAAATATTGCAAAGGAAGATTAGATTGTCATTACAATACAAATGTGATATAGGTATATGTATTGAAAACAAATGTCGGTGTAATTTATAATGATAAGTTTGTCATTGCTCTTAATTCTGCTTTGTATTATACTGTGATGCATCTAAAGAACTCAAACTCTAAGTCTTGGTCTAAGAACTTTTGTTATCAAAAAACAGTTATGCAACAGTTTTACTGTGCATAGGCTTAACTATATATACATGTATACATGTTTTGTTTATTTTTTTTTATCAAATTTCCTTTGAAAGAATGTGTTTGGCCGTAAGTTGAAAGCAGGGGCTAGGGAGGGAGGAATTTGAGTGGTGGCTGAGGTTACATCGATAAATGACATAATATATGTGCAAGTAACTATCTTGTGTTTTATCTTTCTCTACCAATGAAATATGCGTATGGTCAACAGTGTCATCAATGGGTTATTCTTTGTGTGATTGTTTTGTTCCACCAACAGAATTGAGGAAGAATGGAAGAAGAGCAGGATGGACAATTCAACATTAGATCTTTTTTCCCTGTACATGTTCTCTCATGTTATGTTCTTGGCAACTGAACATCACAGACACAAAAGTGCATGAAGACAGGGATGAAAATTATATGAATTATGTCCTCTGATTTACTTAAATCAGTGATTGAAATCACATAATGTGCTTCTATGGACAAAATCAGTGACTTTATGACAGAATCAGACAATTGTTTGTGTCCTATAAATTTAGTCCATGTATGTGTAGCTTATGTTAAACCACTGTTGAAAACTTATACATGTATAATAGGCTGGAGTAGATCACAGTGTACTGTCATAGACGGTAAAGTCAATTTACAAAGGAATTTTAGGCATACACCCAGTAGTAAGGATAGCGTGCTCCATCCTGTAAATGAACAAAAAACAAGTCAGACAAAAATCTTGGAACCAGACGGGATTTGAACCTGCAGTCTACTGCTTACCGCTTAACGATAAATTAAGTTTATTCTTTGACGCACATTTAAGGTGATGTGCTTACAGAATAGTTGATTCGATAAAAAAGAAATCAGCCACTTTGCTTTTTATTTAGATATAAAACTGTATGTACAATTCAATGATGTGTAAACTTGCTTGGTTAAAACGGTGTACCTTTGTTGTAACCCTGGTACATTTGTGTACTTTTGCATGTAGAAATTTATTATATTTGTAATAAAAGGAGATGAGGATCAACAGCTTTTTGTCTGCTTAGTCTATTGTCTAATTTCTTTGCTTAGTACATGTCCATAAATTAATTGGTTCTTTCATTTCTATAAGCATGAAGATGTGTAGTAAGCGAATGGGATTTTGAACACCTGGAAATGTTAGGGTTAATTGAACAATATTTGACGATTGTTTACAGTTGAAATAAAAAGGTAGACAAATTTATATTTTCACCTCTTATTTGAATGAAATATTTTTGAATTTGTATGCAAAATGACTACATGTAATAGAAATTCTTTCATATTTTGAAATGTATTGCCAAAAGGGGTAAGGGGGGGGGGGGGGGAGGGGGGAGGGCGAGTGACATATAGTATTATATACCTCATACATAGATTCCTCTCATCTGATTGGTTAAAAGTAGAGTCATCGAAATAGCTGTGCCCCCGTTTTTAACAAGATGACGTCAAAATGAACTGTGCCCGGGGCATGGCAATCGACTGTGCCCGGAAAATAATAAGACAACCTCAACACCGCGCGATATCGCTCGTGTGTGCGCAATCCCTGTACGCGCAATGAGTGTTGATTTACATGCCTATTACATGCTATCTTGTGCCTTGTCAGTTCAGGAAATCTTTTAACCAATCGATGAGAAGAATCTATACATTCGGTTTATAAAACAAATATTGACTGCTTAATATTCGGGGCACAGTTAAAATCATAGGCCCTCGGTGATGTCAAAACCATGACTATGCCCTCAGCTTCGCTTCGGGCATAGTCATGGTTTTGACATCATCTTGGGCTTATAATTTTAACTGTGCCCCATCACCACCACGATCACTTCCATTATTAGATATAATCTTAAAGTACCATGCCCGAAGACTTCATTGGCTTACTGCACATCTTAGTGCTAATGCCATGGTAATGAGAGGGTTAAAATCTTTGTAATGCATCTTCATCTTCACCATCACAATCATATATCCTCATCACCCTCATTACAAACGTTATCATAGTCACTGTCATCAGCCGCGGCAGCTTTGTAATCCATGCTACATGTATTTGATTCCAAGAATATGCCAAGCTCTTCCTCGTACATCCTTGTTAAACCTTGTCAACTACATGTATTTATGTACAGTCCTTTAGAGAATAAGTTTGTCTAGCGCACCATGATGTCGACTGTCTCCACCAATATCGATACACTTGAGTCTTGTATAGAGACTACCAAAAAACGTGAGCCGTCGTCGCCGACTGCCAAAGCTCAACTGTAAGTCCATAGTTTTCGCATAGTATGTCATGAATTGGAAAAGTACAATGTAAATGAGTATGCGGGATTACGTTATTCTGTTCATTTTCTCGATTTATTGTGAAGAACTAATAGTATGATTATTTTCCTTGTCCATAATTGCCTTGAACATGACATTGGAAGGTAGTTCGCTCAAAATGTAAGTGCAGTCCCGTACCTTGGATTTTATGTCCGGAGACCGGAGCAAGGAGCTAGGGAACATGGTTGTGGGCCTGGGGCCGTATTCCATAAACATCTAAGAATTTTTGCTTAAGTCTAAGCAATTTGTTTTAGCCTTTTTCTTGTCTAAGAAATTTGTCCTAACGGTATTCCATAAACTTAAGCATTTTTTCTTAGGTTAGACGATTTGGCTAAGCCAAATCTTAAAATTCTTTGACGTCATGAGAAAATTGGTGACGTCACGCAACTTTCATCACACTCGTTCTCCCACGAACAGCTCCCCCGCGGTGAAAAGTCAATGCATTTTACGTGTTAAAGCAAAAATCGCACCAGCATTGAGTCTACCGTTAAAGCTATGCATACCTTGTCTGTGGGGTCAATAGCATAGTTCCGATTTGCCATAGGGGCAAAGTCATCATAGATGAGATCAGTGATGTTAAACATACCGTGCCGACATTTCACCAGTACGAACGCAAGTTGAAAATTTGGAACGAAAATGTGCAATTGTCAAATATGTACACATTTTGCCTAGAGTTTTCTTCCGTTAATCTTACATCTTGCTTACTAATGGCTATGCGTAAAAGAAATTGCGCATCCAACGATTCCAACCTTTGACAATGAAATTAACGCGCATTGAGCAGAAATACGCGGTCATGGTGTAAGCGCGCGTGGATAAAGCTGCCATACTGCGCGCAACCACTCTGCAACCCCAAAGTTAAGACAACCCACAGCTGTCTTAAAGTTAGGGCAAAATTCTTAGCCATTTGTACTTTATAGAATACTAAGTACTCAATTTTAAGAAAAGTTACTTCGCCATACATCCTAAATCTGTCTTAGCTAAGCAAAAAATCTTAGCCGAATTCTAAGACAAAACTCTTAGCCAAATTTTTATGGAATACGCATTTTGGCTAAGAATTTTGTCTTAGACAGAAGATAAGACAAATTGCTTAGATTTTTTGACTTAACTCTTTGCCCGCCACGCACACTATCTCCCCTGCGCCACATTAATTTCAGGGTGCCACATTCAGAGGGGCTTTGCATGCACTGTCTTACTCAACTTGCAATAACTTTTTATTGGCTTGTCGTGATGAAAAAAAAATGTGTAGCAAAGTCTAAGAGAAAGTAATACTCTTGCCAATGGTATCATTTTTTTCATGTACATGTATAATATCATAGATTCTGAGAATTATAACTTTATATTCTATCTCCAAATTATCGTTTTGGAGGCTAACTTATACCTCTTATGTTCAATATTTCCTAATGAAGGTTATTCTCTTAAGTTAGTTCATAGAAAAGATGTGTTCTTTAGCTTTTATTACATACCAAACCCATGTCTTTATGGGAATAATGAACCAAGCAATTTAGATTTAGATTTAAACGGGGCATTCAAAAAGAATAAGCTAACAATGAACTAAACTCCTCTATTGGAATTGACCCTTGGTACTTCTCAATAGACTTCCTGTCCTGGGAGACTTCCTGCCTATTGATACTCTGATCCTCTTATTGTTATATAGGGAGGTAGCAGTTTGTCGCTATTGTATGTGTGTGCGCACAATACAATTAAATGCGTTCCGTATGCATTGTGCGCGAAATGTGACTTGAGTCGAACTTGGCAGCCCGCTGTATGTGCCGCAAGTCGAACGAAGCGAGCTAAGAGTTAAGCATGCTTATCTTGTTTATGGAATACGGCCCCTGGTCCTGCACCAGTTACAAGGATGACACACTGTGGCTGACTAGTAGGGATTGTAGGCCTAGCGTCGAGCGAGGGTATTACTACCATATTAGAGGAAGAGGAACTTAAACCCTTTTATTAAAGTGTTAAATGGTCACCTTAATTTGGGGTCTATTTTTTTTTCAGCTGCGAGCACTAGCTTTTCCACCATGTATCTTCTATCACTCCACGTTATCTCCAGGCTACCAGTTGTCTCTGCACAGGTGAGTTGATGAGAATGGAACAGATAAATAAGGAAGGTTGTGATGTGGAAGAGGTGTAGAAGGAGGAGAGAAGAAAGGAAAGATGTAGTATAACTCGTCAATGAAATTTGAGAAGTTAAGAAATCTTAAAGACAGCCCGTCCCTTTTTCAGATCACCACAAAAACCATCAAAACATTGGCAAAACATATAGAGAAGTGTTAGCAAGCTGTATATTCATAATTTGAAACTGATACGTAGTGCAAAATTCAAATAATGCACGTAAACAACGTCTGATTAATAGTCTTTGCCTCAGGCTCTTAGCAGTTTGTGTTGAAATATCTGCTTTATTGATTAATCTGTTTATTAAATTATAAAACGCATTATGAAAAAAAATTGTTCTATAGAAGGAATCATTTCCAAAGTTTGGTAATTACTCATAAAATTAGGATTTCACACATGCATAATAACCTAATAGATACTGTAACAAAGACTAATCGGTTTGAAATTTAACGGCTGAAATTTTTTACATACACAGAAAGCTTCAACATGCTATATTCTTAGAAATGGTCTTGAATCACACTTTCTTCAATTTATGATCGTAATAGACGATTTCAAATTTTAAGCTTGCAAAAGGGACGGACAATCTTCAAGAGCTGAACCCGGTCCAGTGGAAAAAAAATATTGCCCTCTCTAGTTGAAAAGTGAGAATTGCATGATATTCTCTTTTAGATTTCCAACATTTGGTAATCATGGTTACATTTTGAATGCAATGTAAAGTTTGAAAAATGTGTGGTTCAAGTACTCCAGTGAACTATTAATTTGTTACATTAGTTCATCCAACACTGACTACGGATATTTCACATATCCATATATCCATTAATCAACAGGTTAATGAGGTAGTCATTTGAATATTAGAAAACATATCTAAAAGTATTAGCATTGTTTAAATATTGCTGAAAACATTTGTATTTTTAAATTATTGAATGACACATGTACTGCAAATGCAAGAAATAAGTTAGGATATGTTTCATGATTCATAATTTGTTGTCATGTTCTAGCTTTCTGTTTGAAAGTAGAACTTGCATGATTCAATCTTGCCAAACTCAACAAAAAATTTTGTTAATTTTGTATTTGTCTTGTATCATAAATGTTACTGTAATGCATTGATATTACTTCATTATTGTACATCAAGATTTAGATTCCTAATAGTATAATTACATACTTTGGCTTTTACATGAAGTTGAACTTTACCTATTAATCATCTTCCATCTCTGATTGATCTGACTTTGATTTGTTTTGTCCCAAACATGATTTATGTGTTTTAAACCATGTACCATATGTTGTGTTGTTCTAAATGTAGGCTGTAAGTTCAACTGGAAGCTCTTTACTGCAGTCCTCCAGAGTGCTCCAATCCTGCAGGTTTTGTAAGGGAGAAAGGAGAGAGCCATCCCCATCCTTTAGACCTCACATCAGAACACTCATGCACTGCTCCGCTGCAAGGACTATGGCACCACTGCTGATTGGTCGCATGAACAGCCTTCAGTCACATGAACAGAATTCACTTTCTCAGCAGTTCATAAACAGGCATCATGTGTTAGATCCACACAGGAGCAAGGGTCCCTTGTTAACGTCAGTGCGATCAGTGGGATATACTGTCACTAGCAAACAACTGGAAAGCATCTACATACCCACCCCTACCGAGAAATGTTACGAGCTGATGGAATACATTCGCGATAGTGCTGGACTGCCCTGGTGGCTGACCATTCTGGCCACCACTATTCTCTTTCGAGGGGTGGTGGTGTTCCCCTTTACGGTGTGGCAGCAGTTGATCTTGGCGCGGATCGAGAACGCACAGCCCATCATCAACACCTATGTGGAACAGCTGAAGCAGAGACTAGCGATCGTTGCCAAGGAGAAAGGCTGGTCTCAGAGGCAAATGGCTCGGGTGTTTGGTCAAGAGGTACATACTCTTTAACCCTTTGTGTGCCAGATAAACAGATGCTGTATGGGATTCGTGTGTATTAACAGCACTTGACAAAATTCATGCATGATGCTTAAAGAGTCTGTTGGTGTTAATGGACTATTGCACAAGCAGTGCACACAGATTCTATGGAACTGCAATTTGTATGACATGAACTTGAAGAGATTATGCAATTAGGGGGATGTCTCACCGAGATGTGCATAAATTATGCAGGACTTTATGCATGACTGATAGCCAGGCCTGTTCTTGGGTGCCAAATCAGATGTTTAATGATTTTGATGCCCATCAGCTAAAAGTTGAAATCTGATCTTTGTAGATCAAAAGATTTATGGTAACAAGCGTCTGAATAAGAAGTTTAATTTGTCAAATTTGATTAGGATTGTAGGAAAAACAGGAACAAGTTGAGCACAAGAAGAGGTCACCAGTTGTGCGTAAAGTTGTGCGTTACTTCACATGAATATATTTTTAAAAATGTTGTGCATGACTTACACACATCTTGGTGAAACAGGGCCCAGAATATGGCAAAAGTTGTTATCTTTTAGTATTGATATTGTTTTTACATGATACACAATAATTCTTTAGAACAACCTTTGCTTGATCCATGATAAAGGAGTTAACTCTCACATTACCAGGCCATGGAAACCCCATTGGCTTACTACACATCACCATGCCTATGAGACTGATAGGGTTAAGTTCTGCAAAACATGGCTAGGTTTTCAATCAGGAGGTACAATGGTGATAATGATGCAGCTTGGCAATGTAATTCCTGTAGATTAAGATTTTGTTTGATATAGCTAGAATAACTCATCAGAATGTCATTTGTGTCACAAAGTATTGTTTTTGGCTGGCAAATCCAAAAACAAATGACAAATGCTATACACGTACCATTGAAGTTCATGTGGGGTTTTTCTTCCTAGGTCCGGAATCTTGTCAGCACTGTCCACTTTGAGAAAGGTTGCAGCTCCCACAAACTGGCCTATCTTCCCTTCTGGCAAGCCGGTATCTGGGTGTCCACCACCATCGCCATTGGTCAGATGACCGGCAGACACCCAGAGCTCTTTTCTACAGGTATTCACCTGACCCAGAATTCCCAGTTCAACTTGTCTCTAAAGACCATTGGTCTGACCACCCATCTGCACTGACCACCTGTCTGTTCTGACCACCAATCTGTACTGACCACTGGCTATTATGACCACCTGTCTGTACTGGCCACCTTTCCCGTTTCCCTTAGGGGTGGTCTTTATAGACTGTTTTGACTCTACAGTTCTACAGTTTGATAGATTGTCTTTCAGTACTGATTTAAAGAAAATCATTTGTATTGTAATTCTAGCTTTTATTCAATAGTGTTGTTATTATTAGTATTATATCATTTATTTTTTTACAAAAAAATTAGCACAAAAATATGAGAGAAATCAAATGAACAATGAGGGACAGGAATGCCATGCAAGGAAACATTACTTAAAATGAGGAGATCACTATTTTCCCCAAACTGTTAAGTACAAGTTGTACTCCATGTACTCCATTCCAGAAAAGCCCTATTAACCCATTCTTTACTGAGCCCGCTTTTGTTTTCACTCAGTGCTACTTCATGTAATCTGCTGTGCAACAGACGATATGCTATGAATGAACCTCAAATTCCTTATAGGACACAATCAGGCCACAACCCTTTGGTTACTGCAGTTCCATGGCATATTTGAACATCCTACGTAGACCAGGGTTCAAGAAGACCCAAAATCCAGCCGTGATCAACTGTTTTAAGGCTGATAATTATTATTGGTATTAGTATTTTTATGCCTCCGCCACGATGTGGCCGGGGGCATTATTTTTTAAGTGCCAATGGTAGTGTTCATTACGAGCTTGAGACACAAAGGAGAGGAGCAAGCTAAGTGTTGTGTTTGTTGTCTCCACACAGAGTTGGATATTGATGTCTTACCAGCGTTGGCCAGCGAGGGCGTCCTGTGGTTCTCAGACCTGATGCAGACAGACCTGGGCCTTGCTGTTTTACTTGGTCTTGTCAACGTTACATTAGTGGAGGTAAGAGAGATTTAAAAGATTTGAAAAATAACCCTTTTTTTTTGGATGCAATTTTCTTATATTACAAACTTATTAAACCTCTCAGTCCCATAGATAATCTATTGGTTTATAATTGACATTAGGGCTATAACTGTTTGGCACTGAGAGAGTGATTCAAATCATAAAAGAGCTTCATGCCTAATAGTATTCTTTTCCAACCACTTGTGGATTGTAAGTACTAAACAAAAGCAGAACATTTACCTAAATTTGCCTTGATAAATTTTAATAAATTGATTGTAATTCTAGCCAAAAAAAAAAACCTTCTTAATTGTATGTGTCAAATATTACTGTGATCTGATGCTGATGTTGGGGGAAAGGGGGGGGGGGGGGGTATACTCAAAAAAGCCCAGCCTTTTTAATAATTATTGATTAATTACCCCAACTGCTTAAGTGGTCAAGGGTGCCTTTTTATCATGAAATGTTTCCCATTTTATAGTGCATTTACACTCGTGTCACTCTAGTAACATACTCTCTGTGTCTGTCTTTCCCAGCTGTGGTCTCTCAGACGAGGCCCTCTGACAAGAACCCAACATTATCTTCAGAATGTCTTCAGGATTGCTGCAATCTGCTCTGCTCCTGCGGCAGCGGTTATGCCAGCGGTGAGCATTCCCCACCCCACCCCCTTCCTTCTCTCTGTCCCTATTCTCCTCCTCTCTCCAACCCCCCTCTCTCTCTCTCTCTATCTCTCTCTCTCTCTGTCTCTCTCTCTCTGTCTCTCTCTGTCTCTCTCTGTCTCTCTGTCTCTCTGTCTCTCTCTCTCTCTCTGTCTCTCTCTCTCTCTCTCTCTCTCTTTTTCTCTATCTTCTTCTCTTTGGCCCATTTTCACAGAATGATCAGAGAGCTTCTTCGGTCGTAATAACTTGGTGTAGCTCATGAGGAACATGGTCTCTTGTTACACGGACAAAATTTAAAATTTTTCTCCACCCCTCTCTCTCTCTCTCTCTCTCTTTCTCTCTCTTCCTCTCTTTGGCCCATTTTCACAGAATGATCAGAGAGGTTCTTTGGTCGTAATAGGTGTAGCTCACTGGGAGCATGGTCTCTTGTTACACGGACAAAATTTAAATGGGACCCTTTGAAATGTTGCCTGCATAACGAAAGACCATGTTCATACTTTCATTGGCATAACCTAAATATCACGTAGGTCACAAAGATTATAAATCTCACCAATTTTGATTAAACTCCTAGATTTATAAAGAGAGTTTGGGGTAAGTGGATGTTTGAAAAAATATTATTATGTCACAATCAATACTTACAAAAAGGGCATTCGCACATCATGAGTACAGATGGATTTAATGCTGTTTGTCATAGTGAATAAGTTACAGTTTTATTTTCAGATTCTGCTGGCTAAAAAGTGGGCCAGTTCATGAATATATCAGCTTGCTTCGACTTTTCAGTGAAAATGACTTTGTGTGGAAAAATCAGTTATCTGGAAAACATGCATTAGTACACCATCAGCTGAAAGTGACAGTAAACTAGCTAGCCCTGTATAGGTTAGTATTGGACAACTGTACCTAGATTTTTCCCATCATGCATCAGTGACTACCTAACCTACCTTTCGTAGCAATGCTTTTCTTGTAGTCAATTATCACACTACCATAACGACAAAATCCGATGACAACCTTTGTATTGCATCATGGAAAACTTCTCAGCCTGTAATTGGAAAGGGCCAATCAGTTTATAGCTTCTTGTTAATAGTCACGCATGTTCCCTCCTCATTTTCTGGTTTGCTTTCCAGGCGGTCAGTTTCTACTGGCTAACGTCCAGTCTGTGCGGACTGGGTCAGCTGGGTTTGCTGAGATGGCCGCGGGCCAGACGTTTACTGGGTATCCCGGCAACGCCCAGCGAGATGAAGCATCCAATGCAAGAGATGAAGGCAGAGCTCAAAGCGCGCTACGCTAAAAAGACCTTCTGATCATTGATGTACACCGGGTTTACGCCAGGTTAAATCAAAGACACGATGATACGCAATTTGTGAATGCAATTGATTAGTCCTTCTCATCACCATTGTGTTTATCCCGTGACAATTCTGGCTGCCAGAGTTAGCCCTACTCCAAGAAGTCCTTCTAATCATTGATGCATTTTTCCCATAACAAGTCTGGCTGGTGGGGTTAGCACTACTCCAAGAAGTCGTTCTGATCATTGCTGCGATTATTCTGTGACAAGTCACGGCCGTGCTGACTGATACCTGGTTCCAAACTAGGTGGGTAGAGCAAGCAACGTCGATCGTAGCGGGGACTCTCAATAGGAGTGCCAGGGACTTATCCTCTAGACAATGTCGGACCAGTAAATCTTCCTCTTAAGGGATGTTGTTTAGAACCAGGGACCTGCATAACAATGGATGTGACAATGACAACACCAATTTGGTTCTCCTTCTCCGTAAAGTTGGTAACGTGACAGATTTATTTGCATCTGTCCTGTTATCAAAATTATATGGGGAAATTGTACAGGGTGATCTTAAAAATACAACTTAATGCTCTGTTCAGTGATAAATTTTGATGTGAGCTTTCTCCACTGAAGCAAAACCAGTAAATCATTTTATTTCCAGGGTTTCATGGTCTGATGATTAAATATTATTTGGTTATATCTTCCATGTTCCCTGCACTGTGCATATATGCCCACATACCACACAGTACATGTACTGGTAATATATTAAGATACCGTTTCAGAGCTTCCCTAAGTATACAGGAACTTTGAATGGGTGTATATTGACCAGGGGTCATTTTTATGAAACCCTACTGAGCCTAGTTAGTTACTTAAGTGCATACACCTACATATGTTATTATAAACTAACTAGGCTAGTAAGGTTTCATGAATATGGCCCCTGTACCTTTCATATAGATTTTTGTTTGGCTCATCTTGAAGCACAGTGCAGAACCTGCAGACACTATCACTGACACATTATGTTAAATATTATGATATAAATGTGGCTGTTGGGGATAGTTCTTGTCTGCTTCTTGATACGATGTGGTTATTTCAAATCATTTTGTGGAAGTATGAAAGCAGATTGGTTCATATGTGAGGTGTAAGTGGAATCCTGCTTCATATGTACATTTGAATGAAAGTATTGTTAAAGATATGGATGTTGCATATTTTGTAAAGCTCTATCAGTGAATAAAAAGAGAAAATATACAAAATGTTAAGTATTGCAAGTGTTATAAAGGAGTTGAATTGGAAGAATGTTTGCATGTGTGTATGTGCACGTGAATATGTAAAATAGAATGTGTGTGTGTGTGTGGGGGGGGGGGGGGGAGGGGTCCTATTATTCTTCTCCGGTATCTATATTTGTTTGTATTTTTATGTAGAGAGAGAGAGAGAGAGAGAGAGAAGGGGAAACGTAACTTGTTCGTTTTGAATCATATTATGCCATGTCGTATTCCTCACCAGACAAGTTCAATATTTTCAGTGACCAACAGTGCATTGGGACTGTTACAAGGAGGAGGTGATCTAAAGTGACCTAAATATTGGGCTACATGACGGTCATGTTTAACGACATGCACCCCCTCCTCTCTCTCTACCACCATTATTACAAATGAAATACACTGTATATACAAATAGAACTCTAGCTCCTACATGTCTCTTCATGTATGTCCCTCATTCTCACTCTTTCTGTTTTTCTTTCACTTTTTTTCACACATTTTCCTGTTCTCTCTCTTTCTCTTTTCCACTCTCTGCCCCTCTCTCTGTCCCACCACCTCTCTACATTTCCCTTGCTCACGATATATCTTTCTACCTCCCCTATTCCAGCCCCCATATCTCTCTATCACCCTTTTCTTCTCCCCCTATCATTCTCTCCCCGTGTTTCTCTGTTTATTTGTTGTTCCATTCTTCTAATTTTCTGAAGTAGTCTTGTGTGAATAATTAACAGTCTATCCTTTCAAGGTAAATTACATATCGTACATTGTATTAACTGAGTTGTCCATGTGACACTGACCATAAGGTTGGGGAGGGGAGAAGAGGGAGGGGAGAAGAGGAAGGGGGAAGAGGGGGTAGGGGAGAAGAGGAAGGAGGAGGAGAAGAGGGAGGGGGAGGGAGAAGAGGGAGGGAGGAGGGGGGAGGGGAGAAGAGAGAGGAGGCAGAGAAGAGGGAGGGGAAGAAGGAGGAAGAGAGGTGGTGGGGTGGGAGAGACAGAGAGACAGAGAGAGAGAGAGAGAGAGAGAGAGAGAGAGAGAGAGAGAGAGGGAGGGGGATCGAAGGAGAGGGGCTGGGGGGCTTCATAGCATTACCACAATCCACAGTCGATGGTAGGGAAGGAAGAAGAACATAATACAACAGAAACAAACCGTTATATGATACAAAAAGAGGAAAATAAAATGAAACCCCGTAAAGGAATGAAACCAAAAGAAATATTTTATTGAAATGAATTGCTTTATTCAAATTCTTAATTAAGTTACATAGGCCTATATTATACACTCTGTCTTTGTATCAACACATAATTTCATGCTTAAACGTGTAAATAATCAAGTTATGCTTGACTTTTTCAATAATATTTTTCTTATCAAATTTGTTTTGGATTACCTTATATTAAATTATCTCATTCTCACTATATTTTGATTCATTGTAATACATTAACAATTTAAACTTGAAAATTATTATATACAATTTAATAATGGAGATATAAGTAAAAAAAAAAAATAACTCCCTTCTTACATCACTGATATTTGAAGTACTCCTTGAAATATAGTTAATGTATTACTGGGAAAAAGAAATGCTTTTGGTTCTCCGGATAGTCGTGGTAAATTCAATTTGGTTTGAGACTTTTTACAGTCTCCACCACATCTATGCCTATGAGATGCACCCTTTAGCAAAGATGATTACTTTTACTTGCTCAATAGACCATTTGTATTCACAACTTACCCCCTAACTGGGCAGTAACGCGCTATTGCATTCACCTGTATCTAGTCATTCAGATTCAATGGATGGAATCCACTTTGAATCTATTAGTTGTTGCTACTCGGACAAACCCCGGACAAGCTTTGGGGTATTATTTGAACGAGGTGATTAAAATTTGCATACATTACGAAAATGGTCTATTGAAAACAACATCCTATGCATTAGCATACATGTTAAATTAGATTTGCACCTTTTGACAAATCAGGACTGACAAAATTTTGTGTGTATCAGATAATTAATTAATTAACACAACAATAGCCATGATGCACCACACATGTCAATCCGCAAGGTCTTTCCTGCCAAAATCATTATGAATCATTAGTGGCACTATGATGGCAGTTGCTAGCGGATTGACAGGTATGATACACAATGGACATTATTGTGTTCTGAATTAATCATCTGAAACACTCACAAATTTTGTTCCTGATTCGTCAAAAGCGAAAATCTAAAATAAATATTCAAAGACCATTAAAAAAATATTACTTGATGTAAATTAATTGATAAAATGTCACAGGCCCTATCCCCTCCCCCTTCCCGACAAAATATATATATATATATATATCATTTAACTGTTTGATATGTTTATTTCAGCTTGATTCGATTTGTAACATTTTCTTTATCATTTTTGAAATGTGGAAAATGTTTTGTTAACACCTAGAAGGCCTATTCGCATAAAATACGATACAAAAATGGTATATAAACATATAAATGATTATATATATTATATATATATATATATATAAAGATATATATATATATATATATATCAAATAAGCTTATAAGGCCGTAAGAAATAATTCTCTTGCAAGAGAGTGTCTGACAATATAATTTAGAAAGACATCAAATCAGTTTAGCGTAGCTGCAGTCGTCTTTAGTAGCCAGGATATAGATATATAGTGTTATGTTTTGTATAAATATTATTCAGTTTATAAATGTATTTTCGCTCTCTCTATATATATTTGTGAAATTGGAGAATATATATATATATATATATACTATGACCTACTTACAAAGGATTAATTCATTCAGCTTGATAACATTCTTTGGCGGCAGTAGGATAATTGATATGTCATCTACTTCTGATAACGAACTGCTCATTTATTCACGTGGATATATAACGTCCGAACATTTCAATTGTTACTACATATATATAGCATGCCAGGCTAACGCTTAAACATGCTTTGGAGTAGTTGCTGACTCATCGATGCTATCGAAAAATGGATCTGAGACAATTTTGTTGTCATTTGTCTCTGTGGCGTTTACATATTGCATTCGTGTCTTTTCTCCACCCCGTTTCTCTTTCTTCCTGTCTCTCATGTTATTTTTCTCCTATTTTTTTTTCTTTCTTCGTTTCCCTTATTCTATGCCTTTTCGCTCTATTTATTTTTCTCTCTTTTTCTCTTTATCCCTCTTATGTACTGTCCATCTGTGTCCTTCAACGCCCAATCAGCGAACTGGAATATATTCATGAAGGATATAATCGTTTTGATAGGCAATATAGAGTAGTTTTTTCCCCTTTGAGTTTTACCTTTAGTGGTCATGTGACACAATTTTGACCAATCAGCGAACTGGAATATATTAATGAAGGATATATTCGTTTTGATAGGCAGTGTAGAGTAGTTTTACCACTCTGAGCTTCTTTTGCTCTTTTTTTGGTTGAACTTGGTGGAACACATTTCACCAATCAGCGAACTGGAATATATCAATGAGGGGTATACACAAATTAATGAATATATACATAAATAAAAAGGGGGGTCCACAGGTCTTCCACTGGCAAGGCTGGCTCTAGTCTGGTGTCACAGATCTTAGACACAATGAGTTGAGATGACGTCACATGAAAGACTGTGTCTGCTGATGAATCCACACACTCGGGTGTCTCACACACACAAAGATCATTGGCCTGTGTTCTGAACAGAGGTTTAACTCAAACGCAGTTCTAAACCAGAACTAACTTTATGGCACGCCAAATAAGCAAATATGAAACATCATTATTGACTCGATAAAATTCATTCTATCCTCGGTATCACTATAATATATTGAGTTCGTCCATAAAATGATTACAGCGAATCATTGAAATCACCCACTGTGACGGAAATCAAGGATTCTGTGACAGCATCAAATGATTTATTTTGCGTCCCATGAAATTAGTCTACGTTTACGAGGTCTAAGTTAAACCGCCGTTTGGAATACGGGTCTCTGTCTTTAAAGTGATGTGAGGTATTCAGCTATGTTGAGAGAGATGCGGCTGTTACCATAGTATTCGTCCGGCAAAAGCACGTAGTCCTTCTTGGGAGGAACAGACAGAGACATGGGTGAAAGAAGTAATAAGCTGGTTAGAGTACGTGGGAGGGGGTGGAGAGAGCAAGGAGAGACAGAGACAGAGATACAGAGATACAGATACAGAGAGAGAGAGAGAGAGAGAGAGAGAGAGAGAGAGAGAGAGAGAGAGTCAGACAAAATGAGGGAGACAGAGACACAGAAAGAGAGGGACAGACAGACAAACAGACACAGAGACAGACACAAAGTCAGAGAGAGAGAGAGAGAGAGACAGACAGACAGAGGAGAGGCAGACAGAGTCAGAGAGGGAGAAAGAGAGACAGAGACAGAGACAGACATAGAGTTAAAGAGGGAGAGAGGCAGAGACATAAAGAGAGTCAGAAAGGGAGAGAGACAAAGACAGAAAGAAACAGAGCGAGAGCGAGAGAGAGAGAGAGAGAGAGAGAGAGAGAGAGAGAGAGAGAGAGAGAGGAGGAAATTGGGATGTGTAATTTGTCACATTTATAAATACATGCACGATGCATTGCAAATTGCTGCATGTGTTTTGAGCAAAGCCCATTGCATGAGCGAAACATTTTAGTTTATGTTTATTAAGATAGCATAAAATGATTTATATGCACCATGAAACTTTGTTGTTGTTGAAATGCAAACTCCCTAGCAATGCTTGATGATTTTTCTTTCTTTTCTTAGTTGATTAGGAACACTGCACCACACCACCACACCATTCTTCGAAAGGCAAGCATAAGGTACGGCTCACACATGAAAAGGGCAACTCCGGTCTAAAAAAAGTTACTCTTAATAGAAAAAAAAGGCAAATCTGAAAAGCAGGGCAAAATTATTTTTAGGAAATTCAAACAACTCTTAAAGGGCATATACTGTACTGGGAAGGCAAAAAGCCTTCAAAATGTAATTGTTAGCAATCTTCTGGCCAATGGTCTTAAATTCATGTATTGTCTATTTTAGAAGCTTGCTGAAAGTTATTTGCCCTCAAATGATCCACATATGGAGTATTTAATGATTAATGATTAAATCCTCAAAATGTTAGGGGTTAAACATTTTGAGGATTTGTGATTTAATCACTAATCACTCCAAATGCAGATCATTTGAGGGCAAATAACTTTCAGCAAGCTTCTAAAATAGACAATACATGAATTTAAGACCATTGGCCAGAAGATTGCTAACAATTACATTTTGAAGGCTTTTTTGCCTTTTTTGCCTTCCCAGTACAGTATATGCCCTTTAAGGAAATTATGAATGTTTAAATAGTATGGATAGGAAAGTCCATCTGTGACATCACAGCCTCATGACGCAGTTGCCAATTTGCTCCCTCCAAAAAAGGTATTCTTCAACATAACATCTATAACTTCTTTATTAATAATGTCTGATTTTGCTCAAATTGTTTGTGCTCTACCTCTCTTGTGAGAGCAACTTATTTTTAGACTGGCGCAACCGTTCAGACATATCCATCCACTTTCACAAAATGAGCAGAAAACAAACATATATCTCCATTCAATCACCTCATATGCTTAGTTTTTGTTAGTTTTGTAAATGAAAATTAAGCAGTTAGCATTAAGTAGAGAATAAGCAAGACAGGCACACAAGCATTATAATTGTCTTTAACAAATTTTATTCTATATATCAGTTTTAATATTAAACATTACTTGACTAACATTTTGGAAGAATATAAATTTTCATCTGAAATGCTTTTTATGTATTCTGCCAAATATTTCTACTCTCATATTCACATCTGCTAACATGTTTCTGTAAACTAAAACAACATTTTCACCAATATTGTCACAATTCAATAAAAAAAACTGATCTGAAAACTTTGAAAACTGTAAATTACATGTATAGTTGACTTATACACAGTAGTTTGAATGCCACACTGTAAAACATCAAGATCCTTTTGACACAATATCAGATAGAAAAACCTTCACTCCTAGCTACTCATACCAATACTGACCTCCATTCACATATCATGACAAGTAGTATCATGTACTTGGCCTTGATCAAAAATGGTTCTCTTGATGAACATGCAGCAAATAAAATCATTTGACACCAAAACTCATCAATCTTTCTCAAGACATTATCAAAGATCCAAATCACCTTTTCCCAAATGAGATCGATATGAATTGAATCTAGAAGTTGACATCAGAAATTGTAGGATGTCAACAGTAACAAGGATTTCAATATCTATAAAGTCAAGCTTCTTCATACGTCAGTTCTTCCCTCTAATTGGACCATGTATGATTTGCTTCACGAGCTAGAAGTTTATAAAAGTTCATTAATGTTTAATAATATCCTCTGGTTGATTTGCTTTGCAGCATAAATATGAGATGCTTTATGTTATATCCACTATTGAGCTGATTACTGGAGAGATATGCAGAGGGCACACGACTCCATAACTCATTTTCCCCTTTGTTGCTACACTCTAAACATGTAACAAACACATTCTCAATTAATTGCACAGAACAGCATCCTTATGAACATTGAATGTGTATCCAAGCAGAATAAAATTTAAAATCAGTGGTTTAGTGAAAGTTTGAGGGAAAAAAATACGAATACAAGAAAGATATGATTTTCTGAGAGTGTTGAAAACCTGCTGACTGGCCCAAGGAACATACAATGATACATCTGCATGTCCACTGATGACATACACATACTTGAGATTGTTTTATCTGTGGATTGTCTACAGGGACAGTGACAAACCCGAATAATATGTCACAACCATTTAATTCTTGCCTCTAGTCCGCTGCAGTGTGGGGCACCTAGACAATAGCAATGCACAATGTCTAGTTCAGTCCTCATCATTAAACACAATCCCCCCCCCCCTCTGATTTTCATAAACTTTCACAAATCTACATGTTTTTGTTCTCTACTTTCTTAATGAACAACTTGTCACAACTTATCACATGTTAAGTTTCCGTATCATTGGCTTTTACGTCCCCTAAGGGTAACCTTTGCCTTACAAGCTAAGCTTTTTTAGGTTTCCCTAAAATTAATTTGGTTTGCCAGATCAAGATGAACTGTTCTGATATATATTTGTTTATACCTTGTTAATTCCTTGTATTCAGTTGTATATCTTTGTTGAACATTATTATGGAAAAATAAATCAAATCAAATCAAATCAAAACTTGTCATGAAGTTTCAATCTCAGTTTTTAAAGAAGATATATTTTTGCTTCCACACAAACTTGTTGTACCTCTTCAACTACAGAGAGCATCATATTATGGAGGAAAGAGGAAGAATGTTTCTGTTGTGGAATGCATGCACTAATACTAGAATGGGGGTTGATTGCTGGTATCACCCGACACATACAAACACTCCTTAATACTGGCATTTAGACAAATACCGTTTCCTTGTAGTACATTTCTCTTTGTACAGTGTATTATTGCAGGAAGCCAAACCAAGATGACAATGAATTACATGTACTGCCATGATCTCTTAATCCATCTTAATCCATCTCTTAATCCACAAACAGATTATCTGGGTAAGATTAGAAGTCTGCACCACCCACCCACCATTCCTGAATAAAAAATCTTCAATATCCCAGCTAAAATATCTGACCCCTCACCCCTAACCCATAGACATGTTACCTCTGTATACCAAACCCCACTCAATGCCAAATCAAAATGGAATGTTAATTAGAATAATGTTATAAATGCAATAATTGGGCTTCAGAGTATAGATATGCTTCAAACACAAATGGCAGCCTAAAGAATATGTCCTGCCCCCCTTTTTTTTTGCTATTTATATGTCTGATAGAAGACACATGTACTTCATTGATCATCTTACAAATACAAAAACTTACATGTTTATGTATTGTAAACACTTATAAACAATTTAGAATTCCCACTTCCCCTGGTCGTTCAGCATTATTCATTGATGTCTTCATTAAAGACAGGGTGTCCCATTTGAAAAAGTCATGACACTCAGCAGGAATCAGCGGCATACTGAACAATTATATGTATGAAATCTCACAGCCATAGCTTTACAAACGTTTTCACAAAAAGTGGAAAACTATGCTTGTTTACATTTGAAATAAACTGACCATAGTCTATATTCATAATCGTGTTGTACCTGTCAGTGCATGATGTGGACATTGCTCACAATAAAATCATAAACTGTGAAGCGGATCGGTGCGTTCAGCAGTCTGTAAGCTACAGATTTCGGACGACCAGCCCAAAATTTCCTTAAAATCTAGCGATCGCAAAAACTTCACAGTTTCCAGTTCTATTATTGGGAGGGATGTTCTGTATTTCTTCCATTTCCATGGTTTTAACCAAATTATATTGTTTTTACTTACAAAAGGGATACCCTGTCGTTAATGATGGAAACTATGTATCTCACAAGCCTTTGGAGATCGTTGGCCATTGTCCTTTTGCCGAAAGAACAATCCTATACTTCTCAACTTTAACTAAAGGAAGCAACATACAAAAACAAAATTGTATTTGTCAATTGCATTGGTATCAGTGCAACACCACATCATGTTAGATTGAATATCTCACAGCAGGATGAACATTTCGTCTCCAGACTTTGTCTGCAAGAAAGGACTGCTCAGTATAATCCAAGAGTACCAATTTCCTAAATTTGAGTGATTGGTCACTTGCTTCCTTTTGCCAAAGTAGGGCAGTATGGTGTGTCTTGGCACTTGACATATGTTCCCAGTCTATTACACTGTTCTGCCATTCCACAAAACTCTAGCATTAAAATATACATTTAGGCTGCCAGCAGTAGTGGCAATCTGCTATCAGGAGAACATAATATCACACAAACATCCCTGTACATGTAAATATAAAATTATAAAACAAAGAGATGAAATCAATGTTGGCAATATGGAATCATACATCTAGCAGCGAGGATGCTTATTGTTTGTAAATATGAGAATATTGCAAAACAATGATTGATTATGATAATATGGTTCTATACAATGCACAACTTATTCAAGCATGCAGGAACCTTCAGCCAAGAATGTATAAATGAATGTCTACTTTTACAGGAGCATGCAACATAGGAAATGTCTACTTAAGTACCTTAACAAATCTCATTTATGTTTGACAAAAATTAAATATATAAATAACTGAAGATATCTTCATGAGCCAATAATATAAAGATGCACACTTAAAACGAACCAATCAAAATAAAACCTTTTACATACATAAACTGGGAAATGTCATTTCTTGATATATCATTGGAGAATGGGTACACCTTTAAGGATTCTCTGAGGTAAATGAACCAGTAATGATGTTACAATGTCTTTCAGGTTTACAAACATTTATTTGGAGATATCGTTTGAGCAAGAAGCTTGCCTCTCAATGTGGAATATGCACAAAGAAACAAAAACGAAATACATATATTAAACACAATTTTGCCGTCTCTAGTCAATATTTGCTGCTGAGAATCAACTCTGCTTTATTGATTAGTTGAATGATGGCTGATCTTCCCTGACACTACAATGGTATTAATGGGGTTATTAATACAAATATATGAATACAATTTTAAGTAATATACAGTAAACACCATTTCAAACCCTTACACCTGACATTGGCACTTTTTTTTACCAAAGATTTAAGTATCTGTTTTAATGCACCAAAGCCCTTACTTTTCAAGCTTAACAACTTGTCACTCTGTGATATCAACTTCACACATGATAAATGATTAATTGAGTCTTGTTCTTCCCAATCTTTTGATCTACATGCAGTCAATTACATTGTGTCAAATTATTTTAATATCATATCTATCAATAGATTGATTATTTAAAGAGAATTAAGGGAAGTCGTCATGGCTATCTACATCAGCAATTTATTCAGCTTGATATATTTCAGTCTAACAAATTTGTCTGTTCCACAAATAGTGGAATTAACCTTCTTGTAAACATTTCTTACTGACATATGAGTTATATTGCTGGAGATGATCATTTAAGTACATATTTATAACAAAAAGATGATATTCCTATATGTTGATGGAGCGAGTGAGATATAAGCATTCAATAACACAACTGGGACATATGATCAGTTAGATTGCACAGCAGGACTGAAAGAGAGTGAGATGGAGAAGGAGAGAGAAAGATGGGAATGGAGAGAAATAGTAAAATTGAGAAAGAGAAAGTGAGATGAAGAGAGAGAGAGAGAGAGAGGGAGAGAGAGAGAGAGAGATGGAGATGGAAAGTGAGATTGAGATGGAGAGAGAGAGAGGGAGAGAGAGAGAGATGAAGACAGAGAGAGAGAGAGAGAGAGAGAGAGAGAGAGAGAGAGATGGGAATGGAGAGAGATAGTAAGATTGAGAAAGAGAAAGTGAGATGAAGAGAGTGATATGGAGAGAGAGAGAGAGAGAGAGAGAGAGAGAGAGAGAGAGAGAGAAGGAAAGAGGGAGATATAATGCGATGTAGATACAGAGAGAGGGAGAGAGAGAGTGAGATGGGGATGGAGAGAGATAGAAAGATTGAGTAAGAGATAGTGAGATGAGAGAGAGACAAATGAAGAGAGAGATTGAGATGGGGATGGAGAGAGAAAAAAGATTGAATAAGAGATAGTGAGATTAGAGAGAGAGAGAAAAATGAAGAGAGAGAAGTGCAGAAAAATGGAGGGAGAGGTGGAGTGAGACGGAGATAGAAACATAGGAAGGAGAGTTGGCTGTAACTCGGCCGTTTCTGTGAGTTTGGTTAGTAGTGAATGTGAATCAAGGTGAGGTGCAATCCATACACACTAATACATTGATACAAACACACCACAGCAAATACAAACCACAATACGCAATTCCAAAAACATGAGCAACGACTTCATACTAAGGAACAAAAAACGATGAGAAGAAATTATCCACATTCTCTTAAAGTTTTGGGTTAATCGTTGCTATGGTAGTTTTTGATCAATGGCAAAGTTCATTGGTATTTGGAGTCGTTCAATATCTTCAAAAACAAGTATCAAATACCATTTGCTTATTTCCAAGCAAAATGGTCAGAAAAGAACTACTTTCAGAGAGCACTCATCTAACCGAGCTACGCACTCCTTGATCTAAATATCCATAGACAAATGCTGTACAGACTGTAAATGAGTATTACTGGCCAGTATTTTGACTTCTGCAAACAACATGTATAAAACAAGCCGGGAATTGTCCAAGTTGTCCAATTTGTCACATTCAAATACTGTGGCAAAAACCTGGCAAAGTCTCAGCATAGAGGGGGTAATGATAACGGTCTAATGATCACATATGCATTTTGTCCAGAGCCTGAGCACTAAAAGAATTTTCCACACAATTATTGATGTTGAATGTGACCCACCGGTTCACCCTTCAAATACTTGATTCAAAGGTCATGTGGAAAGGCTATACTCTATTATTGTGTGAATGAAGACTCCCCCGCCCGGGCACCGAACGTAAACAAAGAGCAGACGCCGCCCAAATTTTAACTTTGTGCTAAAACTTCAGCGCCGACCGAGCAATGCCCTAAAAATAAGGGGTACCCTGGCGGATGCCGCTCATTGCCCGGCAGGAATTGGCTAAAAACTCGCCGCCCGGCCGCTGAGCAGGCTACTTTTTGGGGTTGTGACCATAGCTTAAGATCAGCAAGATGACCTTCTAGGGTATGAGTGACACTCCTGTGAAAGAACCGTCCAAGATCATGAGCTGTGCTTGGACAAAGCATAACTCCATGAATGGAGATGGTGCACACACTACATGCTGCCTTGTCATGTACCCCATCAGATTCATTTATTGTTTACAGGAGATATTTTATAACTTTTTAGGACTTGTTTTGCCTTGCGGGGATTTCACCCTCCTGAACACCGCAGTGATTTGTTTCCATTAGTTGAGAAGGAGGGTGTGTGCATGGTACCGTAGGACAGATTGGGGTGTGCAGGGCCAAGCGTTGTGCAGAACAGAACAAGGACTCTTCACATTATATCTCTTCTTCAATCATTCTGCAAAGGCCTAAAGGAGGAAAAAACATGGATTCCTTGCCTTTATAGAGGGTGTTTGTCACAAGGAATATAATATTGAATTATATATACTGGTATATATACATAGGAATGAAGAGTTAGTCTTCTTATATGGATATACTGGGAAAACATGCACAGATAAGTACACAGTTAGTTGCCACAAAAGCATTCTTCTATGTGAGTTAATATAGCTTAGGAGTGCACCCCATGGTATCACAGCAGTTTCTACGGTGATTTGACAACTAGCTTGGACAAAGCAAATACAGCATACTGTATACAAGGATTAAGTATTGATGACAATGTTCTTGCAGTGTCATTTGAATGATTTTTTTTCAGAATGACAGAGATATCGTATTAGTCATGAGCCATACATTACATTGCATCTGAAAGCACATGTATTGTGGTCATACCTAGGGAGAGAGAAATAAAATAGAATCATGGAGAGATTAAAATAACAATATATAATTTCTGAATATCTGTAAAGATAACTAGATAGGTCATAAATATTCGCTTTCTCTTTTCACTTCATCCATTCAAATTAGCTCATGTCTCTGACAATTAGCAGGAGGCTGTTGTGCAGATTAGTTTTTCATACGTGATTTTGTTGCAATGGGACTGAAACGTTACTATGGGAAAAAGATACCTCGATTCTCTTCCCTGTCATTAATTTCTGCTGTAGATCTGCAAACTGAGTTTCATCATTACTATAGGAAGGGAGGATGCTCTGTTCTAGAGCTGTATCAGGAATGAAGTTTGGTATAAACTCTTCTCAAAAATATTAATGCACACACAAATTCTGCTGAGCAATCAGGAGGAGGATTCCAAACGTTATTGCGAAGGTAAAGCACATGCTTAGAAAGTGCAAGAGTTGTTCAGACTTGTGTTGGAAACCATGTCAAGTGAAAGTGCTGAATGCAGCAAATAACCTGTGTCAATTTTTATCTGGGGGAATGTTTTGCAAATACATAATTATGATTAGGGTCAGTATACCACATTTACCATAATACAGATAATCTATACACCCTGTTAATTAATTACTGAATACTACAGGTATGATGTGAATAAATATGATACAAAAAATTCATATCTGTCCATTTTTAATGATTGATTAATTCACTAATGCATTTTGTATGTTAACATTGTTTGCATGGCAATCTCCAAAATTCTTTAGAAATTATTTCCAAGAAATAACTTTCTGTTCCTTTCATTTGCAGAAAATATCATGAAACCTTTTTTTGTGGACACTCGATTTTCCACAAACATGTCTAAAAAACTATTTCTGGATTGTGACCAACATATTTCTCTTACAAAGTATAAATAATGTTTATAACAATATAAAGTAAATAATTTGATATTTGACACACATATACACTCATCATATGCATGATTTAAAACCAAAACGATTAATTCAATACAAAACACATTGCAGTAGGATATGTATTTGATAAATTGCACATTAAGTTTTTTTTTTTTTTTTTACAGAAACAGTCATGCACGCTTTGGAATAAATACTATAACTAGATGCAATTATTACATATACCATATTGCTTAAGTATTAGACATACTTTAAGTTACAAAAACCTGAACCAGCTCATTTACAGTGAGCCTAATACCAAGTCAGACTTCAGGCAGTGGTCGATTGTCTCAAGAAAGATGAGACATCTATACAGACATACCTCAAGTTTAGAGTGCATGTAGTTTTACAATCACTTAATGTAAGTGATTGCTGCGATAGTAAGTGTTCCTGCAGGGTAACCTTAAAGAGTTAACCACTGAGAACACTCAGTCAGAAGGGTAAGTTAGTCAACATGTTTGTACAAGAATGCATTTGGCACATTACCACACAAACATTAACGCCAAAGAGCTCTCAATTTAATAAAAATTGCTTATTTTACTGTTGTGATGCCATAACATGTACAAAGGGAGTTGACAAAGACAGGTGAAGTTTACAGCCAAAATGACGCTTAGGAAAGTTGTTACATCAACGCTTCCAGGGAGAGAGTTAAAATGACACCACCAGCTTTGAGCATTTTCTCCATTTTTAGCAACGGTAACAGCTTGTGATAAGCAATATTGGTGCAATTTCTAGCAATCACATTTGGATGTAAATGGGATTCTGTCAGTGTTTCAAATGATTAAATTCTCTGTTAAAATTCCACGGAAGGCCAGCTGTTTGGACTAAAATTGACTTACACTTGAAGTTTCTAATGATCAGGATCGAAAAGAAACTAAGAATCCAATTTTCTCTTGGGAGCTAAAATGCATATTTGGAGTCATTACTGTGTGAAACCACAATGGCAGCAAGCTTATCCTACAATCCAACAGCAAGTTGGAAAGAAGAGTCCGGTCTACAATTACTGTCATTTAACTTGATTTTTACTTCTAAGGCAAGTGAGGAGGACTGTGTTGTGCAATGTTCTGAGATCAAAGACCATTTCCATGGAAGTTACAAGTCTTCACTACAAATATGCAAGAAATCTTTGTTAGCAACATTTTTACCACATATTATTTTGTTGTGCAAATACGCAATATCAGTATTGGCCTGATAGATTTCTACAGAGAGACTCCCAGAGTAACAAGAAGAAAGACTACTACATCACAGATCTAGCAGTCTACTAGTTCAACTTGCTACTGTTATAGATGGCCATACGATAGCTATAGCGATCGGAGAAGCTGCGGTGTACCTTGTGTGAGTTATCCCGCATAGTGGGCGGGGCATCCTCTCCCGTCAGATCAGAATGGCTATCTGCACCACTGGAGCCAGAATTACTCTTACGCAGTCCCGGCTTTGAGTCCACTTCCTCTTCCAATGACTTCCGTTTATCAGGCGATGATGATGCCGATGACGACGTCGATGATGACGGCGATGATGATGATGAGAGCGACGACGAGGGTGATGAGAATGATGCATACTTTGGTTTCGAGAGCGTCGATGACGATGTCGACTTCACATGCACTGAGTGAGACGAGGCAAATTTGGGCGTCGGGGCGGGGGAAGATTTCTTGGCGACCGTCGAAGTTGGTGAGGATGAGGGAAGGGGCGTACGAGGAGGTAGAGAGCTGAGTGGCTGGGAGCGCAGCAAGTAGATATATGTCTTGAATCTTGATATCTTGAAGGGGAAGGAATATAAAACAAAGAGAGAAAAAGTGCACTGTGAGCGAATGGAAGTAATATAACACATGTTTAAAGTCTTCAACTCACATGAGGAGTAACAGGCCAATATATCCTTGATTTCATTTATCTATGTAGCATGCCATGCATCCAACCCTTTCATATGATAGTAGATGTATAGAGAACAGTTTATACGTCTCATTTTAAGGCAGAGAGTCAGAGTTCACATATGCAAACTCTAAATCTGTTTTTTTGTGGGAACATGGCACGTTAAAGCATGCATTTGACAAATGATCAAGAGCTTGAATTCTTGTGCAGAGAAAATCGTTTGTAGTTATGACTCAATCAGTTAAACTAATACAAATTAATTACAGTAAAGGCCTACTCGATAACCTAGCGAGTTCAAATGGTGCCAAAAGCTTCAAAATGAAGAGCAAATATCACGTTCTGTCAAGCAAACACAGTCACATCACCCCAATCTTACAAAATCAACATCACTTGTCTCTACAGGAATGCATGACTTTCAAAATAACCCCAATAGTTACCATCATTATTTGTTACGTTCAACATTTCAATGCCCAGTATCTTCTGTACTTCAGAACATGAAATGAAGAGTTACCCTCTGCTCTCAAGTCCCTTTAAAGACAGAATGTCCCTTTTGCGGGTCACACAATTTTTGGGGAGATAAAATCCATGGAAAATGGAAGAAGATACTGTATCAGAACTGCCCTCTCAATAGTAGAACTTGAAACTGACTCTGAGTGAAATGATAGCAATCTCTAGATTTTGAGGTTTTAGGCTGGTCATCCCAAACTTATAGCTTAGAGACCAGAGACTGCTGTGCGCTGTGATCCGAACCACAGTGCATGCGTTCAATGAGAGCATGCCCGTGGTGTGCTGTGCATAGTGCACTGACAGGGGCAATACGATTAAATGTAGATTATGGCCGCTAGATTTCAAACGTAAACATAAATTATTTTTCATGATTCCTGAAAAGGGTTCGTGAGGCTATGACTGTGAGATTAGGGTACACAGCCGATTCCTACAGAGTTTCATGACTTTTGCAAATGGGACATCCTCTCTTAAAGGAAATATACTGTACTGGGAAGACAAAAATGCCTTCAAAATGGACAATACATGAATTTAGACCATTGGCAAGACGATTGATCACGATCATCTTTTTAAGACATTTTTGTCTTCCCAGTACAGTATATGCCCTTTAAATCATTATCCTTGTGATGTTGCTTGCTTGTTTGTGATGCTGACCTCATATTCCAAGTATTCATCCTTAGTCTTGTAGTCCTTGATTATCTTCGCCTTGGTCTTCTTATCGGGAGCAAAGCTGCGATGGTCCTCTAACTCTCGCTCTAAGCCCTCCACTTTTTCATCATGGCTGGCAAGCTGTTGAGCCTGCAGTAGAGAGGCAAGATAATTATAGAGGAAGTGGGTGGATGAATCTGTAATCAACACATAACTGCACCATTCACAACTGTCCTAGCAAGATTTTTTTTACCATATAAAGCACAGAATACTGCTCAAATCTGATTTGTTTACCAGTAAATTCTCTTTTCCTTTATATATCCTATCTTCTTTCATGCTGATATATATATCAAACTTTGTGTTTAACTACTTTTTTCCTGGATATGTATCATTCTTGAGGTTGTGGCTCACATAATTTCCCCTCTCACTTATTTCTGAAAGCAGAGCAAGCTCCATTTCCATTCTTTTTTATTCATCATTTAAAATTAAGATAAACCATTTTCATGAACAATGAATTCAAAAGATCACAAGAAAGCTGATGGCTTGTAAAATTACTTGGGCCACGTTGAATATACATTTTGAACTACTGTAACCTACCATTGATGGTAACTGCCATAGCAACAGCAGTAAAACCTGAAAGCCCATTGGCTGCTACCGTGGTAGTTCCCATTAACGGGAAGTTACAATATTAGCAAACATATGTGCAAAATGGCCCAAGTCATTCTACCAGCAGAGCTACCAACATTGAAATTCAACAATCAGGAAGATTTCATGACATTTCATTAGAAATCAGGGAGATGTCTATCAAATGCATGCGACCTGATGACAACAATCTATCAATAATCAGGGAGATTGGGTGATGTGATGAAATCCAAAGCAGTATTTTTGGTCTACTTTTAAGGAGTCTCCTGTAAAATCAGGGAGACTTGGCAGCTTTGTATCAGCCATCAGCTTTCTGGTGACATCTTAAATTCATTGTTAATGATAATTTTTCATTAAAAATATTCATGCAACAGAGTCCTGGGGGGCATTTCATGAAAGTTGTCAGCACTGAGAAGTTGCCTTTTTCCGACAGTTACCATAGTAATAGTCAGAGGCTAGTGCTTCTCAGCCAATCAAAACTGAGGATTTCACTGAAATTGTCACCACCGACCATTTAGTCAGTGCTGACAACTTTCATGAAATGCCCTACTGAACAACATAAAAGGATTGCCAAAACTGCATGAGTGCTTGATATTTGACTTACTGGGTCCAGTTTGGATGTTGCGCTAGGCAACACGGGTCTCCTGAATCCAACCTGGGAGCCGACGGCAGCAGGCAGGGGAGGGGAAGAGTGGACGGCACAGGCCAAGTTCAGGGCCTGCATCCACTGCTGCAGCTCAGCCGTGTCACTAGAGGGAGACAGACAAGACACAGAGGAAGAGGGCAGCATTAGAAAAGCATTTAGGCTTACACTGAGTACTAAATTAGAAATAGATTTGAGTTTGGATTGATCCGACACCAGGTTCAGCCGTGTCACTATAGGAAGACAAGACACAGAGGGAGAGGGCAGCATAAGAAAAGGCATTTAGGCTTTTTATACACTTAAATTAAAACTCTTAAAGGCATTTAGACTTTTTATACAGTTTAATAAAACTCTTAAAGGCATTTAGGCTTTTTATACACTTTATTAAAACTCTTTAAGGCATGTAGACTTTGGGCGAATGCAGACGCACCTATAGACAATGTCTGAGATACCTGTGGGTTGATTGGTTGGTTGGTTGGTTGCTGGGCAACATTCAGATACTCACAGACATTGTATCAGGTATATCAGGTATTGGTTGGTTGGTTGGTTGCCGGGCAATATTCAGATACTCACAGACATTGTATCAGGTATATCAGGTATTGGTTGGTTGGTTGGTTGCCGGGCAATATTCAGATACTCACAGACATTGTATCAGGTATTCAGGTATATCAGGTATATCAGGTATTGGTTGGTTGGTTGCCGGGCAATATTCAGATACTCACAGACATTGTATCAGGTATTCAGGTATATCAGGTATATCAGGTATTGGTTGGTTGGTTGCCGGGCAATATTCAGATACTCACAGACATTGTATCAGGTATTCAGGCATATCAGGTATATCAGGTGTATCAGGTATTGGTTGGTTGGTTGGTTGCCGGGTAATATTCAGATACTCACAGACATTGTATCAGGTATATCAGGTGTACCAGGTATTGGTTGGTTGGTTGGTTGCCGGGCAATATTGAGATACTCACAGACATTGTATCAGGTATTCGCTCCAGTTGGCGAGGCGGAGAGAGAAGACGTTGGGTTTCTTGTCGTACTGGCCTGACCGACTAGAGAGGGCGTGATGGAGCCGCATCACATCCTTCGGCTGCTGGAAGTTGGTGTCCTTCGCTACCTCAGACTGGTCAGGAAAAGGAGAAAAACAGCTGTTTGTTGCCAGACATAGATATCGATATATCCTGTATGATGCAACTAATCTAACCTTGGGAAACATCAATATTATACGCGTGTTGACATTGCAAGTGTA